>ONZH01009539.1:0-409381 GCA_900303285.1 Rhinella marina
TTGGGCCTCCACAAAATTTTAAGAGGTCTCACCTCTTGGGCCTCCACAAATTTTAAGAGGTCTGCGACCTCTCCTGGGCCCTCCACATAATTTTAACAGGTCCTCACCTCTTGGGCCTGCCACATAATTTTTAAGAGGTGTCACCTCTTGGGGGCCCTCCACAAAATGTTTAAGAGGTGTCACCTCTTGGGGCCTCCACCAAAAATGTTTAAGAGGTCTCACCTCTTGGGCCTCCACATAATTTTTAACAAAGGTCTCACCTCTTGGGCCTCCACACTAATTTTAAGAGAGGTCTCACCTCTTGGGCCTCCACAAAATCTTTAAAGAGCGTCTCCACCTCTGGGCCTCCACAAACTTTAAGAGGTCTCACCTCTTGGGCCTCCACAAAATCTTTAAGAGGTCTCACCTCTTGGGCCTCCACAAAATCTTTAAGAGGTCTCACCTCTTGGGCCTCCACATAATTTTTAAGAGGTCTCACCTCTTTAGCCTCCACACAATTTTTAAGACATCTCACCTCTGGGGCCTCCACAAAATTTTCCATGAGCCTCTGGCCAGCCCACAGCCTCTTCCTGCCTTTTGCGGTCCTACGCATCCCTCAACATCCCCACTGCTTTACCTGCTAGACATGACACTGGGCCAGGTCGGGTCACTGACATCTCTAGCGCCAACAATTTGGGCATTTTAAGGCTTCTGCATGTGTTTGAGTTGTTTTTACATTTTAAAGAAGACATGTCTGACCACATTTCACACACACACACACAATGACAATTAGGGGTGGGGTCTATTTGCTTTCCCCCTTGCCTATGCCATCTGTGGTTGTCATAGGCAACGTGATTTTAAGGGGTGCAGAATTTCATCTTTTTTGTCTAGTTTGGCTTGGGGTCCATGGCAATGTAGAGGAAAGAAGGTTTCCTTGTATGGTCTCACTTTACAGAGAGGTTACATTGTCTTTGGAGTGTATTGTTGAGAGGCTGTGATAGTGGCGTAATAGTGCGACTTGGGCGCGTTATATGCACCCAGACATGCTTCCCCTGCTGTCCCAGTTGCATTCCAGCAGTGTTGGCATCCTTTTCTGAGGTTTCAGGGTGGACTTGGTGACCTCCAAGTGGTCGAATTGAGATTTCCAAGTGGCGAGCATTTTTTCCCCATAGACTTTAATGGGATTCGATATTCGGTCGAATAGTCGAATTTCGCGGTCTATTCGAATCGAATTTCGAACTTTCGAATATTTCACTACTCGCTCATCTCTACTGGATGGTCATTTGTGTAGGTTGTATATTATATTCGATTGCACACTAGAAAACAATGGGGGAAATTTATCATATTCAGATCAGCTTTTTCTTTTCATTTTCCAAAAGAGCTCTGAAAAATGAAAGTTTGCTATGGGCAACTAAGCCAGTTACACCAGTTTTGATAAATCTCCCCCAGTGTATTATGCACCTGTTGTTCAGTATCAATATTCAAAAAATGCTTTTTAGCAGTTAAATCACTTGCAAACATAATTATGTCAGCTATGGTCGAATGCAAATCAAAATGACATGTGGGCGCTAATGTAAGTCCTTTGTCCATCAAGTTCATGAGTAGAAAATATTTCTGCAGATCAATTATAAACAGTAACAGATCTTATTTCTTGTGACATTTGGGATACCACTGACTTTAAATTACGTTTTCTTTCACTGAGCCTCCTTTTTTTAAATTTTATGGTATGCCCTGTATCCTCCACTTGATTTTTTTGTTTGGAATAGTTGTGGAATTTGATTCATTAAGATCTTCACATGCACTGTCAGTTGAATCAAGGTCTGATGAACTGAAATTAAAGGGGTTCTAAAGGAATTGAATGCAAATTAAATATTACTGTATTATAAATATATTCCCTAATACCTTTCATCAGTTATAATGGCTTGTTTTGTCTAGGGTTCAATCATTAGGAGAAATAAAATGGCTGGCTTCCTCGTAGTACAGGCAAAACCTATCCTAATTAAACAGGAGGACAAGTTACATCACAACACTGAGCTGAAGAGCTGCCTCGTCCTCCTCTCTGCTCTACATGTTAGGGATTATTATCCTGAATACAGTTTAATATGATCTTCAGCTGAATCTCTGTGGGAATGGAGTTCATGAGGAGACATGAAGTACAGAGAGAATGTTGGGGTTGTGGATAATGAGCAGCAGCTCTTGTACGCAGTCTTCATTACCACAGCCCCACATTACCACAGTCTGTCCTGTCCATCCTCTCTGTACTTCATGTCTCCTCATGAGCTCCATTCCCACAGAGATTCAGCTAAATTTTTTATCATCTGTATTCAGGATCATAATCCCTGACAGGCGGAGCAGAGAGGAGTAGGAGGAAGCTCATTAGCTAACTGTTCTGAAGTAAGGGCTTGTTCACACATCAGTTATTTGATCAGTTATTTCCATGAGTTTTTGTGAGCCAAAACCAGGAGAGTAGCCTCCACAGAGATCAGGTGTAATGAAAAGATCTGCATCTGTTCTATGTTTTTGACCCACACCTGGTTTTGGCTCACAATAACTGATGGAAATAACTGATCAAATAACTGACATGTGAACAAGCCCTTACTTGTCTTCCTGTGTGATTAGGACAGGTTTTGTGTGCACTAATAGGACGGCGGCCATTTAATTCTCCTAATGATTGCTCCCTAGACAAAACGAGCCATTATAACTAATGAAAGGCATTTGGGAATATATTTATAATAAAGTAATATTAAAGAATTTTAATGAATGCTATTTTATTAATTCTCTGAGAACCCCTTGAACTTTTGCTAGACTTTTATGTTTTTTGTTTTCGTTAGAAAAAACCATGGCATAGAAGCTTTGGTAGAAGTTTGTTGCCAATTACAGTACAGACCAAAAGTTTGGACACACCTTCTCAATCAAAGAGTTTTCTGTATTTTCATGACTATGAAAACTGTAGATTCACACTGAAGGCATCAAAACTATGAATTAACACATGTGGAATTATATACTTAACAAAAAAGTGTGGAACAACTGAAAATATGTCTTATATTCTACGTTCTTCAAAGTAGCCACCTTTTGCTTTGATTACTGCTTTGCACAATCTTGGCATTCTCTTGTTGAGCTTCAAGAGGTAGTCACCTGAAATGGTATTCCAACAGTCTTGAAGGAGTTCCCAAAGATGCTTAGCACTTGTTGGCCCTTTTGCCTTCACTCTGCGGTCCAGCTCACCCCAAACCATCTCGATTGGGTTCAGGTCTGGTGACTGTGGAGGCCAGGTCATCTGGCATAGCACCCCATCACTCTCCTTCTTGGTCAAATAGCCCTTACACAGCCTGGAGGTGTGTTTGGGGTCATTGTCATGTTGATAAATAAATGATGGTCCAACTAAATGCAAACCGGATGGAATAGCATGCCACTGCAAGATGCTGTGGTAGCCATGCTGGTTCAGTATGCCTTCAATTTTGAATAAATCCCCAACAGTGTCACCAGCAAAGCACCCCCACACCATCACACCTCCTCCTAAGATCTCAAATTTGGACTCATCAGACCAAAGCACAGATTTCCACTGGTCTAATGTCCATTCCTTGTGTTCTTTAGCCCAAACAAGTCTCTTCTGCTTGTTTCCTTAGTGTCCCTAGCAGTGGTTTCCTAGCAGTTATTTACCATGAAGGCCTGCTACACACAGTCTCCTCTTAACAGTTGTTGTAGAGATGTGTCTGCTGCTAGAACTCTGTGTGGCATTGACCTGGTCTCTAATCTGAGCTGCTGTTAACCTGCCGTTTCTGAGGCTGGTGACTCAGATGAACTTATCCTCCACAGCAGAGGTGACTCTTGGTCTTCCTTTCCTGGGGTGGTCCTCATGTGAGCCAGTTTATTTGTAGCGCTTGATGGTTTTTGCGACTGCACTTGGGGACACTTCATTTCACTGACCTTCATTTCTTAGTAATAATGGCCACTTGTTTTTCTTTACTTAGCTGCTTTTTTCTTGCCATAATACAAATACAAATTCTAACAGTCTATTCAATAGGACTATCAGCTGTGTATCCACCTGACTTCTGCCCAACACAACTCATGGTCCGAACCCAATTTATAAGGAAAGAAATCCCACTTATCACAGGGCACACCTGTGAAGTGAAAACCATTTCAGGTGACTACCTCTTGAAGCTCATCAAGAGAATGCCAAGAGTGTGCAAAGCAGTAATCAAAGCAAAAGGTGGCTACTTTGAAGAACCTAGAATATACAACATATTTTCAGTTGTTTCACACTTTTTTGTTAAGTATATAATTCCACATGTGTTAATTCATAGTTTTGATGCCTTCAGTGTGAATCTACAATTTTCATAGTCATGAAAATACAGAAAACTCTTTGAATGAGAAGGTGTGTCCAAACTTTTGGTCTGTACTGTATATACCGAGCCACTCTTGTAGACCCCTGTGGAATTTACTTTGTTTTGTGGCTTTGATTTCTGTTTCTAATTTAGTTAAAGTTGCTTGAATCTTTGACTGGGATTCTTCATAAAGTTGTTTATTAGTAAAGGCAAATGTTTTTTTCCTGTAGATCTGTGATACTGGCATGCATTTCTGCCAAAGCCTTTTCCTCCTCTGTAAGGATCAACGCTAAATGGCCTCTGCACATGTTAGAACATGGAGCAAACAACTCTGGGAAAGAGGGATCACCCACAATGTCACAATGTCATGCATGCAGCCAATCAGCAGCCAGCCCCTGTGATGTCATAGCCCTATAAATAGCTTCAGCCATCTTGGATTCAGCCATTTTCCAGTGTAAGCGCAGGGAGAGATATGGCAGGCGCTAGGGACAGTGTTCGGAAAGACTTTATTCAGGAAAAAAAAACGATTTAGAAGTTCAGGGGAAAAATCATTCAAAGTGTAGGGAAAGGATAGGGAGGCATTATCCATACTATAGGCAGTGACCAGGGTTCAATAGGGGAGTGTACAGCCTGGGTAATAGGAGTGATTCTATTAAACCTTGTTGCACTAATGAAGGATCCAAATTGCTGTTTAGAGATGAGCGAATCACCCAAAATTTGCTTCGCCGAATGTTCGTCGAATTTTTTAAAAGATTCGTACCTAATACAAAGCTATTCGGTCGAAGCTACGTACAAATCATTCATTATTCTGTCGTGTTCTGCGAACATTTGCGCACTAATAATGAACATACAGTTGTTAAAGGTACGCTACTTATGTGAACACATGCGAATGAGCGTACAAATTGCATACAAATCCTCAGTGTACTATTGTCTAGCGATTGCATAATACGCAGGCACGCATGACGGTAGGCCACGGCGTACACAGAGCGAAGTTTTACAAATGGCATCCAGGCGTTCTTCAACATTTAGCTCTGGAGAGCTTAAATACATGATTTGGCTGATGGACCAGCAGGATTACGATGGCACACACCAACACCCGAACCAATAGAAGAAGGAGATCGTGCAGCAGGTGATCCGAGGCTTGTGGCCAACTATTACGAATTCTACCAGTAGAAGCTGCGGCTATATGTCCTTTGGTACTGCTGGCCTGTGCCACCTTCTCCTTCTTTTTTTTGGAGCTCGAGTTCTGGATGGAAGTGGAACCCTTTTGCTTTTCCGTGCCAGGCATTTTCACTTGACTGTGGCCCTGCAGGTCTTTGTCTCTCTCCCTGTCTCCCTGCCTGATTAATATTACTAGCCCTGCACTGGCCCTGCACTTGCCCTGCACTGGCCCTGATATGTGTATTATTATGGATGCCCAGAACAACAGCACAATTTCCAGAAAACAGTTCTCTGTCTTTCACAACTTCACAGTGTTTCTGCCCGTCTCAGCAGTCGCAGCACAACTGATGTCGCTTGCTTACCGAGCCTATGGGCCAATCAGAGCAAGCCCTTCCCACTAAGTCAGGTGACCTCTTTCTTCCCAGGCTTTATGCTGCCTATTTTCCACACGAATAACGAACTTACAGTAAAAGTTCGCTAATTAACTGAATTCATACGCAGCAGCGTATAAATTAACTTATACGTAGCATTAGTGTACAATTCATTGGACAAGTATGTAGCGTATGCGTACAAAGGTTTAAGAACATTTAAGATTCGAACGGAGTGAATCTGAAAAAATCCCGATTTGCTTCTCAGTAGACAATTTGTAAGATTCAATACGAATCTACGAAGCAGCGAATAGATTCGCTCATCTCTATTGCTGTTATACTGCTGCTTTTACATTTGCACTATATGATAGCTCAGTAATTCCAGCAAACCTTGCTTGTTATTGGAGTAAAAGTGCTGTGTGACTCAACTAGTTTTGGGGTGTATTAATAGTAAAAATAAGTACATCTTATTAGCCATTCTCGGGTGAGGTTACATTGCCATATAGCCATGTTTGGGGTTTATTTATAGTAAAAACAAGTACATCTTATTACCCATTCTGAGGTGAACTTACATTGTCATACAGCCATTTTTGGGGTTTATTTATAGTAAATACAAGTACATCTTAGCTGTTCTGCGGTGAACTTACATTGTCATACAGCCATTTTTGGGGTTTATTTATAGTAAAAATAAGTACATCTTATTAGCCATTCTCGGGTGAGGTTACATTGCCATATAGCCATGTTTGGGGTTTATTTATAGTAAATACAAGGGCATTTTATTAGCCATTTTGTGGTGAACTTACACTGTTATACATCCATTTTTGGGATATATTTATAGTAAATACAAGTACATCTTAGCTGTTCTGCGGTGAACTTACATTGTCATACAGCCATTTTTGGGGTTTATTTATAGTAAAAACAAGTACGTCTTATTAGCCGTTCTGTGGTGAACTTACCTTGTGATACAGCCATTTTTGGGGTGTATTTATAGGAAATCTAAGTATGTCCATTCGCCATTCTGTGGTGAAATTTGTTTGGGATACAGAATGTTTTAGGGGTTTATTTATATAAAATCTAAGTACATCTATTAGCCATTCTGTGGTGAAATTTATTTGGGATACAACCTGTTTTAGGGGTTTATTTATATAAAATCTAAGTATGTCTATTAGCCATTCTGTGGTGAACTTACATTGGTACACAGCCATTTTGGGGTGTATTAATTTACTTTTAATTTAATTCATTTATTTTACAGTATGTCAGAGAGACAAGTGGGCAAAATGTTTCTGGCGCAGGCAGAAGTAGTAGCAGAAGAAGGGGGTGGCAGCAGGAGTCGTAGTGACAGGCCTGAGATCCCAGTGTCATCTAGCGGTCGTGTCTTGACCAGCAACCCAGCGGTGTTTCAATGGTTGACTCAGTCGACTTCGTCGCGAGTGACATCAGACACCTGCAGCCAAGAGTCCTCTGACAAGACACTTAGTTGGCATGGCCCAGCAGGCCCTGTGTCCCCACCTGTCCTCAACCTTCCTCTGTCATTTTCAGTTCCCTCGGCTTCACTTTTCAGCGAGGACAAGCTTCTAGAGGAAGCTTGTCCTCTAGCTTCTACTGCAAGCTTCTACTGCCCAGCCAAGATCAGGAGGAGAGATCTGCTGCTTCCTCCGGTAGGTGGGCAAGTAGTGATGATGAGAGTCACATGGGAGCTGATTTTGGGAGCAGTCAGGCTCCTGGCTCTGAGACCATTGAGGGTGACATAAGTGACGTGCAGACAGTAGTGGATGATGATGTAGCCGATCACACTTGGGAGCTGGGTGAAGAAGGGGCTTCATCATCATCAGGAGAAGAGGGTGGCAACTTTTGGTTGTGGCAGTGGCAGAGTCAGCAGGGTGATAGCGTGGCCGTGAGTCAGCAGGGAGGCAGCAATGCGAGGTCGAGAGCCACACGTGCCTGGGGTAGAGCTCACACTTCGCAGGAGCCTACCTGCCCGAAAATAGTGGTGCAGGGGTTCACAGAGGCAGCAGTAGCAGGCAGCCAGCGCAGAGTGTTGGGGGGGAAGATGCCATACTCGACGGTGTGGTAGTTTTTCATCAAGCCGTCAGAGGAGGTGTACATGGCCATTTGCCAAATCTGTGGGCAGAAGGTGAAGCATGGCCAGGGTGCCAATGTTGGCACCACGCCCCTGGATCAACACATGCAGCGTCACTATAGAGTGGCCTAGGAGAATCATGGCTCTGATGTAGTGGTGCAGCCTGCCGCAGCAACCACAGCATCACCCAGTGCCCCGCACCCCTTTTCATGCAGTGAAGGCTCCACCACCTAAGCCGAAGGGAGCTGTCTTTCCTTCCCTACTGGTCCTGATGCTCCTGTTCCTTCTACTTCCTGTCATTTCGTCAGCAATCGATCACCGAAGCGATTGCAAAAAGACAGCAGTACGCGTTCACTCATCCAACGGCGCAGGAGCTGAACGTGCTCCTGGCCAAGTTGCTGTTGCTGCAGTCCTTCCCTTTCCAAGGTGGAGAGTCTCAAGCCGTCATTTCTTTGCAAAAAAGGCAGTAGCAGCCCTGCACAGAAATGTTGAACAGAAAGTGGGCTACTCCTTGAGCCTGTTGGTGTCCGCTAAAGTTCACGGCACCGCCGACGTGTGGATCTATAACTACGGTCAATGACAATATATATCCTTTATGGTCCACTGGGTAAATGTGGTTCCTGCCCAGCCACTCCAGCACCTTGGCCAGGTGACGCCGCTTCCCCCTCCATGTTCTCAAGCTGTGGGTCCTGCGACAATGTCTGCCTCTGCTTCCTCATCTTCCACTGTGTCCTCAGCTTCCACTGCAGGGACAATTCACAGTGCTCCTGCACACCAAATGTGCAGGGCACGGCGGTATCATGCTGTTCTGCAGCTGCAGTTTTTCCTGGGAGAATGGAGTCACACAGGGGAGGAACTGCTCTGCATCCTCCATCAAGAAATCGAATCCTGGCTTTCTCCTTGCCAACTCAAAATCTGAACCATGGTCACCGACAACGGGAAGAACATGGTGTCGGTGCTGCGTCAAGGAGGGCTGAGCTGTTAATCTGATTGTAAAGAGGTTCCTGCAGTCTTCCACCCATCTGCAAGGCCAGGAAACTTTGCATGCACTTCAGCCACTCTTAGACTATAAAGCACAACCTCCTTGAGCTGCAAAGGCAGAATGGTGTTCCCCAACATCAGCTGATATGCGACGTTTGGAACTCCATCCTCCATATATTGGACTGACTATATGAACAGAGAAAGGCCATAAACGATTTCTTGATGATACAGGCGGACAGAGGAATTCCCCTGTGTAACTTCAGTGTTAGCCAGTGACAGCTCATGCGTGAAGCCTGCCACTTGCTCGGGGCCTTTGAGAAGGCCACTTTGTCACTGCCACTGCTTCATGTCCTGGAAAAGATGCTGGTGAATCTGGTTGGCCAGGGGACAGGAGACGTGGCACCTACATCTCACGGCCACATGAGCCCTGTGTGAGCTGAACTGGAGGAGGAGGACATTAAAGCACAAGCAATGCGTAGAGAAATAGGTGGTTTTTCTACACAGGTGACAGGAGAGGAGGAGCAGCAGGAGGAGCTACAGGGCAATGAGGAAGATGAGGCAGATGACCCAGAAACACTGTTGCAGTATGCAGTGGAGATGAAGGCAGGGAGTCCCTCCAAGTCACTTGCGCAAATGGCCCGATTCATGCTCAGTTGCTTGTGTAGTGACAGCCGAATTGTCACCACTCGGCAGATCGATGACTACTGGCTCTTCACCATGATAGACCCTCGCTACCAGTCCAAAATGGGGGCCTTTTTTCCACCCACTGAGAGGGAGGACAAACTAAACTACTATCGAGACATTCTATGTAGTCAGTTGGCCGCTGCCTATGTGCTCCATCACCCATCTTCATGCAGGTCTGACCAGGGGAGCCTTATGCGCTCACGTTCCACTGCCATGGCTGCTGGGGGGTTTAGGAGCAGTACCAGCTCTATCAGCAGCAAGTCTAGAGGCACTGATGAGCAGTTTTCTTCAGCCACCTAGTGAAGAAACTACTCACCAGCAGTAGCTAGACATGGAGGAGAACCTGAACCAGCAGGTTGTGGCATACTTGGACTGCACCCTGCCACCCCACATTGAGGATCCCCTGGACTACTGGGCAGCCAAACTTGATTTGTGGCCGCAACTGGCAGAATTTGCCATGGACAAGCTTCCCTGCCTGGCCAGTAGTGTGGCATCAGAGCAGGTGTTTAGTGTGGCGGGGGCCATAGTTACCCCAAGGAAACTATGCTTGTCCACCCAAAATGTGGAGAAACTGACCTTTGTGAAGATGAATCAGGTGTGGATCAGCCAGGATTTCCCCACACCAGTGCCATCATCCATGGTGCCACACCAAAACTTTGTCAAAATAGACCTGTTTCTTCTGGCTACCTGCTTCAGCTACTATTCTGATGCTGTCACTTGCCTGATACCACACAACTGCTGCCAGGTTCTCCTACTGCCACCCACCATCTTCAGCTGGTACTGGTACTGCCACCCACCTCCCCACTCTGTCACTGGGCCACTCTCTGGTCTCCTCATGCTGCTGCCATCTCACCACTCTGTCACTGGGTCACTGTGTTGAGGACACATGCGATTCCTCATGCGATTCGTACCCTCAACACTCTGTGACTGGGCCACTGTGTTGCCGTACTCGGCGGTGTGGAAATTTTTAATCAAGCCGTCGGATGACGATCAGTATGGCCCGCTCTGTAACTCATGCGAACCAACCGACTCGAATTTTTGAGAAATTCACTCATCTCTAATCAATGCCATTAGTACCAATGAACATTCAGACAGAACCACCTCTCAGAAAAAAACTCTGTTGGAAAATGTTCAATTCTTTAACCCCATGGGATCGTATAATTTTTGAGACAACTTTGTAAAGGAGCGTGATGCCACCATGTACAAAGTTCATATAATATGTGCAGATTAAAGTCTACTAAAGACTATGTATCAGCAATGGGGTCATTAAAAAATTCTGCTGCTTTGGCAATCCTTTCAGGACAATCGCCCCTAATTTTTAGAGCAGAATGCTCAGGCTTTTTGCCTTACGAAATACTGCTGCATGCAGCAGTATTTTGCCCTTTGTTTTTGCCAGAATCTGCGATGAAGGCTTTTGTCAAAACCTTTGCAGCAGATGTACACGTGGCGCAAGTGGTACCATGGATTGCTCATCAGACTGCAGCTGCAACACAATTCATGGATGGGCTGATAGAATTGCAGACACTGTTCTTGGGGGAACATGATAAAACTGCAGTAGTTCATGATGGTGGGTAAGGGGAAGCAGGTCGTAAGTTTGTAGCAGTCCATGATGGGGTGGGGGAAGTTTGCCAATAAGAATTTGGAGATCCAGTACATGAATGGCTGAGTGGTGATTGAGAAGATTGAAAGGTACTCCCTGGGAGCGCAGGGAGAAGCCAGGGCAGGTAGTGGGAGGTGCAAGGGGTGGGTAGTTGATAGGGGGCAGGGCATAGGGAGAGGCATGTGCCTTTTCAGTATATAATGCAATGGAAAATGAATGAGGCCAGCAAATGAGGCAATATGGACAATCGCAATACATGAGTAAGTTCCTTGTGTTAACTTTATCTATATGATAAATGTCATTTGCTGATGTCAGAAAACTACTTTAATTCATTTTTCTAACAAACAAATCAAAAAATCTTACACTTTAAAACTGCCACAAGTTTCAAACATAGAAAAGCTTTCTAGATTCCACTCAGATTAGATCATATCAGATTTCCTGGTGGTTTAAATCACTGCTGTAATATATTTCATTCTGTTCCTTTTTCTTAAAATGTTTCATCTCTACCATTCGTACCATCCCTGTTTTATGCTGACGTTTTGGGTTAATTACATTTATATTATATTTGACTAATAATACTAAACAGTTACATAGTTATATAGTTGTTAGGGTGGGAAAAAGACAAAAGTCCATCAAGTCTAACCTGTAATCCTGCAGTATCAATTCACGGATCGATCCCTGGATCAATGTCCATCTTCTTTTTTAAAAATGGGCTGGGCCAAAGGGTGTGTAGAATAAGATTTCTATATATTGTATAAGCCTCAATGTTATTTTGAATTAAAAAGTCATCTAAACCTTTTTTGAAGCCATCTCCTGTTTTTGATATGACCAGCTCCTGATGAAGGCTATTCCAGAGATTCATAGATCTTACTGTAAAGAATGCTTGTTGCCTCTTATGACTGAATATTTTTTATCCAGGCGTAGGGAGTGACCCCTTGTTTTTTTAGGGGTTTTAACACAGAATAGCTTCCCTTGATATTTTTTTGTATGGTCCGTTTATATATTTGTACCGGTTAATCATGTCCCCCCTTAGACGTCATTTTTCAAGGCTAAACAAATTCAGTTCATTTAATTTTTGCTCATAACTATGATCTTCCAGGCCTTTTATGAGTTTAGTTGCTCTCCTCTGTACTTTTTCTAACTCCGGGGCATCCTTTTTATGGACTGAACTGCGTATCCCAGTTGAGGCCGCACCAACGCTTTGTATAGTGGCAATATTACATTCCTGTCTCGCGAGTCCATACCTCTTTTAATACAAGACAAAATTCTGCTGGCCTAAGAGGCAGCTGACTGGCATTGCATGCTGTTATTTAGTATTCACTCTCAACAAGTGACTATCCCAGTTTTACTCCCCCTAAGACATATGCTGCATGCAGATTATAAGCCCCCAAGTGTATAATTTACATGTATCTATATTGAACCTCATTTGCCAAGTGGAGGCCCAAACAGTAAGTTTGTCCAAGTCAGTTTGTTAGTTATTAACATCTTCCATAGACTGGACTGTATAACGTATAGTGTGGTGTCATCTGCAAAAAGAGAAACAGTGCTATTAATCCCATCCTCTATGTAATTAATGAATAAGTTAAATAATAGAGGACCCAGCACAGAACCTCGGGGTACACCACTTATATCCGGGGACCATTTAGAACAGGAATCATTGACCACAACTCTTTGGATACAATCATGAAGCCAATTTTCAATCCAATTACAAATTATATTGTCTAAACCAATAGACCTCAATTTACCCATTAGTCGTTTGTGTGGGACAGTATCAATCGCCTTTGCAAAGTCCAAAAACACAACATTGACAGCTTCTACTCACCTCCTCAGAAAAAACAAATCAGGTTAGTTTAACCTCTTCTGTTCTTAGTAAAACCATGTTGGCTATCACTTATTATATTATTGACAGTTACATAATCCTATATGTAGTCCCGTAGAAGGCACTCAAACATTTTTCCCACTATGGATGTTAAGCTTACTGGTCTATAATTTCCTGGTGAAGACCTAGCACCCTTTTTGAAAATGGGCACCAAATTTGCTTTACGTCAGTCTCTTGGTACAATGCCTGTCATTAAAGAATCTGTAAATATTATAAACAGAGGCAAAGCAATAACTGAACTGAGCTCCTTTAGAACTCTAGGGTGTAATCCATCTGGACCTGGGGCCTTGTTCACTTTTAATTTTTTAGCATATTAATGACCACATCTGCAGTCAGCCAGGTGTGTTATTTGAGGTATTTACACCAGTAGCACCACCCTCATGAGATGCCCTCTCTTCTTTTGTATAAACAGAGCTAAAAAAAAAAAACATTTAGGAGTTCTCCCTGCTCTTGATCCCCAGTCACCAACACCCCCGTTACCATCATTTAGGGGCCCGACATGTTCTGACCTTGTTTTTTTTGCATTTATATATTTAAATGTTAAATATTTATATATTTAAATATATTTGAAGAATGTTTTGGGGTTGTTCTTACTTTCTTTGGCCACCTGCATTTCATTGTGTATTTTCCCAGATTTTATTACCCCCTTACATAATTTATTTAGTTCTTTATATTTTTTGAAGGCTACAGCTGAACCTTCCGATTTGTATTTCTTAAATACCCTCTTTTTGTCATTTATTGCCCTATATTATTTGTAAGCCATGTGGGGTTTAATTTTATTCGCTTGTACTTCTAAATACATACCTCATTATGTGACAATAGTTGCTCCCAGTCTATGTCCTGAAGTACAGCACTCAACCCTGGGAAATTCTCCTTTTTGAAATTAAGTGTTTTTGCCCTACCGACCTGAGTTTGTTCTTTTACAGTTTAGTTGTTTCTCTAGCAGGATTTTCTACAAACTGGCTCATAAAATTGTCCTGCAAAAAGCTGAGGAATTTTCTCAGTTTTGAAGCAGAGGCAGAACAAAGTTCCCAATCTATGTTTGGATAGTTAAAATCTCCCATAATCACTACTGTGCCGGCCTGTGCCGCCCGCTCCATTTGCACATACAGTTGGTCTTCTATCTTCTCAGTGATATTGGGGGGGTCTATAGATCACACCAAGAATTTTTTTTTCATTATTTTTTTTTTCCCTCTGAAATTCCACCCATCAGGTTTCAACATCCCCACAACCACATTTGTTTCTTTCACACTTACTTTCATATCACTCCTAGCACACAAACATACACTACCACCTTTGCGTTTAGCCCTATCGTTTCTAAAGAGTGTAAAACCTTGAAGATTATGAGAAGAGTCCAGCCATCTCTCAGCAACACCAACTACATCAATATATGTTTCTCCAGTACCAAGGCCTCAAGCTCTCCCATTTTGCTTGCTAGACTGCTGGCATTTGTGAACATAAATTTTAAGCTGTCATAGAATTTTACACTTTTAGGAAACTTATTTTATGATCATTTTTTCCTCCTTCACAGTTGGTTTGCGACTGACAGATCTCCTTATCCACTTTTCTAATGCTCCCCCATCCATCCCCCCTAATATATTCTGACCCCTCTCTAATCTGTCTACCTCAATATTTGTAGCCATATCCTCCCCCCCCCCCAATGCATTGCCACCCCAGCCAGAATTATCTCCCCCAACACAGCAGCTCCCCTTTCATTGAGGTGCAAATTTTCTGCGGAAAACAGTTTGTACCCCAGTGAAAAGTCAGCTCAGTAGTCTAGGAACCCAAAACCTTCTGCTCTACACCAAGACTTAAGCCATGCATTTAACTCCTTAAGTTGCAGAAATATCTTAGATCACTATTAGGGTTCCACTACATACTCATTTGGGGCGCAACGTGTGTCACACACCCAAGTACCGCAGTGTAGCAGGGCAGCCATGGAAACGTGTGATTTGCGCTGCGACCCCATTCATTTCTATTTCTGCTATTCTATACTTGGGCGCACTTAAAGCCGCTGTGTATTACAACAATTATTTTTATCAATCTACCTCTCCCCATGCCTTTAACTCCTTAGACGCCTTTAACGCCTGTTTAACACTAACGGCAGTTATCCGTCAGGCTGCACTGGCAGGGAATAGCCTGCTGAATCATTCTGCATTCTCAAATTGCTAGAAGCTTGTAAGGCTCTGTCCATCCCCATTCACTATAATGGGTACCCGCAGAGATCTCGATGCACTCCGGCAAATATACTGAGAATCAGCCAGAAGAAAACCGCAGCAGTCACAGCTGCATGCTAATCATGCATCTGTTGGAGTGGTGATCGTCTGTAAGTGAGTTCACATAGAGAAGGCAGGGTTGGTTATGGACCACTCCTGCCTTCCCTATTATTCTATCACAGCGCTCATTGAGTTCTATGTACAGAGCAGCTTCCTGCTCTGGTCAAAGCTGTCATGTGAACGCCAGTGGCTGGGACTCTGCACAAGCTGCTGGGTCTAAACAGACCCAGAGCAGCTTTGTGGTAAGGTTTTACAGCACCCATCAGACCTCAGATAAGCCCACCCAGCCTATAAGGATAAAATAAAAACCTCTCTTACCTGTCCTGCGCCGCAGCTCCGCTCCGGGTCTGGCGCTCCTCTGGCTTCTAAGGCCGGCGCCGCACTGTCACCTGACTGCGTGCAGCATCAGGTCATAGTGTGCGCACTACGTCCTGACGCTGTACGCAGTCAGGACAGTGCAGAGCCGGCCCGGAAAGACAGAAGAGCGCAGGACCTGGAGCGGAGCCGCGGCGCAGGACAGGTAAGAGAGGTTTTTATTTTATCCTTATGGGCTGGGTGGGCTAATCTAAGGTCTGATGGGGGCACCTTACACATACAAGTGAGAGCTTCCATAATGGCATACGGCAGGGCGCAAAAGAAAAGGAGCAAATCTGCCTTCCATGGTTTTTGGAAGGCAGATTTGGCTGGACTGGTTTTTAAACGCCATGTCTCATTTGAATCCTCCCTGATGTACCCTACAGTAGAAACTCCCAAAAAGTAACCCCCATTTTGGAAACTACAGGATAAAGTGACAGTATTATTGATACTATTTTGGGGTAGATATGATTTTTGATCGGTCTATATTATGCTTTTTGTGAGGCAAGGTAACAAAAAATGGCTGTTCTGGCACAGTTTTTATTTTTTGTTTAGATTAGATTTTTTGTTTGTGTCTCCATTTTCTGAACGCCATATTTTTTTAAATTTTTCTGGCGATTGTCTTGTCCTGAAGCTCGTTTTTTGCATGAAAAGTTGACGTTTTTATTGGTACCATTTTAGGGTAGATTTTTTGATCATTCAATATTACACTTTATGGGGCAAGGTGAACAAAAAAATTGGTTGTTTTAGTAGTTTCTATTTATTTATGGTGTTCACCTGAGGGAGTGGGTCTTGTGATATTTTTATAGAGCACGTCATTACGGACGTGGCAGTACCAAATATGTGTACTTTTTTTTAATTTATTTAAGTTTTACACAATAAAAGCATTTTAGTGTTTCCATATTCTTAGGGCCATATTTTATTTTATTTTTGGTTGATTGTCTTATCGGAGTAAAAAGGGTTAATCCGTCGGCATCGGCTTTTACAGTGATGCTGGCGGATACAGCAGGGGCCAGGCTGTCAGTGACTGCTGGGCCCCTGCACAGATGGGGTGCGCACCACTACGGTGCCCGCCCAATCAGCATAACAGTTGTAGTACATCAAATTGCGGGAAGTCACTTTCCGCTATGATGCACTATTATGTCATTGGTTGAGAAGGGTTTAACGTCTACTAAAGACTATGTATCGGCAATTGGGTCATTAAATAATTCTGCTGCTTTGGCAATCCTGTCATGTCGATCATCCTTCATTTTTAAAGCAGTATGTTCAGGCTTTTTGTCTTACGAAATACTGCAGCATGCAGCGGTATTTTGCCCTTTGTTTTTGCCAGAATCTTAGATGAAGGCTTTTGTTGGAACCCTTGCAGCAGATGTACACATAGCCTAACCATGGACCATGGATGGCCCACACAGTTCATGGATGGACTGATAGGATTACAGACAGTTCTTGGGGGGACATGATAAAACTGCAGTAGTTCATTATGGTGGATGAGGGGAATCAGGTCATAGGTTTGTACCAGTCCATGATGGGGTGGGGAAAATTTGGACTTGCAGTGCATGAATAGCGGAATGGTGATTGAGAAGACTGAATGGTACTCCCTGCGTAGGCAGGAAGAAGTCAGGGCAGGTAGTGGGAGGGGCATTTTTTAAACTCAGTCCCTTCATTTCAGGGGCTCAAAAGTACGTGGACAAATTAAATAATTGTAAATAAAATGTTCATTTCTAATACTTGGTTGAAAAGTTTTGAACTCATAGACATCACCAGACACTGTGTTTCCTCCTTTTTAATCCTCTGCCAGGCCTTTACTGCAGCGGTTTTCAGTTGCTGTTTGTTTGTGGGCCTTTTTGTCTGACGTTTAGTCTTTAACAAGTGAAATGCATGCTCTATTGGGTTCAGATCAAGTGACTGACTAGGCCATTCAAGAATATTCCACTTCTTTGCTTTAATAAAGCCCTGGGTTGCTTTAGCTTTATGTTTTGGGTCATTGTCCATCTGTATTATGAAACGCAGACCAATCAGTTTGGCATTTGGCTGGATTTGACCACACAGTATGTCTCTGAAAACCCTAGAATTCATCCGGCTGCTTCTGTCCTGTGTCACATCATCAATAAATACTAGGGAATCAGTGCCTCTGGCAGCCATGCATGCCCAAGCCATCACACTGCCTCCGCCGTGTTCTACAGGTGATGTGGTATGCTTTGGATCATGAGCTGTACCATGCTTTCACCATACTTTTTTATTTCCATCATTCTGGTACAGGTTGATCTTGGTTTCATCTGTCCAAAGAATGTTCTTCCAGAATTGTGCTGTTTTTTTAAGATTTTTTTAAGCAAAGTTCAATCTAGCTTTCTTACTCTTGCACCGTGCAGCAAACCCTCTTTATTTACCGTATTTTTCGCCCTATAACACGCACCGGTCCATAAGATGCACCTAGATTTTACAGGAGGATAATAAGAAAAAAATATTTTTCATCAGACCTCAGCTCACAGCCCCAATCAGACCCTCAATGTTAATAAGACCCCAATAAGACCTCAGATCAGACCCCAATGTGAATAACCCCCAATCAGATCTCAGATAAGAACCCCATGCATCTCATCAGCACCCATTGCCTCTCATATCAGCCCCCAATGCCTCTAGTAGCCAGCCCCCAACGCCTCCATCAGCCCCCAATGCCTCTATCAGCCAGCCCCCAATGCCTCTATTAGCCCCCAGCAGCTGCAGAGCATATAAAATTAAAAAAAAAAGACTTACCTCTCCTGCTCCTGGACGTGACACTCCTCTCCGCCCGCACTTTTCATTTTCCTGCTGTCGGCTGTGCTGTGAACTGGCGTGCACAGTGTGAGGTCACAGAGCGCCCTCATGCTGTGCGTAGTCCTGCACAGCCAACAGCCGAGCAGAGGACCAGGAAGCGCTGAGTACAGAGTCTTCAACGCTTCCTGGTTCTCCGCTGCTAATGAGCGCTTCCATAATGGAAGCGCTTATTAGCATTGGCCCCATAAGATGCAGGGGCATTTCCCCCCCCCACTTTTGGGGGGAGAAAAATGTGTCTTATAGGGCGAAAAATACGGTACTTTCATGCAGTCTTCTCTTTATGGTAGATTTGGAAATTGATACACCTATATCCTGAAGAGTGTTGTTCACTTGATTGGCTGTTGTGAAGGGGTTTCCTTTCACCATGGTAATTATTCTGAGATCATCCACCACTGTTGTCTTCCGTGGGCGTCCAGGTCTTTTTGCATTGTTGAGGTCACCAGAATGTACCACACTGTAGATTTTGCCACTTCTAAGGGGCCATTCACACATCCGGAAATTGGGTCCGCATCCATTCCACAATTTTACGGAACGGGTGTGGACCCATTCATTTTCAACGGGGTCGCAAAAGATGCAGACAGCAAACAGTGGTCCATGGCCCCGCAAAAAAATAGAACATGTCCTATTCCACGGACAAGAAAAGGCATTTCTATAGTGCCGGCACATGGCTGGTGTTCGTGTTTTGACAAAACACGCGCGGACGTGTGAATGGACCCTAATAGTGAAGCAATTTCTCGGATGGGTTTTTTCTGTTTTCGCAGATGAAGTATGGCTTGTTTCACCTGCTGATGTCAGACAACTCCTTTAATTCATTTTTTCTAACAAACAAATCTAAAAATCTTACACTTTAAAACTGAGACAAGTTTCAAACTTAGAAAAGCTTTCTGGATTCCACTCAGATCACATCATATCAGATTTCCTGGTGGTTCAAATCACTGCTGTAATATGGTTCAATCTGTTCCTCTTTCTTAAAATGTTTAATCTCTACCATTCATACCATCCCTGATTTATGCTGATGTTTTGGGTTCATTACATATTACATACTAAAATTTCTAGCAGAAATATCCTAAATCACTATTAGGCTAGGGCTACACGGCAACAGTTGTCTCGCGACACCCGTCGCAGCCAGGAACACGGTTGGATTTCTTGCAACTGCCGCGGCGATCCCATTCATCTCTATGGGATCCCCGCTACTCAGGGATCCTGGCTGTGACGGGTGTCGCGCGACAACTGTCGCCGTGTAGCCCTAGCCTGAGGGTTCTGTTACATAGTGATTTTGGGTGTGACAAGTGTCACACACCTAAGTACCACAGTGAAGCAGGGCAGCCATAGAAATGAATAGTGTCGCAACGCGACTCACATCTTTTCCATGACCGCAAACCCCAGAATTGCAAAAACTCCTTTAGTGCTGGATCTTTCGCGATTCTGGGTTTGTGGCAAACGTGTGATTTGCTCTGTGACCACATTCATTTCTATTTCTCCTCTGCTATACTTGGGCGCGTGTATTTCAACCCTTATTTTTGTTAGTCTTTCCCTCGCCATACCTTTAACTCCTCTGGCTGGTTTCACACTAGCGGCGGTGATCTGGCAGGCTATTCTAGCAGGGAATAGCCTGCTGGATTGCTCTGCATTCCGTCATTGCTGGAAGTTTGTAAGGCTCCGTCCAGCCCCATTCACTATAATGGGGACCAGCCCAGATCCGGCTGCATTCCAGCAAACATGCAGTGAATCAGCCAGAAGTAAAACGCAGCAGTCATAGCTGCATGCTGATCATGCAGCTGTTGGAGTGGTGAGTCTTTAGTCAGTGAGTCCACATATAGAAGGCAGGGTTGGTTTTTGGTTATTGCTCTATTACAGCGCTGTATTTCCCCTCTAACAGGGGATACTATGTCAGCCCCAATTACAGGAGAAATTAGCAATAAATAAATTTAAAAAAAATTAAATATCCATATTGAGGGACACTTTATAAAAAGTGTTTTATAAAACTAAAAAAAAAAACTATTTTCAAGTGTAAACAAAGCCCCTCCCGCTAATCAAGCCCTTATTGTAAAAAAAAAAAAAATTGACATATCGCTGTGTCCGTTACAACCAGCTTTATACAAATGTCACGTCAGGTGAACTCCATAAAAAAATTAAAACAGCCTTTTTTGGTCACTGCACCTCAAAAAATAAAAATCATAAACTCATTCAAAGCCATCAAATGTACCCGAAAATGTCACCTCACCCAGTAAAGAAACAAGTCTGCAAACAAGACCATCTTCAGAAAAATTTAAAAAATGACTCATTTTTTCAAAATGCTTTTATTTATCATACTATCAACTATAAAGTTAACATGTTTTTCTCACACAATGCATAGTCTACCCAAAACACAATGGGAGAATTGCTGCCTTTTCTTTATCATGCTTCCCAAAAAAAACAAAATAAAAAGTGATCAAAAGTCATTATTTACTTCAAAATAGACCAATGATAATGGCAACTTGTTCCACAAAAACTGAGCCCTCATACAGTTCCATTGAGGGAAAATAAAAAAAAACATATGGATCTTATAAAATAGGTTTGGTGTCTGTAAACCAATCTCTGTGCTAAAAAAGCCAAAAGTTAATGTTTCACTTCTGATCCCTACAGCATACCCAAACTGCAGTTTATGTCCATATTTATGGCATTTCTGTACCCAGTACAAGCCACCTAACAATTTAAGAGGCGTGGTGTATCTCAGATGGTAAAAGCTGAGCACAGCTTTCATTTTGCATTGTCCCCCACTCATTAATTTCTTCAAAATGCTTACTCCACCCCTTGATATATAATTTGAGGGGTATAGTTTCCAAAGTGAGGTCACTTCTTGCAGGTTTCTTTTTCACCTCAGAGCCTCTGCTCTTTTTAGCCAGTGCTGTATAAATCACCAAAGTAGGCCTCAAACACACTCATGGTGCATTTTTTTCTGTAGTGGCACCTTACAGGGTGGCCAAAAATGAGTTTACAGACACATATGGTGTGTTATCGTATGCAGAAGAAAATAGGTAATAAATTGTGGGGTCTCTTTTTCCTGTTACCCCTTGTGAAAATGAAAGGTCTGGGGATAAATCAGTATTTTAAAATGGAAAATTTAATTTTTCATTTTCACAGCCACGTTTTTCTAAATTCTATGAAATGTCTGTTGTCTATTGGGGTTTGTTATTCTGAAAGGGAACCTGTCATCAACTTTATGCTGACCATACTAATGGCAGCATAAACTAGAGACAGGTGAGTTGATTTCAACGGTCTGTCATTTAAAAGTTAAAATTAAGTGGTTGCCGAGAACCAAAGTCACAATCATTGCAGACTGGGCCTGGAAAAGAGTCACAGTCATCTGAGAAGAGTCATGGTTATTCATGAATTCCTGCTCTCCCCACCCACCTGCTGATGATTCACAGTCTTCTACCTAGATGTCTCCTTTTCTCTCTAGGAGGGAACTGTCAATCATCAGCAGATGTGCAGAAGATAATGAATAACCATGACTCTTCTCAAGTAGATTTGACTCTTTTCAATGCCTGTGCTGCAATGATTAAAGGGGTATTCCGGTAAAGTAACTTAATTTTTGAAAAACTGCATTAAGGCTGAAAGCTGCGACCCAACCAGAACCCACACCTATACATATAACCAGAGCTTCATTTTACCTTGCAATCCATTTGTCTAGCTCCTGTGTGAGCCTGTAAAAACAAAAAGAGAAGGTGCGCGCCACATGTGCGGTTTCAATAAGAAGAATACAGGGTAAAAAATAGTAATATATGCTTACCCAATGTAGTTGTGAACAGTCACAACTACTATTGAAGGCTTGGCTAGTTATTGTTAACCGACGAGCTGAACGGATTGTAGTTCCTTCACTGCATCCGTGATCCACATGTACACACTGGAGTTCGGCGTCCGGTGTCAGTCAGTTACAAGGAATGATAGGAATCAGATCACATTCCGTGGCGCTGTGTAAGGACTTCTCCACATCACAATATTCGATGAAGAGGTAGAAGTTTATTGTAGTTATGTCAACGAAGGGGGACTGAATCCCCCGAAACGCGTTGACATTACTACAATAAACTTCTACCTCTTCATCGAATATTGTGATGTGGAGAAGTCCTTACACAGCGCCACGGAATGTGATCTGATTCCTATCATTCCTGTGTGAGCCTGCAACACAGAGTATCATGGCGCCTGATCTTCCCTCACAAAACTGCAATCCCCATAATCCCTAGCTTTCCTACTGTGAGTTTGTGCTTGTTCATGAGTGTTGATGTTTACTGATTCGCTGCCTGATATACAGTCCGGTCAAGCCCCCTCTTCTCAGTAATCAGCAGCACACTAACATTTAGCTATAGAATTGATAGCAACAATGCTCGACCTAACAAAGGCTCAGAACTACAGGTCGATGTCACAGTAACTTATGAGGAAACACAGTGCGTAGTAGAGGAAGAAAACTACTTTTATTACTACTGAACGGTAAATATGTGAAATTTACATTATATTAGGTAATGATTGATGATGAATTAGTCTAAAACATAAGTTATATTTATGGTAACCGGAATACCCCTTTAAGATGATGGTTCTCAGCAACCACTTACTTTTAGCTCATGAGTGACACACTGCTGAAATCAGCATTTCTGTCACTATTTTATGCTGCCCTCAGAGTGGTCAGCATAACGTTGATGATAGGTTCCCTTTAACTATTGATATGTTACAGGAACAATGAATTAAAATGGAAAATCTGCTAAATAAATTGCATCTTTAATTTTCCCCTCCATTTTATCAGATTGCAACATTCATTATTCTAGTCTCTACTAGAGCTCCGCAGGATCACACCAGAATAGGTCATCTTCACTCAATCAATAAAAAAAACTTTACCAAATCCACTCGGAGACACAAGAAAGGAAATACAATAGTGAAGCACCATAGCTTCCGGGCCAAAAGATTTATTATACTCACAAAGCATTGAAACACAATGTGCACATTATGAAATCACTGCTTGTTCACTTCAGGCTCACCCATTCAGGATTTCATTTTTAGTAAGTTGAATTTATGAATCTATACAACTTGTACTTCCTTCTCTAATTTAAGAGAATACAACAGAAATTACAGTATGTCTTGTAAAAAACAGAACAAGCTCTCATAAGGCTACACTACTGGTGAAAAAATAAAAAGTTTTGCTTTTCAGGAGGCAGGAATTAAACATTTTTAAAAACATTGCAGATGACCAGATTAGGCCACTTACAAGTCTTATTCCCATCTGTACATGTAGTCTAATCACCATAAATGTGCAATAGGTTTGGGTCGCTTACACTACTGTTTTCTAAACTTCCATTGAAGTGAATGGATGGAAGTGCACATATGTGGCACCTCTCCATTCACAATAGCCATTAGACAGGTTCCTACTCTCGAGATAAGTGGAACCTACATCTATTGAGCTGTGGATATGCCATAAATGTTCAGATGGGAATATCCCAATAAGCAGGTGTATGTATAATGTGTGTAAGAGTTGTGTAATATACATTGACATATTGAATGTTCACATTTTTGTAATTTATACATCTACTTATTTGTAGTTAATTAGTTAGAAAAAAAAAATGAGTCAACTTGAAGGTCTGCCACTGTAAATTTCCCATCATTGCTCAAATTTTTATGCCCTTTCCATGAGCCAAATTCATCAATCTCATAACCTCTCTTTTACACTCATTGGGATCTTGTTATCACAAATCTTATCAGATATGTACCATACCAGTGAAAACACAGCAGGCGTTTCTTCTGGTGTAATGTTTGTCATTTCCCGTTGAGGTTTGCCTATAAAACTCAGACCAAGTAGAATCTTTACTCAGGAGTCAGGACGACTGAAATCTGTGCCTTGAACATTCACACTTGACACTATTAACTATGAATAACTTACTGAATGTCGTTCTCATTACTCTCTCCATCTGTCATGTCTTTACTTTCCCTACACCTAGCTGTAGACAAATAACGGTGGAGGAGATTACTAAAGAACTGGGTACTCTAGTAAAATATCTTGAGGTATGTAGAACTTATATGTGTGCATGCATGTCCTAGTATGTGTTGTGTACACACAGTGTTGAATATTTATATCCAGTTTATTTCCCGAATACTTATATTATAATGTTTTCTTACAGGATAATAATATATATGTGCCATCGCTGTACCCAGGTGAACAGAAAAAGGTAAGAAAACTTACAAGTTGGACAATTGAACAACTATTAAGCTAACTATTGTCAAGCCAGTGGTATTTATTGGTGAATATACTACTATTCATACTGTGTACAGATAATAGCAAGAGGTATTGACCAAACCAGGGGCGTAACTACCATAGCGGCAGACCATGCGACTGCTGTGGGGCCCAGGGCAAGAGGGGACCCAGTCTTAGTTGGGATTATCTCCTGGGGGTAAAAACTTGGACTCTGCCCTCTAAAGGAAGAACTTTTAGCAAAAAAAGCAGTGGAAAAATGGCCCAAGGGTCATTGAAAGGGGTTTAGGCAGAAACCCTTCTGTCCTGTGCCTGATTTGATCTTTGCTATGGGGCCCTTACTTCTTTATGTACACCACTGGACAAAACAATTATTTTTGGCATATGGTATGCTGGGTAACATCATCCTATCCAGATCTGATACCAGTACATGTTATTACATAATACATTAGTTACATATAGATCAACCAGCTTCTTGTTACAGTTTTTTTTTATTTTAAAATGCATATGTTTGTTTAGTATTTATATGTTCAAGGCATATAGAAGATTTTGATTTTTTTAGTTGTATTTTTTCTTGGCAAAGTGGCCATGTCCACAATTAGTGTATTCAACTAGTGTATATATGACTGGATTCACTAGTGTAATGCCCTAATATACACCTTATAGATATCCTTCATTAAAGAGGCTTTACTTTCTTTGTGTTAGAATGGCTACAGGTATCGCCTATAGCACTGAAGGCTAACCTCCGGCAGTCCAGCTGTGATGAAACTACGACTCCTAGCATGCTCTATTCATTTCTATGGAGTTCTGAGAACAACCAAGCAACCTCCAAAGCTGGAGTGCCGGAGGCTAGCCATCACAAGCCTATAGTCTCTAAGGGAACTTGGCACCATGTGTTCAATTCCCCCTGCAGCGCCAACAAAGTGAAAATGAAGAATTATAAGGTGTCATTTACTATCAAAGGGCTATCTGAGTAATGTATGGATGTGCTGGATCCTCCAAAATGAGATGATCTTTGTAGCTGCTCTGTTGTCTAGCTTATTGGTAGAGGTCTATAATAAAAGTTCTTCTCTATAACTTAGAATGTCCCGTTTTTATATAAAAAATTTTTTCTAAAATAGATGACTTCTTTAAAGGGAACCTGTCATCACCGAAACACCCCCTGAACTAGAGTAAGTGTTGTATAGTGTAAGTGATGCTGAATCCGAATATGTAAGTTTTATCTTCATACTCACTTCCATTCTGACGCTGTGCTCCCACAAACTTGCAGTAAAATGCACTCACTGGACTCTTCTTTGAGTCCTCTCCATTATGTGAGTGAGCACTGGAGTCCACTGAGTGCATTTTACTGCTGGTTTGTGGGAGCACAGCGTCAGAATGGAAGTGAGTATGAAGATAAAACGTACATATTCGGATTCAGCATCACTTACACTATACACCGCTAACTCTATTTTAGCGGGTGTTTCGGAGATGACAGGTTCCCTTTAAAGTGTTCCTGTCAAATGACCCATGAGCTTGAATTGCCAATACTGTTATGTTCTTTTGTGTGCCATTACTGATATGTTTTTCTTTTCTTGTGTGTAAGGCTATTGTTGTAAATCTTTAATATTGGTAATATAAAATGACATTGCTGTGAATGTTCATTTCCCTTTTCCATTGATGTGCAATCACAAATATAGGCTCATGACTTTTGAATATGCTAGAGACAGTTCCTTGTTAGGAGTATGGAAGCCCTAGAATATGTATACTGCTAAATCTGATATAATGTGCAGCTACGTGACATAATTTCTTACTGTATGTCAATTCAGCATCATCATCATTTTGCTATATTTGCAGAACATGTCTGTAGAAGAACTATCCTGCAGAGCAAAAGATTATATCGAAGCACAAAAAAGTATTAAGGCACACCAGCTGAAACATCTCCTCAATTTTTTAACTGATCGTGTAGGTATCAGTTATTTCCATTATATCTTTTGAATGCTTTTTCTTTTCTATACAAATCTGCCATGTTTAGTAGCAAGTCTTCAAAAGGGTTTTCTTTTGTTATATTGATGACCTATCCTCAGGAATAAGTCATCAATAT
Source organism: Rhinella marina (assembly GCA_900303285.1). Taxonomy (NCBI): domain Eukaryota; kingdom Metazoa; phylum Chordata; class Amphibia; order Anura; family Bufonidae; genus Rhinella; species Rhinella marina. Next base: position 26,796 of record ONZH01009539.1, read on the forward strand.
CAGATCGGTGGGGGTCTGACTCCCGACATACCCACCAGATGTTTGAAGAGAAAGCAGCGCTCATTTGCCATGGAGCCTGAAAAAAATAGTCTCTATACACCATTGTCTCTTCAGTGAGAAATTGTACTACCTCTCACCCCTGAGGTGCCTGGTAGTGGCAATACAACCCTGATGGAATAGATCTATGATGCCGGTGTGTGATTCTTGCTATTTTACACTGCAGAATATAGTATATAGTGTAAGATTTTCATGCATATTGTACAGCAAAAGAACTATGATATGAGTATATTCAAAGATAATATATCCTTCTGATATTGTACCCTAAAATATCAGGAGAATAGTCAAATAGCCGTCACTTATAAAATTAAGCAATCTGTGTATTTACAGTATCACTTAAGTAAATGCATATATGTTTATTTTCTGTTTCAGGTCAATTGCAGAGTCCTCACAGATAACAAATCTGAAAACTCTCAAGACATTGTATCTGTTATTAACGATGTGATAAAAGCATATCAAGAACGCTATATAACCTGTATACCATAATTTATTAAATCTATTTAATTATTTTCAGAAGACTTAGAAAAATTTAATGGAATCAATAATTTAACTGAAAATGCTGTTATTTCTACTTTACAATTTATTTTATTTATGTTTAATAATATTTAATGCTTGTTCATTCTTTCTGTAATGTCTGTTAAAAAACTTAAAATCTCTCATTGGTTCTGTTTATTCACTGAACATAGTGATGTTTCGACTATATACAAGTCTTTATTAGGTAACCAAATAAGTAATAGAGCAGTGTCTTTACTCCCAAATTTGTGGTCATGGGATCTATGGAATATGCAAATTCATCAGTAGTGTCAGCCCCACTGCCACGAAAACCTTAATTCCATAGAAAAGTAATCTAATTAGAGATGAGCGAGCATGCTCCTCCGAGCTTGGTGCTCGTTCGAGTATTAGGGTACTCGTAAGTGCTTGCTGCTCAGACGAGTATCTCACCATGCTCGAGGAAATGGCATCTCCTGCATTTGAATTTTTGGTGCCTATAAACTCAGCCAATCACAAGCCAGGAGACTTTGCGGTACACCCAGCATCACGTGGGGCCCTTACATGTCGATAGCAGGGGTTGGCTGACAGGTGACCCTGGAATATACTAGTGACTGCCCGCGGTGCTCGGCTCAGATGCTGTCTGGATGTCGTTAGGGACAGATCGGCTGCGTTTCAGGGAGAGTGTTAGGGCCTGGATTTAGTTTTCTGTTAGGCAGGAGTGATATCAAAAGAACCCAACAGCCCTTCTAAGGGCTACAAGACACTTTTTTTTGTCTCCTGGCTGGGCTGACTGGCAGAATCTCAGTGATACAAATCCATTTCATACAGCTGTGTGGAACCATTCTGTGTGTCACAGTTCAGCTGTCCAGTCACCACAAACCACAATCCGTATTTTCTGTCCAGGTGACCCATACTGTACGTCATGTAATCAAATACGGTATTTTGCTTTCACTGATACAGCTACATTAGAAAAATCTCTGTGCGACATTTGTCTGGGTTGCAGTCAAAATAGCCACAGTAAGCAGGGGCTGAGTTTGCTCTCTGATATTTTCTGCACGTCACGTTAAAAAAATATTTAAAAAAATAAATAAAAAAAAAATAGTTTTTTTGTTGTTTTATCTCAGTGATACAAATCCATTTCATACAGCTGTGTGGAACCTTTCTGTGTGACACAGTTCAGCTGTCCAGTCACCACAAACCACAATCCGTATTTTCTGTCCAGGTGACACATTCTGTACATCACGTAATTAAAAAAGGTCTTTTGCTCTCACTGATAAAGCTACATTAGAAAAATCTCTGTGCTACATTTATCTGGGTTGCAATTAAGCAGACTAAGTCTGCCTAATCTAATAGTTTCAGTGTAATTGCTCCATACTGCACGGTACGTAATAACATACGTAATTTAGCTCTAACTTATCCACCTATATACAAAGCACAATCCGTATTTTCTGTCCAGGTGACACATTCTGTACGTCATTTAATTAAAAAAGGTCTTTTGCTGTCACTGATACAGCTACATTACAAAAATCGCTGTGCGACATTTGTCTGCCTAATCTAATAGTTTCAGTGTAATTGTTTCATACGTAATTTTGCTCTATCTTATCCACCTATATATTTTCTTGTTCAGATTGAACAAGTTTGTGGGTTTCAGTACAGCAGGCCCATTTATTTTTTTTTGTACATATAATACACTTATATACAGAAAATGTTGAACCCCAGGGCTAAGGTTCGAGGACGAGGGCGTGGGCATTCAATTACTGCAGGGGGCAGAGGCCGTGGTCCTGGGCAGGGTGAGACAGTACCTGCTGATGAGGGAGCAGGGGAATGCCGCAGTGCTACACTCCCTAGCTTCATGTCTCAACTTACAGGGACACGTGGTAGAGGACTATTTAAACCACAACAGTGCGAACAGGTGATGTCGTGGATTGCGGACAATGCTTCAAGTAATTTGTCCACCAGTCAGTCTTCCACGCAGTCCACCCACGTTACCCAAGGGAGCACTCCTCTGGCTCCTCCACCTCAACCTCCTTCCCCCCAGTCTGCCCCCTCCCAGGAAAGTTTGGAATGCGATGCGGCATACTCTGAGGAACTGTTTTCTGGACCTACCCAAGCTGGGTTGATAAGCCAAGTGAAGACAGTGCTTCTGAGGCGGAGGCGAGTGCTGCACCAGAACAGGTTGGAAGAGGCAGTGGTGTGGCCAGAGGGAGAAGCAGGGCCAGAGCTGGTGCCTCAGCAACAACTACGTTTCACGTAGTGAAGCTCCTGTGGCGAGGCCTAGATGTTCGCAAGTCTGGAGGTTCTTTAAAGAAAGTGAGGATGACCGACGGACTGTTGTGTGCAACCTGTGCCACACCAGGATCAGCAGGGGTGCCACCACTACTAGCCTAACCACCACCAGCATGCGCAGGCATATGAGTGCTAAACACCCCACTCAATGGAACCAAGGACGTTCACCTCCTGCGGGTTACACCACTGCTCCTTCCCCTGTGTCACTCGCTGCCTCTGCTAGTCAACCCCCTGCCCAGGACCCCGGCACGAGCGCCTCCCGCCGGAAAACCACACCTTCGCCTCCAAGATCCTCCACAGCGTCCACCAATGTGTCCCAGCGCAGCGTTCAGCTGTCTTTACAGCAGACGCTGGAGCGCAAGAGGAAATACAGTTCTACTCACCCACATGCCCAAGCCCTCAACGTCCACATCTCCAAATTGCTGAGCCTGGAGATGCTGCCCTATAGGCTGGTAGAGACCGAGGCCTTTCGCAATCTCATGGCGGTGGCTGCCCCTCGGTATTCGGTCACCAGCCGCCACTATTTTTCCCAATGTGCCGTCCCATCCCTACACCAGCACGTGTCACAGAACATCATCCGTACCCTGACCAACGCTGTTTCTGAGAAGGTCCACCTAACCATGGACATGTGGACAAGTGCTGCCGGGCAGGGACACTATATATCACTGACGGCACATTGGGTTAACTTGGTGGAGGCTGGGACCGAGACTGACCCTGGGGCCGCTCATGTACTGCCCACACCGAGGATTGCGGGGCTACCTCGGTCACGGTCTCTCAGACGTACTATGCCTCCTCCTCCGACCCGACCGCCTTTTGTCACCTAAGAGCTGTTACAGGGCATCACGGCGCAGACCGATCTGTGGCTGGCACCGCTGAACCTCAAGCCAGGCATGGTTGTGTGTGACAACGGGCGTAACCTGGTGGCGGCTCTGCAACTCGGCAGACTGACACATGTGCCATGCCTGGCCCACGTGTTCAATCTAATAGTTCAGCGGTTCCTCAAGACATACCCCAATCTGTCTGATTTGCTCACCAAGGTGCACCGCATCTGTGCGCATTTCCGCAAGTCGACCACAGATGCTGCCACTCTCAGGGCAGCGCAGCGCCGCCTACAACTGCCCGCTCACCGACTGTTGTGCGACGTGTCCACAAGATGGAATTCGACATTAAACATGTTAGCCAGAGTTTACCAGCAGCGCAGAGCCATTGTAGACTGCCAGATGTCAACTTCCACCAGAACTGGTAGTCAGGTCACTCAGATTCCTCAAGTCTACAATGAGGAGTGGACGTGGATGTCTGATATCTGCCAGGTGTTGAACAACTTTGAGGAGTCAACACAGATGGTCAGCGGCGATGTCGCAATTATCAGCCTCACCATCCCGCTGCTTTGCCTGTTGAAAAACTCACTGCTCAGCATGAAGTCGGATGCTTTGCGCTTGTCACAAGAGACGGTGGAGGAAGATACGTCGCTTGATAGCCAGAGCACCCTCCGGTCTGTTTCTCAGCGCGTATCGGAGGAGGGGGATGAGGATGAGGAGGAAGAGGAGGAGAATGTCGGCGAGACAGAAGAGGGTACCAGTGCTCAGTCCTTAACTCTTGAGCGTGTATGGGCTGAAGAGGAGGACTTGGAGGAGGAGGAGGAAATGGTGAGTCAGGCCAGTGAGGAGAGAGAATTCTTGCGTGTTGGGACTCTGGCGCACATGGCAGACTTCATGTTAGGCTGCCTATCCCGTGACCCTCGCATTAGAAGCATTTTTTCAAACACCGATTACTGGGTGTTCACTCTCCTGGACCCACGGTACAAGCAGAACCTTTCCACTCTCATCCCTGTAGAGGAAAGGAGTATGAGAGTGAATCAATATCAACAGGCCCTGGTGCACAAGCTGAAACAATCCTTCCCATCTGACGCCGCTAGCGGCAGAGGGCATGGTTCTGTGGGCCAAGTAGCGGGGGAGAGGAGGCGAGCAGGCAGCTTGTCCAGCACTGGCAGGGGAACGCTCTCCAAGGCCTTTGCCAGTTTTATGTCACCCCAGCAAGACACTGTCACCTGTCCCCAGTCTAGGCAGAGTAGGGGGGAGCTGTACAGAAAGATGGTGAGGGAGTACCTAGCTGACCATACCAACATCCGGACCGATCAGTCTGCTCCATACAACTACTGGGTTTCAAAGCGGGACATGTGGCCTGAACTGGCGCTGTACGCCTTGGAGGTGCTGGCCTGCCCTGCCGCTAGCGTGTTGTCAGAGCGGGTATTCAGTGCAGCTGGTGGCATCATCACCGATAAGCGTACACACCTGTCAACTGACAGCGCTGACAGGCTGACGCTTATTAAAATGAACAAAGCCTGGATTTCACCGGAATTCAAATCTCCTCCGGGGGAAAGCAGCTAAAGATTAACATTACTTATGTATCCGATTCCTCTTCTCTACTCCTCCTACTCCTCCTCCTCCTTGTCGTCTTTGCCTAATGCTGACCCAAAAAACGCCATTTTTTAGAGGTCCAACTGGCACTCTTTTACCACAATTTTTCCGGAGGTCCACCTACAGGCCCTCTCTCCAAACAATTTTTCCGGAGGTCCACCTACAGGCCCTCTCTCTAAACAATTTTTCTTTGCACCTAGTTGGGTGCTTCCCTAACATGTGATGGGCATGTGCTTCGCCTTTCTTGGTCTGGGTGAGCACAATTGCCATGAGGGTAACCACCAGGCTGTTGCCTGAGAATTTGGGGTAATGGTGGGATTAGGCAGCCTCAGAGGCATCCATGCATGCTGCCCCTGCTGTTTCCTGTCCATTTCCGTGGTGTTTCCATCATTTTCTGAGGTTTCCAGGTTTTCGCCCAGCATTCCCTAGGCAGAGCCTTGGTCCCCTTCAAAAATGCTCGAGTCTCCCATTGACTTCAATGGGGTTCGTTACTCGAAACGAGCACCCGAGCATCGGGAAAAGTTCGTCTCGAATAACGAGCACCCGAGCATTTTAGTGCTCGCTCATCTCTAAATCTAATGTATTACTCAGTATTATTCCCAGAAATGTCCAGGAAACCGGGAATGGTTATCATATCAATCAATATCACAAAAGGCATTTGGGGATATTTACTAATTATGTTGCACCAGAATTATGTTGTAAAAAAATGTTTTGATTTGCGCCAAATATATCAACTAGTTATTTCCTCTTTATTTTCCGTCAGAAAAGTGTTTTAAATGTCAAAGTGGGCAAGGTTACCAAACTGGCATATATTACAACTCATTTATCAATTTATGTTCGCCTTAAAAAATGCAAAATGTAGCGGTAGATTAAGCTTGTTTCTGTGGTAGTGTAAATAGTTAAAGTGAACCTGTCACCTCCTAGACAGTGAATAAACTGTTAGCAGTACCTTAATTTAGGGACCAGTGTGAGGCAGATGCATATCTTCATACGGACAAGTGATTCCTCTAACTGTTAAAAATTCATCTTTTAATCCTGTAGCGCGCGCTTTCTTGCGTCAGCTTGAAGTCAAGGGGGCCGCGGCCTCCTTGCTTCAAGTCAAGCTAACCACTCCCCTCTTGTAATTGAGTGACAGGTCTGCCGTTGGCCGGGGATCGCGCAAGTGTCGCACGTGCGCAGTGCGCGATTAGTTCCTGCGCAATCCCGGCTCCGGCTGTTCAGTTCGCCGGCGCTTTTCACAGTACAGAAGGCGCATGCAGGATCGCGCAGGAACTAATCGCGCACCGCGCATGCGCGAGACTTGCGCGATCCCCGGCCAACGGCAGACCTGTCATTCAATTACAAGAGGGGAGTGGTTAGCTTGACTTGAAGCAAGGAGGCCGCTGCCCCCTTGACTTCAAGCTGACGCAAGAAAGCGCGGGTGGGACACGTGTCCCAGTGGTGGGACACGCACCTATAGGACAATGGGGGCATATCCTAGCGATATGCCCCCATTGTCCAAGATGGGAATAACTCTTTAAAGACGTGCAATTACTACATAGAATAGACACCAGCAAATATACAAGGGGAAGGACCATTTACTGAGTTGAAAAATAGAAGCCATAAAATATCCCCCCACGCTGATATATCGTGCATTGATGTATTCATCAATCAGATCGCAACAGAATTAGCAAAACTAGATCCCACCCCTTTCAGATTCAATTGCAGTGCTGAAGAATGCAGAGCAATTAGAAATCTTGAAACTGATAAATCTATCACGGTGAAACCTTCTGGGGGGGAATGTCATGATAATGGATTTGCTCAGATATAAGGACATTTGGGGTATGAAATCATCTTGACTGATATTACTATACAGTACCAGAGTGAACTACAGGGGGTCCTCAAGAGAGCAAAAATAGATCAATTGATCAGTGAGGACGAGTTTGACTATCTGTACCCACTCCATCCAGCTATTGTGACTTTTACTGCCTCCCCAAAGTACATAAGGGCACTGCCCCTTTGAAGGGCCGCCCTATTATGTCTGGGGCTGGAAGTTTATTGCAGAACTGTGAAGTTTATATAGACCAAATACTACGGTCGTTCGTGCAGAGCTTACCCTCATATATTAGAGATACTGGTGACCTTCTCACGAAATTAGAAGGTATCACAGTTGAACCTAATTGTTTTTTAGCCTCAATTGATGTGGAAGCACTTTATTCTTCAATTCCACATGAGGCAGGGATACGGGCGGCTGCTCATTTTTTGAAGGCTAACAATTTGCAGCACATAATGCTTTTGTTCTGGAGCTGTTGATTTATACTCACCGGAAACTACTTTCTCTTTCTACCACCAGGTCAGGGGTACGGCCATGGCAGTTCTTGTGCGCCATCGTATGCTAAACTTCTCCTGGGCTGGTGGGAGGAGACTAGGGTTTTAGGTGAGGTCCCCATTGCGGGTATAAACAATGTGGTCCTCTGGTCCTGCTTCTAAGGCTACTTTCACACTAGCGTTTTAAAATTCCGGTATTGAGTTCCGTCATAGGGGCTCAATACCGGAATAAAACGCTTCAGTTTTGTCCCCATTCATTGTCAATGGGGACAAAACTGAACTGAAGACAACGGAATGCTCCTAAAAGCATTCCGTTCCGTCTTCTGATGACGATTCCACCAGGCGCCCAGCAGAGGGCGCTGTGGGGAATCGTGACCTGTGTGAGCCGTCCTGTCCCTCTGACGCTCCGAAGACCTGCCGGGGAGCATGTAAGTATGTATGTGTGTTTGTTTGTCTATATGTGTGTGTATGTTTATGTTTATGTTTATGTGTATGTATGTGTGACATGTGTGGGGCCGGAGCGCGGTTCCGGCTCCACACATGTCACTGCGGCAGGCCTGATCCGGCAGCACCCTTCACCTGCCGGATCAGGCCTGCCGCCAGTGTGAAAGTAGCCATAGATGACATTTTTTGTCAACTGGAGAGGGACAGAGGCAGGCTTTGAGGATTTTCTCAAAAAGATAGAATATGAACTCCATTAATAATAAGAGATTGCCTGCCATTTTTGGACATTCTTATTTGCAGAAATGACCAGGGAGTCTTGGAGACTACTATATATCGGAAGCTCACAGCGACAAACTCTTTGTTAAGGTGGGACAGTAACCACCCAACCCTACTTAAACGTGGGATTCCTATTGGACAATGCTTGAGACTGAGACAAAACTGCTCTGAACAAACAGAATTCATACACCAGGCTAAGGAGCTCAGAGCAAGGTTTCAGGGACAGTTACCCAGACAAGATCTGCGTCTTACCAGCATGCACAACAACAGACACTTACTACACCGCTGCACCCCACCAGTAGGCTTGGTCACCTAATGTGATCAGACTGATAGCGACATTTGATGCAGCAGCAGTAGAGGTTAGGAACTTTATCCATCACCAATAGGACACGCTATTGATGGACCCCGACCCAACGGATGTAGTGGGTCCCCAACCAGCTCTGACATACAGAAGGGGCAAAAGTTGGAGGGATCACCTCGTACATAGCCACTTTATTCCACCAGATAGACCACGGACGTAACAAGGGTGTCCACGACTACACCCCCTCCCGGCTTCTCCTGACCGCTGTGCCCATATTCCGACGTAACTGGGAGACGCGGTGACATCATGTGATGCAACGTAAGGTGGGCGATTTCGGGGTTGATGTAACCTATTTAAGCCAGCGTTCCACACTGGTTTCAGGTACCACTGAATATACTATGTGCCAAGCAGGGACACTGTAAACCAGGTGTGTCCCTGCATGAGAAAAGGCTAGCTTTACCACACGTAAGTTATCATACTCCACACGGAGTGGAGATCGTGACATTTGTATCCCCTCCGTGATTTACATCTATCGTATGGGTCAGATTTTACTCCCCCCTACCAGGGATATTATATGTGTGAGTTGCACTGTACCCAGTATCGATATCCTGCACAAATTCCCACTCTCTCTACATGATATAATTTAGCCCTGTGTACCCTGATGATTCTGGGGCTTATAACAATTGGATGAAACGCGTTGGAACACTATATACGGTATATCTTTTTGCTTTTTTGTATATTTTTTGTTTGATTTTTCAGTGAATTTTGGCACTCACATCTCACAACTTTATTTTTTAGTCCAGCCCCGTATCTACGCAAAGTGGTAGGGCTGTCCAGGGCCTTGAGTTTAAGGCAAGGTTCCGAATGGGCCGCTCTTTTCAGGGCAATGACTCCGTATTAGGAGGTCATCAGGGAATACTAGCCTGGTTACGGCGTATTAGGGTCAGTATAGGACCCAGCCCACGATTCCTGCCAAAGGTAACAAGATACAAAAAGCGATCTCTACAGCACCAACAGGAGGTAGCCACTGCTCATCAAATTTGCCCCAGATCCACGTATACCCTGTGCAGAATCACTGGACTGGTAAGCTCCATCCATATTCTACCAGTCCACCCCATATCCCCTATTTAGGGTGATCTATGTGATGGTGAGTGTATAAAATTTTTTTCATTTATTTCTTGTTTTGGGGGTTTGTCTCAGGGCATTGTTGTAATTTATTTCCAATTTCTTATTTATATTTTAAAAGCTATGTTTTATTATTTACTGCTGCTCCTTCGTAATATATACGTTTCCTCTACTGAAGTAGGCTGAGGGGAGATTTTACAGTCACCCTCCTCAGATGGGCACACCTTTCAGTTGTCACATCTGATTGGACCAGGCTGCCCTTCTGGTTTCTAGATCTTCTGTATGACATCAAAGAAGGTTCCTTAACCCTTTCACTCCCAGAGGTTTTTTTGTTTTTGCGTTTTCGTTTGGGTTGCGTTCCCTGCCTTCACAGAGCCATAACTTTTTTATTTTTTTGTTCACATAGCTGTATGAGGGCTTGTTTTTTTTGCGGGACAAGTTGTACTTTCCAACACCACCATTTAATATTGCATATGATGTAGTGGGAAGCAGGAAAAAAAATTCCAAATCGGATGAAATTGCATAAAAATGCAATTCTGTCACAGTTTTACGGGTTTTTTTATTTATGGCGTTCCATGTGCATTAAAACTGACCTGCAGGTCAGTACAAATCCAGTGATATCTAATATGTGTACTTTTTCTTGCGTGATTTTTCTGGGGGTGATTAGAATTTTTATGTTTTTAATTGTTTTGATTTTTAAAAACTTTAATTATTTTACACTTTTTTTTATAGTTCCCATAGGGAACTATAACAAGCAATCATCTGATTGCTGATATCATAGACTCCAATGCACTCGCGTTGGAGTCTATGGTGATTTTACTAGTTTCCTATGGAGCGCTATTACAGGCAAGGGCTCCATAGGAAATACTATGCAGCAGCCTCCTGCCATTCACAAAGGCAAAGACTGCTGCATATATGCTCCGGCTCCTCCGATCACCACATTGGGGAGCCGGAGCAACACTGGAAGCGCGTGCTTCCGGTGTTTGACACGCTCGGATGCCGTGGTCAGGATTGACCACGGCATCCAAGGGGTTAAATGTCTGCAATCGGCATTACTGCCATTTGCGGACATCAGCCACGAGTGTCTGCTGTATGAATCAGCAGTCTACCCGCGGCTATGGCGCCGGCTATGGCGTCTTTAACCCCTTCGCGACCAGCGCCGTACATGTACGGCGCTGGGGCGATGCGGGCACATGGCGCCCGCTCGCGGGTGCGGCGGGCGTCATGGCCGGCAAGTCTCTGCTGTTTCTAACAGCAGAGACTTGCCGCTACCTACTGTGTCGGCGGCGTCTTCCGGGGTGACTAGATGCCGTGACCACACGTGATCACGGCATCTAGTTGCGTCTAAACCCGGAAGCGTTCGCTTCCGGGTGGTGTACAGACACCCCGTGTGGCCAATCGGGGTGTCTGTACACCATATGAAAACTGTAATCCTCGCTGGTGAGGATTACAGTTTTCAAAGTGCAATTCTTATTCTGGCCACTAGATGGCAGGCCAGGATAAGAAATGAGCAATTCATGGATTTCTGAGTCTATAAAACCCAGAATTGCTCATAAAGAAAAAAAAAAGCCACAATATATAAGCCCATATTTGAGCTTTCTAATAGTAAAAAAAAATTTAAAAAAAAGTTAAAAAATATATAAAAAATAAAAAAGATGTAAAAGTTCAAATCACCCCCCTTTCCGTATAAGTAAAAAATAAATACCTAAATAACAATAATATAATAATATAACTGAAAACGCCCGTACTTTTAAAATATAAAAAAAAAATTCCAATACGGCGAATTGTGTGGCGGAAAAAAGCGTCCAAATGGCGATTTGCCGTTTTTTGTCGCTTTTTTTTTCTAAAAAAAATTAAATAAAAAGTGATCAAAAAGTTATACACACCCCAGAATGGTATCAATAAAAACTTCAGATCGTCCCGCAAAAAATGAGCCCCCATACAGCTCTGTACACATAAATACCAAAAAGTTATAGGGGTCAAGATTTGACAAGGAAAAAAAAAAAAAAAAAAGGGCAACTTTCTAATTATTTTATCACTATGAAAACGCAGGAAAAACTATACATATTAGGTATTGCCGGATTCGTACTGACCAGTAGAATGAAAGTAACGGATCAGTTTTAATGCACATCGAACGCTGTAAATAAGAAACCCGTAGAACTGTAGCGGAATAGCGTTTTCTTTGCAATTTCACCCGGTTTGGAATTTTTTTCCCGCTTCCCACTACACCGTATACAATATTAAATGGTGGCGTTGGAAAGTACAACTTGTCCCGCAAAAAACAAGCCCTCATACAGCTATGTGAACAGAAAAATAAAAGAGTTATGGCTGTTTGAAGGCAGGGAGCGCAAAACGAAAATGCAGAACCGAAAAAAGCTCCGGGCGCGAAGGGGTTAAAGACGCGGGTTTGAAGGTTAAACTCCTCAATATTAGGGAAGGCTTGTGCCAGTATTTGCCAGTTCCTCTGAATCACAGATGCAACCTTCTGACTTAGGCTACTTTCACACTTGCGTTTGCAGGATCCGTTTGTGAGATCTGTCACAGGCTCTCACAAATGGATCCGTCATGATAATACAACCATCTGCATCCATTCTGAACGGATCCGTTTGTATTATCTTTTACATAGCAAAGACGGATCCGTCATGAACTCCATTGAAAGTCAATGGAGGACGGATCTGTTTTCTATTGTGTCCGACAAAACGGATCCTTCCCCATTGACTTGACATTGTGAGTCATGACGGATCCGTTTGCATCAGTTTCTTCACGTTGACACCAAAACGCAGCAAGCAGCGTTTTAGTGTCCGCCTCCAAAACAGAATGGAGACTGAACTGAAGCAAACCTGATGCATTCTGAATGGATCCTTTTCCATTCAGAATGCATTAGGACAAAACTGATCAGTTCAGGACTGTTTATGAGAGCCTGTGACGGATCTCACAAACAGATCCTGCAAACGCAAGTGTGAAAGTAGCCTTAGGTGAGTATATGTGGATACAAATAGGATCCTTGTTTTTTCATCTTTCATATATTTTCCTTTTAAAAAGTCCTCATGTTACTTTTGTCTCATCTGACTACGATGTCTGTGCACTAGTGACCTGAGATAGCCACAAGATTTTTCTGTCATTTTATCAAGTTTATTGTCCACTAATGTCTTATCTATCACTATTCACCCTCATCCATTGACTGATTAAAAGGGATTCCACCATACAATGAGGGGTGGGGGAATCTCAAACCTCAGGATACTGCATAGTCAACACATCACATGACCACAAATTTGGGTATATATATGTAGTGCCCTGGAGCAGGGGTACTGTGGAGTCTGGACATTTTCCCCTGTTTCCCCTATGCAAAAATTATAAACTTTTTACTTTATTTCACTTGAAAGGGTTAACTTGCACTGTTTAATACAGTTTAACTGCATTTTATATGTTTACCGTGATATATCTTGTTAATTTTCACTGTATTTACATGGCTCTGTGGAAAGGGTTAATGAATACAGAGAGACTTTTGGGACTTTGAATAAGAAGCTGGCAATTTTCCACAGCTGCCATAAGGTTTAAAGAAGAGCATGTTTAGGAGGGAAAAAGCCAGACTTGTTTACCTGACCTTTTGAATGGCTTGTTTATATCTATGTTGTTATGTCTGGAAACTTGTTTTTGTCTGGAGAATCTGCTGTGTCACTGCCATTAAGCATCATTGTAGCTCTAATGTAAGTCTATGCCACACAGGAGTGGTAACTTTGTAATTGTTTGTGCCGAGTTTCTCCACTTCACCCCTTCCACTAGAAGGTTCTAGTTCAGCTAGAAATGGTATATAAGGAGAGCAGTCAGAGCCCATAGTGTTCTGCAGTTAGGGAACAGTGCTTGGAAGAGGAGACTCTACCAGACTACTGAGTGACCAGAAGAAGACGCTGAGACAGGGATATGCTGGATCACCAACCTTTGACCATGGTACCAGCCTTCTGAAGAGAGATAGAGGGACAGCTAGCTCAGGCCTTTCCTCAGCATCAAACCCTTCTTCTGCCAGGGAAGAGAATGGAGAAGCCAGTCCTATGCCTCACCTGTATTGTTTTGCACCTGAATTCCACTAGTAAAGAAGCACACTGATTTACTGCAGACTGACTCTTTGGACTTATTTCCTATTGGGGTGAATCATGCCTGTCACTTCTGGAGAGTAGCAACACATGGTGACACCTTGACGGTGCCTGGGGAACTCTTGGGACAGGTCATCAGTATCTGGAGGTCCAACAGCAATCAGCTGTCTAAAGAGGCCAGTGACTTCATGTTCGTTGGTCACATGGCCAATAAATGCTGGGCTGCAATACCAAACACAGCTGTTATACAATGTAAGGAACTGTTCTGTGAAGAAGCCACAGCGCTCACCAGTGTGGCATAGTCTCTTCAAACAGCTTATCGGTGGAGGTGCAGGGACTTGGACAACCACTGCTCAGATATTGATGACCTATTTGATATGGACAGCGGGCATGGACCCACTGTGCAAACTAAGTGGTTTAACTTAGGGCTAAAATGAAGGGTGATAGCCTGGTGGTTCCCTGGTATTCACCCTTTGACCCCTATACAAGGATCTGGACATTACTGCAGGAGAGCCAATGGATCTCTACCTCCTGAAGTAGTCTCTGTGTGGTTACCAGCTGACCCTTTGGCATCAGACACCAATGCAGCACAGCGAGTGCTCTGGCAGAGCCGTAGTTAGGGAGATGCCAAGGTCAGAGCTGACAGACCATATGTAATACAGTTATGAATCCAAGGTCAGAGCAGGCAGCGTAGTATCAACATGGATATAAAGGCAAAAGTCTGGTCAGGCAGTGAAGGCTCAACATGGTAAACAGGCATAGGTCAGGTTGTGCAGTGAAGGGTCAAAATGTGTAAAAAGGCAGAGTAAGGTACGCAGACAGACAAAAGGATAAGTACAGCTTTGTAGGAACTAGGCAAACTAGAGAACTTATTGCTCAGACACCCCCAACTTATAAAGGTGCAAGATTTGGGTGTGCACTGGCCTGTGCATGGCCAGAAGGGAAGTGGCCTTGCCAACAAACAGGCCTCTGCTTGTGTGGAGGGAAAGAGAGGACCCAGCAACCCAGAGGTGTCTGGCCTGTTTAACAGAGCAGTGTAAGCTGAAAGCCATCACTGTAACACCTATAAGTGTATTTTAGGCGTCTACAGTCCATTGACTTAGACTATTCACAGCTAGAAGGATCGAAGAAATGTAGGACGTTCACAGAAAAGTTGACAGCATTTTTTTTACATCCTCTAAAAACAGACTGAATGATGGTAGTAAAAACACTACTTCATTGCTTTTAAAATCTTTTATGAAAACAAATAAATCGTTTGTCATTATTGAATTGCAGTTATGTACATGGTGTAATCTTTCAGCAACTAGAACAAGGTAAAAACAGGAGAAGGACTTCTCATTCCAACACTGGGATGTAAAGCAGCAAAGCAGAGAGCTCTGTCCTGTTGAGCTCTATTCCCGAGCAAGTGCTGCATACCTGCATTCCAAATTCTTCCGGCAAGTAGCTGAACACTGACTATTTGGTTGAAGTTGCAGGACCCCAGAATAGGGTACTTGCAGATAGTTGTGTCATGTTATTAATTGTTATTTAACATGTTAAATAATTTAATAATTTAAAATGTTAATGCCTTGTAATGTACTAGCATATCTCTGTATGGGTTAATTAGGTGTTGGCCTTAGATCCAGCCTTAGCTCAGTCAGTAGCGTGCTAGTGGAGGAAGTAGGAGACAGCTAGATGTACTCATTCCTCAGAGTACTAGACCTGAACTCCAGAGAACCACTATTTTTGAGAGATCCACATACAGTAGAGAAAACCATGTCTACTTCATAGTACTCCAGGAAAAGAGAAAGGGATGATTTAAATAGTCTGTTGGAGTCAGTCAGTAAGGCATTTGCTGTTTAAGCCTAATAAAGACTTTACTGCAGTGAGAGGGACATTGCTAAAACACCATTCACACTTGAACACAGTGTGGCCCACTGTATCTTAATCCTGTACTCCTCAGTGGGGAATTACAGCAACCATTACAGGAAGGAAGGAAGACTACAATCCTTATCCTGACCTATCTCCATACAATGCTATCTGGAAAGATTTGCAATGAGAATTATTTGGAACTGTGTTTTGATATGTACTACAACTCCCATCCTTCACTTTAGTAAAGAGAGACGTTTATCTTCTACAACTGGCCTAGTTACTGACTCCAGCATTCCATTCGCCAGCCACTGCACCTAAATCTCCTGCATTGCATCCACACTAAACCCACAATACCAAGGGCACAATATGAAGGAAGAAAGAGTGTACCCTCCTATCACTGCTCTGGCCCTAGAGAGCATTGGTTTGAGAATGTGATTTATTGCAGCTGCAGTGTAGCACTGTTAGTGGTTCACTTCAAACTGTTATGTCATATACATATGGTAAGGCTATCCATTAGGCTGATGTAGGTAATTCCACTCCTCAACCTATGGGGCAGACAGGGCTAGTTAGGAGTGCATGACTAAATGGAGTAGCCACACCTCCAGTACAAACTTACAAAGAAAAAAAGGGGAATTTCAGTCAGCACATCCCAGTGTGCAGGTGCACGTTGCTATGGCTGATTGCACAAGGAAAGGTAAATACATACAATGCAACGGCACACTGCTAACCAGATAAAGCACAAAATGCCATAGAGATATTAAGTATTCTGGAGCTAATGCTATGCTTGTTTAGCAAATTAGAGATTCTTGGCAAATATATTTTGTACAAAATTATCTGGGCCCGTCCACCAAATCGTCAAGGTGATCTCTGTAGAGCAGGAACCTAGCACTATTTCCTACCTTATGTGCCAACCTTGGCTTCCGTATAATCAGGGGGTGTTGGTTCCACATGCATTCTTTGTAAGTTTGTACTGGAGGTGTGGCTACTCCATTTGGTTATGCACTCCTGACTAGCCCCGTCTGCCCCCTAGGCTGATTTTAATTAGTGTAACTATAAAGCCGAGTGGACTCAGCATGCATGCTTGGTACCTGCATCCCTGTATTAGTGGAGGCCTTTGAAGCACCATAAATGGCAAAAGGCACCCAGCATGCATGTGGAACTAACACCCCCTGATTATACAGAAGCCAAGGTTGGCACATAACAGGTAGAAAATAGTGTTAGGAGGGGGTTCTTCTTTAAGTTTATATTAATATTTTATAGGGCTACAAAAAAAAAAAAAAACTTAGTAGAGCTTCTGTAATGCAATGGGGTAGTAGTCTGCAGATCAGTGCAAGACAAGTAATGCAAAGTATTTACAAGGATTTTCTGTAGATTAATGCTATATGTAACATTGATTTGGTGTCAAAGAAAGGCATCTACCTGGAATGTGATAAATCCCATTCAAACACTAAACAGGATAGATTTACAGGATTTATAGGAAATGAGAATCATTCAAAAGATTTGATGGCAATAACTGATACACTGTGAGTAAAATACTTGATGAGATGTTTTAGTGTGTCTATGCTATTACTATTTAGTTCTTCAATATAATTTGTGCTCTGCAAGATAGTTCTTCTATAGACATGCCCTGCAAACATAAAAATCTATGATTGCACCACAAAATAAGAAGTTATGACACATAGCTGCACATTACATCAGCAGGATACATATCATAGGGCTCCCGACACAGCCATATATTACACAGATAGTCCTTTGATAGAAAAGCACATCTTATAATTCTTCATTATCCTTTGTTGGTGCTGCAGGGGAATTGAACACTTGGTGCCAAGTTCCTTTAGAGACTACAGGTGATGGCTGGATCCATTGTAACAAAAAAAAGAGGAGCCTCTTAAAAGGGAAGTTGTCGCCAAGAAAATGCAGAACAATCTGCAGGCGGCATGTTATAGAGCAGGGGGAGCTGAGAACATTGATATACAGTTTTGTGGGGAAAAAAATTCAGTATAACTTGCATTTTAGTCATTTAAATTCCTGCTCATTCTGGGCATTGAAGTCAAAGAGGCGGTCCTATCAGTGACTGACAGCTATCTCTGTATACACAGTCATAGAGCAAAGGCTCTCAATCAAGGACCTCCTCCTTGACTCCACAGCTCAGAATGATCAAGAATTGAAATGAATGAAGCTTTACTGAATCTTTTCCCAAGATAACTATGATGCTCCATTCACACTTACAGTGGAATCCAGATGTTTTTTGGAGTTTACCTGGAGGGGCTGTATGTGTGAACTTAAACATACGCAATGTCTCAAACTTTACCCAGACTTTTTCTCTCCAGAGCCCTGGAACATGGAACATCTCCAGGGTGATAGCTACATGTGTGAAAGTCCAACTCTGGTAAATCTCTGGGCCTGATAATCCAGAAATATTCCGGAGGTTGGGTGTGAAAACAGCTAGTGACACATATTAGGGCATGACACTAGTTAATCCCCTTGCCAAAAAAGGTAAAGGAAAGATTACATATTATCTATGTAATGGCCCAGACTGGTATGTGTGCAGGTGTCGGAGGTATTTCAGTATTTCTAGATCCCTTAGTTTTCTCCAGTCTAAAGGTAAAGGCCTGCATACCGAAACTCTCCCTCATTCTTAGCTTTCCCTGTATTTGAGCTCAAAACGCTTCCATCTGGTGTCTAAACTTGGTATTGCACATTATACATTATTGTCTGCATTGCCTTATATTGCTGTACTCTCATTGGTTCCTTTTCATGCCATTTATGTGATGGAGTGTGCTTGACCATGTGACCCCTCTGCTATCTGTTAGCTGCCAATGACAGACCAGAGGATGTAGCTAGTTCCGCCATCCTTTTTCTCTAGGGAGTGAGCTGGAATATTCCAGAGAGTTCTGGTTCTCTCACAGACCAGAGAACAGTGCACAGCTCTCCTGCATATCTTAGCCATCCATCCAGGCCTAGTTATTCAGCCATTATCTTCACCAGCACAGTTAACCCAGACTGCATCCAGACAGCTGTAAGGATCATCACAGGTTCTTTCAAGTATTCAGTAGGACTACCTATATAACGTTCCAGAACCTACTGTCTGACCTCTGAGGAGTTGAGGGTCACACACTCAGGATCACTTCTACCCCGGCTTACACGTCCGGAAGGTTCATGCGTCTTCCAGCTGGTCGCCAGAGTGCGAGGGCAGCGTCATTCTCTAAGTATTTCAAGTGCTCAAAGTTTACCCATGCCTTACTCAGCTGAAAGGACTAATCTATTGGATCAGGTCTGTACTTAATTATACTACTACTACTCCTATCATCTCAAGTTAGCCGACAGCTAAGCTCTTAAAGCTACAGCGCATTGTCAAGCCACTCTACCGCTGTATCCATACCATCTAAACCTGGCTGTGTACCAGAGAGACTGTAACCTGTATAACATATTGGTTCCTGCATTAAAGCAAACGTTATCCTTGACCCCTGGCACTGGTGTAATTATTGGTGCCTTGTGCGAGGAGGGTAACAGGAACAATCTTGCAGCCGGACAACCCTGGGAACAAGGCCGCAATAGTAACCCTCGTGCCCGTGATATCACCTGTGACAACCTTAAAGGTCCTCTGTCCCAGGATAGTACCCGTGTGCTGCATCTACATGTCCTGCACATATAAATGCCAAACATATACATTGTAAAATAAAAAAAAATTGTAACAAGAAGGTGATTGATCTGTATGTAACATGTAATAAATCATAACATGTACCGGTAACAGGTCTGGAAAGATTGGAAAGGACATTACACCGCATACTAAATGGCAAAAATAATTGATTTTTCTGTTCCTTTTGTTTTTATCTGCACAAGGGATGAATAGTAGTAAAAAAAATCACTAATAAATACCACTGACATGACAAGTCTTAATTCCTCAGATAGGATTTGGCTCCATATTTGTTAAATTTTCCAACTTCTAAGTTTTCTTAACTTTTTCTTTTCACCTGGGTACAGGTATGGCACACTGTATATTATTATTCTTTAAAAAGACATTACAAAATAAGTGCTGTATTATTCCCCCTGTAAGAAGTACCTGCTTATAATATGTACCTAATTTTTAGAGGAAAAGAAAAAAATATTTTTCATTTGCCCTCAGATCAGACCACCAATGTTAATCAGACCTCAGCTCAGACCTCCAGTGTTAATAAGACCCCAATATTTATAAGACCCCTAATCATACCTCTGATCTCTAATGTTTATAAGACCCCCATTCAGACCTCAGATCAGACCCCCATATTAATAAGACCCCCATGTTAGTCAGACCTCAAATGTGACCAAAAAAAAATAAATCAACACACCTCTCCTGTTCTGGGCGCTGATGCAGATGTAACGTGCCGCTCCCCACGGCTCATCGTGTACCAGGTTTTTAGGAATGCCTAGTGGTGATGCAGACTTATTCGTTTTGAGTGTGTCACCGTGCTTCTACCTGGATACCGTCGCTCCCCAGGGTTAGGCCCTATAGAAATAAAGGGGAGAGTGATAGCGGGTGGAGTAACAGCTTTACTTGAATAAACTTGCATCCAGGATGTTTTGCGGTAAACTAGCAGACAAACTTGGATAATATATATATATATATATATATATATATAGGATATATATTTATCTTTCTCTGCTGTCCTAGACTCTGACTTCGGTCTGGTACCTTTGAGTGGGGTGCCTTTGGCTGTTGACCCCCTTGTAATGCTCTGTCTGTAAACTGTAAGGAGTCAGGGTGATCTACAAGTTGCTTCTCTTGGGAGACTCCTGCTGCAGGAGGGGGAGATCCCCTTGCTTCAAAATGTCTCTCCTTTCAATTCTCAACTTCACTCTCCTAAAGCTTCCTGCAACCCCTACCTAGGTAGGAAACAGGACTAGCCCACTTCTGTCCAAAAGTGTGAGAGTGGAATGGGAAGTTCCATTCTATCTAAAGGTACTCTCTCTGCCAGATTCACTGCCACTTGCTGGACAACCAGGCACAGTGCATGTGATACAATACATAAATTACATAGCCATGTTATTAAAGGGGTTCTCCGGGAATTAAGAAAATGAAAATACTTAAAGGGGTTGGCCACCATAAGTATAAAAAAACAATAAAGTGTCCCAGACAATAAGTAAAGCCAAGAGGTATTTGTATCATAACAGATATACTGTGTATATATCATTTTTCTACTGCATTCAGCATAGCATGTTCACATTGATGAAAGGCTGCGGGGGGGGGGGGGGCTGCAAAGTGAAAGTAAAAATCCCAGCATGCATCACAGCAAGCATCTTCAGAGGGGAGCAGTCACATGACATCTCTGCCTACTTCTGATGCCATAGTGGCAATAAATAACTACACAGAGAAATCAACATAATGATAGCAATCCCACATTCCCAGCATTGAATAAAGGTTACTGCTTTTCCCACAATGTGATATATACAATACATACATGTGTGTGAACATGTATAGGTGTGTGTGTGTGTGTGTGTGTGTAGATCTCTATCTATCTATCTTCTTTTAACATACCTATTTACATCTCTATATCAGTCTATATCTACCTACATCTAACTATAGCGATCTCTGCTGTGGGGAAGTTAGCTCGGTAGGGTGCAGGTTTGCGGTGTGAACAGCAGTCAGAGTCCCAGACACAGATGAAGTCCAAATGCAGGCTTGGCCTGCGTTTATTCACAAGCTCAAAATAAAAGATAATACAGCCTTTGCTTCATTCACAAACAAAATAAACCCTGCTTGTCCAGCACTACCTAAACATATATTTTCTCACTATACGTGCATCTAGCTATAGCCACACGAATACAACATGTTATGCAGTTCAGTCCACAAGTTTTTTACCTTTGATAGCATCAACCGTATCTCCTGAGGCCAGCAGCCTTCAGCATTCCTAGCTGCACCCAGCCTCTCTCTGTCTGCACATCTTGCAGGCTTTATGGACCTACTAATGGTCCAGCCTCAGCACCTGTGGTGCCTGACTCCAAACCCTAAGACCTGGAGTGGAGGAAGTGGGATGGATGGCCCCACTGCCAAACCTGTCATCCATCCCAAAAAACCAGGCCCAAACACACTTTATCAAAATGTCTCCAGCAACTACTTTTGCTGGAGACCATATCGCACTTTCCTGGTTTCCCCATGTCTCCTGTTGGGAGACATGAACTTCCCTCAGTCTCTAGTAGGCATAGTAGCTGAACCCAGGAGAAATATACCGGCTATCCAGGATTAACCCCTTCAGTGTCTCACACTGCCTATATATCTATCTATCCGTCTATCTATCTATCCATCTAAAACACAGAATGAGGAAGCACTCCAGAATGGTGAAAAAAATGGTGGGTATGGTTCTCTGAAGCAGACAGATGGTCACTGCTCCTCTGCTAAGTTTCATCACTAATCACAAGTTCGCTCATCCCTAGCCCTCAATTATCAACATATACATAATTCTAAAACAGAAATGGGGATCAGAATATTGAGATGCAAAGAAAATAATATATTTTTTGAAATTATCTTTCTCGGTATTAAAAGAAAAAAATTGCAAATGTGGCATCACTGCAATTACACTGTGGCAGATTGATTTATTTATTTTTTACATTCTACCCCATCTGGATTCTTTTTTTTTACAGTTTCATGCCACATCAAATTCAAAAGTAGATGGTGCCAATAGAAAATACAATTTGTTCCGCAAAAAAAAAAAAACAACAAACCCTCATACAGCTGTTTAAATGGAAAATTATAAAAGTTATGGCTACGAGAAGGCCAAAAGTAAAAAATGGAAAATTGCCTGGTCCTGAAGGGGTTAAAGGCCATATATATTCATGACATATCATCAAGATAGGTCATCAACATCTTATCGGCAGTGGTCCAACACTTGGCACCCATGCTGATCAGCTGTTTGAAGAGGAAACACCGCTTCCTGGTCATTACACTATGCTTCGAGCAGAGGCGTAATATAATTACAAGCACTGGCTCCATTTACCCAAATGGAGTGAGTACTTGCATTACACTGCACTTGAGAGACGACAAGCACTGTAATGAAAAGGAAGCTGCGCTCACTAGAGCACCGACTCTTCATCCAGGTGATCGGCGGGGGTGCCTGGTGTCAGACCCCTGCCGATCAGATACTGGATATATATGGTATATATACACAAATATAAATATGTATATACTGTAAAATATATAACACGCACATATATATATATATATATATATATATATATATATATATACAGTACAGACCAAAAGTTTGGACACACCTTCTCATTCACACTGAAGGTATCAAAACTATGAATTAACTCATGTGGAATTATATACTTAAAGGGGTTGTCCAAGTTATGAAAAAAAATATATAGCACTGTAAATCTGATGGGCAGCAATATATAACTAAGTTAAGCAAGTTTTAAGCAAAAAAAAATCTACATTTCCTCATTTCCCTGGTTCTCTTCTGGCCTTTGTTTACATGCAGTAATAACAATCTCTGCCCTCCCCCTCCCCCCTTCTCTGCAAAGGCAGTGAATACAAGTGCTGTGAGTACATGTCTGCGGGAATACTCAGCAGCATGTTGTTTGTGTAGGACTACAAGTCCCAGCTGTACAATGACACTGCTGATACACACAGGAAATTCTCCCTACCTGTTCTTGTACAATACAATTCCTCTATAGCTCCTTGCCCTGCATTTGTCTCCTCTCACTGCTGCAGCTACTATTTGTTGTACAGCCTTGAGCCCTCAGTGTGTTCTGGCTGAAGGGGTTAATGTTTTATCTGAAGGAATCCAGGGAGAGAGCAGATAGCAGCCCGGCAAAGAAAGGGGGCGTCGCCAGTGACGTCTCGTGTACAGACTGTTATTTGATCTCTGAGGCTTGTGTACGAAACATCACAGAGCAGGGAAATAAGCTGACATCACAGGTCATGTGACCCTCAGTCAACTCTGAGAAACCAGCAGCTTTAGAAACACAAAGTATATGGGAAAGTTGTTATACCTGACAAGTTACAAACATATAAAGAACAAAAAAATAACTCGGACAACCCCTTTAACAAAAAAGTGTGAAACAACTGTAAATATGTCTTATATTCTAGGTTCTTCAAAGTAGCCACCTTTTGCGTTGGTTACTGCTTTACACACTCTTGGCATTCTCTTGATGAGGTTCAAGAGGTAGTCACCTGAAATGGTTTTCACTTCACAGGTGTGCCCTGTCAGGTTTAATAAGTGGGATTTCTTGACTTATAAATGGGGTTGGGACCATGAGTTGTGTTGGGCAGAAGTCAGGTGGATACACAGCTGATAGTCCTACTGAATAGACTGTTAGAATTTGTATTATGGCAAGAAAAAAGCAGCTAAGTAAAGAAAAACGAGTGGCCATCATTACTTTAAGAAATGAAGGTCAGTCAGTCCGAAAAATTGGGAAAACTTTGAAAGTGTCCCCAAGTGCAGTCGCAAAAACAATCAAGCGCTACAAAGAAACTGGCTCACATGAGGACCGCCCCAGGAAAGGAAGACCAAGAGTCACCTCTGCTGCGGAGGGTAAGTTCATCCGAGTCACCAGCCTCAGAAATCGCAGGTTAACAGCAGCTCAGATTAGAGACCAGGTCAATGCCACACAGAGTTCTAGCAGCAGACACATCTCTACAACAACTGTTAAGAGGAGACTGTGTGCAGCAGGCCTTCATGGTAAAATAGCTGCTAGGAAACCACTGCTAAGGACAGGCAACAAGCAGAAGAGACTTGTTTGGGCTAAAGAACACAAGAAATGGACATTAGACCAGTGGAAATCTGTGCTTTGGTCTGATGAGTCCAAATTTGAGATCTTTGGTTCCAACCACCGTGTCTTTGTGCGACGTAGAAAAGGTGAACGCATGGACTCTACATGCCTGGTTGCCACCGTGAAGCATGGAGGAGGAGGTGTGATGGTGTGGGGGTGCTTTGCTGGTGACACTGTTGGGGATTTATTCAAAATTGAAGGCACACTGAACCAGCATGGCTACCATAGCATCTTGCAGCGGCATGCTATTCCATCCGGTTTGCGTTTAGTTGGACCATCATTTATTTATCAACAGGACAATGACCCCAAACACACCTCCAGGCTGTGTAAGGGCTATTTGACCAAGAAGGAGAGTGATGGGGTGCTACGCAGATGACCTGGCCTCCACAGTCACCAGACCTGAACCCAATCGAGATGGTTTGGGGTGAGCTGGACCGCAGAGTGAAGGAAAAATGGGCCAACAAGTGCTAAGCATCTCTGGGAACTCCTTCAAGACTGTTGGAATACCATTTCAGGTGACTACCTCTTGAAGCTCATCAAGGGAATGCCAAGAGTGTGCAAAGCAGTAATCAAAGCAAAAGGTGGCCACTTAGAATACAGAGGGCAAGAACCTAGAATATAAGACATATTTTCAGTTGTTTCACACTTTTTTGTTAAGTATATAATTCCACATGTGTTAATTCATAGTTTTAATGCCTTCAGTGTGAATCTACAATTTTCATAGTCATGAAAATACAGAAAACTCTTTCAATGAGAAGGTGTGTCCAAACTTTGGGTCTGTACTGTATATATACTGTGTAGAGATGAGCGAATCTATTCGCCGATTCGTTGATTCGTATCGAATCTTGGAAATTTTTTAGCTGTGAACCGAATCCGAATATTAGGTGATTTGCTTTGGCTTTGTGCGCATTCGCTACGTAGTTTGTCCTATAAATTATTCGCTATTGCTACGTATATTTTACTGTTGAGTACGAATTCAATTCATTAGCGAAATTTTATTTTTAGTTCGTTTATCGTATGCAAAAGCCCAGGAAGAAAGCGGTCACCTGACCTAGTGGGCAGGGCTTGCTCTGATTGGCTCAGGCTCGGTAAGCCAGTGACGCATAACTTCTGCTGCGACTGCTGAGATGAGCAGAAGCACTGTGTGTGAAGTTCTGAGACTCTGAGACCTGTTTTGTGAAAATCGGGGTGTAATTGCTCTGGGAATCTATATTACGCATATCAGGGATACTGCAGGGCAAGTGCAGGGCCAGTTCAGGGCTAGTAATTAATCAGGCAGGGAGAGAGAGACAGGGAGAGATAGGGAGAGACAGGGAGATACAGGGACAAAGACCAGCTGCAGGGTCACAGAATGAATTGAAAAATGTCTGAAATGGATAAGCAAAAGGGGTCCAGTTCCAGCCAGACCTCGAGCTCTAAAAAAAAAGGAGAAGTTGGCACAGGGCAGAAGTGCCAAAGGACCTGTAGCCGGAGCATCTACTAGTAGTATTCGCAATACTTGGCCGTTGTTCCACCAGGCGCACCAAGGCGCAAAATTGTAGTGGAGGAGAAATGGATGAGGTAGTGGAATGGATGGCACGCTCATCTCAGTATCAGCCGGATGATCTGCTGTAATCTGCTGATACAGTATCCATAAGAAGCCAGGGGCTGGCTGGCAAATTTTAGCCTGGGGGGCAAGCACACAGCACTGGCCCATGTGTAGCGTCCCACCTTAACTGGTTTAACTCCGCCTACCATATAAAGGCTGTATAGGTAACTGGGTTTTAAATCGTTAAAAGCACCAGCTAGTTGTGTTTTCATGTTGGATCCCAGATACAGGACATGGCTGAGTCCATAGCAACAGCCTGATCATTAGAGGGACCAGATTTACCAACTCCCGAGCTGAAGAGACTCCATTGACTATAATGGGGTCTGCTCAGGATGCTGCTCCTTTACCGGACAAAAAAGTCTTGCATGCAGAACTTTTCTGTCTGGTCTTTTTAACAGAATCTGTGACCTAAACGCAAATATGAATGGATAGTATTAGATGTATAGCATCAAATGTATGTTTAACACACAAATACAGAGCAAGAACCAAGATCACTACATACACACAGCACCAGAACCAAACCTAGAAGTCAAACACACCACCAGAACCAAGTTCACTGCATGAATACAGCACCAGAACCAAGTTTTCTACATAAATACAGTACCAGAGCCAAGTTCTTTACATAAATACAGCACCAGAACCAAGTTCTCTAAATAAATACAGCACCAGAACCAAGTTCTCTACATAAATACATCACCAGAACCAAGTTCTCTACATAAATACAGCACCAGAACCAAGTTATCTACATAAATACAGCACCAGAACCAAGTTATCTACATAAATACAGCACCAGAACCAAGTTCTCTACATAAATACAGGACCAGAACCAAGTTCTCTACATAAATACAGCACTGGAACCAAGTTCTCTACATAAATACATCACCAGAACCTAGTTCTCTACATAAATACAGCACCAGAACCATGTTCTCTACATAAATACAGCACCAGAACCAAGTTCTCTACATAAATACAGCACCAGTACCAAGTTATCTACATAAATACAGCACCAGAACCAAGTTTTCTACATAAATACATCACCAGAACCACGTTATCTACATAAATACTGCACCAGAACCAAGTTCTCTACATAAATACAGCACCAGAACCAAGTTCTCTACATAAATACATCACCAGAACCAAGTTCAGTACATAAATACATCAACAGATTTTAAATGTTTAGTACAGATACCATCTGAGTAGTCAGGTCAGCCCTCGCCATATGACCTTGTACGGTGTGAAACTACAGCTCCCAGTATGGCCTGAACAAGTGTAAAGGAATGCTGGGAGTTGTTGATGTGCAAAACAGCATGCTACCACCCATTATAAGCTGTAGCTCATCCAGGTGACTACAGCTCCCATCATACTCAGTCAGTAGCAGAATAATTTCTATTTAGTGACTTACAGGTGACGTCTCCTCCTGAGTTCTTCTTGATCTGGTTCAGACCACATGATAACATCTCCCGGCCACAATTCAGCTCTGCACATTTTGCCAAGAAGATCTCTTCAGCTTCACGCTTTACCAACACATTGGCACCCTGCATACTGACACAAACTCCTCTTAGTGCCACATGCTGTGCCCTGAATATAACAGCAGCATTAGTGCTACACACAGGGCCCCCAATAGTAGTGCCACATACTCTGTGCCCTCTGTATACAGTGACATATGCTCTGTGCCCTCTATATATAGTGCCACATACTCTGTTCCCTCTGTATACAGTGCCATATACCCTGTGCCCTCTGTGTATAGTGCCACATGCTCTGTGCCCTCTGTGTATAGTGCCACATGTTCTGTGCCCTCTGTATATAGTGTCATATGCCCTGTGCCCTCTGTTTATAGTGCCACACACAATGCCCCTAATGCTAGTGCTAGTAATGCTACATGCTTGGTGCCCCTTATAAAAAGTGCCTCTTATATGTGCCCCTTCAGTGTGCTCCCTTTATGTATAGTGCCTCTTCTGAGTGCCCCTGAATACAGCGTACACACACTGCATTATAATACTCGGTAAAAGCTAAAATGCAGTGGGACGTCACTGGCTACAAGTTGCTACCGGTCACATGACAAGCTAGATGCAGTGGGTATATAGAGTATATACAGCAGTGTATATAATATATATCTGTAGAAGGAAGTGTGGGAACGACCCAAAATATGTATATGTATGCAGGCTTGCCCTTTTAATAGGCGTGCATATATATGCATATGTGAATGGGCTTTTCTGGCCCAGAGGGCACAAAGTGACCCCATCCTGGGGGTCTGTGGCACCACAAGTCCATGGGCCTTAGTTTCCCTTTAACAGACATATTGTAATTGGCCCCATGCCCAGATTACTCTGGGTATATGTATATACATGGATATAGGCAGGTATGCCCCAGAGTGTGTGCCTGTATCTATGTATATACCTACCTATAATAGATGCAGTGTGTACAGATATATAGTATATACAGCAGTGTACTGATATGTGAGGAATGAGGTATAATAGATGCACTATGTACAAAGATATAGTATATACAGCAGAGTCCTGTGAGGTACGAGGTGTAAATTATTAAAGGGTTTCTGTCATCAGAATTTAGCATTGCAAACAGAGTATCATTTGCAATGCGCAAATGACACCTGATGACAGATATGTTAATTTTATAGTTTTCTGTAGCATGTTTTTTGAGAAAATTGCATGTTTTAAATATGTAAATGAGCTTCCCTAGGTGCAGGGGGCGTTAACCCTGCACCTAGTTGCGGCGTAATTCCTCCTCTTCTCCGTTACGGTGATTGACAGGGCCACGCAGCCAGCTCTTTCGGCTGCTGGCCCTGTCCAAGTCCGAAATCCCGCGCCTGCGCATTACGATCAACAATCCGCGCATTGAGGAAGCTGGGATCCGGGCGGCCGGCGGCTCTCAATGATCAGTGATCAGTGATCGCAATGCGCAGGCGCAGGATTTCGGACTCGGACAGGGCCAGCAGCCGAAAGAGCTAGCTGCCTGGCCCTGTCAATCACCGGAACGGAGGAGGGGTAAGAGGAGGAATTACGCCGCAACTAGGTGCAGGGTTAACGCCCCCTGCACCTAGGGAAGCTCATTTACATATTTAAAAAACGCAATTTTCTCAAAGACTACGCTACAGAAAACTATAAAATTAACATATCTGTCATCAGGTGTCATTTGCGCATTGCAAATGACACTCTGTTTGTAATGCTAAATTCTTATGACAGAAACCCTTTAATCACACCTCCCATGTAAGTACACTGCTGTATATACTATATATCTGTACACACTGCATCTATTTTACCTCGTACTTCACATATCAGTACACTGCTGTATATACTATATACCTGTACACACTGCATCTATTATACCTCGTACTTCACATATAAGTAAACTGCTGTATATACTATATACCTGTACACACTGCATCTATTATACTTTTATAATACATACAGTATATACACATATATAGCATATACAGCAGTGTACTGATATGTCAAGTATGACGTATATTAGATGCAGTGTGTTCAGATATATATTATATACAGCAGTGTACTGATATGTGAGGTACGACGTATAACAGATGCAGTATGTACAGATATATAGTATATACAGCAGTGTACTGATATGTGAGGTACGACGTATAACAGATGCAGTATGTACAGGTATATAGTATATACAGCAGTGTACTGATATGTGAGGTACGACGTATAACAGATGCAGTATGTACAGATATATAGTATATACAGCAGTGTACTGACATGGTAGGTGTGATGAATAATTTACACCTCGTACCTCACATGAGTACACTGCGTTGTATACTATATACCTGTACACACTGCATGTATTATACCTCGTACCTCACATATCAGGACACTGCTGTATATACTATATATCTGTACACACTGCATCTATTATACCTCATACCTCACATATCAGTACACTGCTGTATATACTATATACGTTTACCCACTGCATCTATTAAACCTTGTACCTGACGTATCAGTACTCTGTGTGTATATGTCAGGTGTGAGGTATAAAAGATGTAGTGTGTACAGATATATGTGGACAGTCATATATTATGGTCACTGTGTTAGAGTTAAGGGCCAGTATTGGGGTTAGGGGTCAGTATTGGAGTTAGGGGTCAGTATTGGAGTTAGGGGCCAGTATTAAGGTTAGGCGTAGTATTAGCATAAAGCTACATTCAGACAACCGAAAGTGTTTTGCAGTCCCCAAATTGTTGATCCGCATAACACAAATACTGGCCTTGTGCGTTCCACATTTTGCAGAACTTTTGCGGACAAGAATAGGACATATGTTCTATATTTTTTGGGGGGGAACGGAACTACGTATGCGGACAGTACATGGTGTGCTGTCCGCATCTTTTGCAGCCGCATTGAAATGAATGGGTCCGCACCCGTTCGGCAAAATTGTGGAACAGATTCAGACTTAGAAATATGGTCGTCTGAATGCACCCTTCGGGCCAGTATTGGGATTAGGGTCGGTATCAGTTAGGGGCCAGTACTGGGGTTAGAGGCAGCATTAGGGTACATTCAAACAACCGTATTTTCATTCACTTCAATGGGGCCGCAAATCCGTAGTTCCGCTCCGCAAGCCCCGCAAAAAAGATAGAGTATGTTTTATTCTTGACCGCAATCACAGACAAGAACAGGCATTTCTATCTTAGGGCTGGGCATGTGTGTTCCACAAAATGTGGAACACACACAGCCAGTATCGGTGTTTTGTGGATCCGCAATTTGTGGACCTCAAAACACATGTGAATGTAGCCTCAGGGTTAGGGGTCAGTAGTAGAGTTAGGGGTCAGTATGGCGTAGTATTAGAGATAGGGAAAGTATTAGGGGTCAGTATTAGGGTTAGCAGTCAATATTAGGGTTAGGGAAAGAGTTAGGTGTCAATATTAGGGTTAGGGGTCCACGGTTAGAGGTCAGTACTAGGTTAGGGGTCAGGGGCCAGTATTAGAGGTCAGGGGCCAGTACTAGGGTAGGGGCCAGTACTAGGGTTAGGGGTGAGACAGGGCCAGTATTAGGGGGGTCAGGCAGGGCCAGTATTAGGGGTCAGTATTAGGGGGTAAGGGGCGAGTATCAGGGTTAGGGGTCCAAGGTTAGAGGTCAGTACTAGGGTAGGGGTCAGGGGCCAATATAAGAGGTCAGGGGCCAGTATTAGAGGTCAGGGGCCAATACAAGGGTTAGGGGTCAGGCAGGGCCAGTATTAGGGGTCAGGCAGGGCCAGTATTAGGGGTCAGGCAGGGCCAGTATTAGGGTTATGGGTCAATGCAGGGTCAGTATTGGGGGTCAGGGGCCAGTATTAGGGTTAGGGGTAACGAAGGGCCTGTATTGGTGGTCAGTACTAGGTGGGCAGGGGCCAGTATTAGGGTTAGAGTAAGGCAGGGCCAGTATTGGGGGTCAGTAATAGGGAGGCAAGGGCCAGTATTAGGGTTAGTGCTGCATATAGAGAGTATAGGGGGAGGGCGGTTTATATTTACCTGTCTTGTCGCGGTCCCACAATGCAGACCCGGCCTCTTCTGGTGGGTCTGCTCCCAAGGAAAGTCGCAGGTGGCGCGATGATGTCATTGCGCTGCCTACGTCACATCAGAGTGCCGGCTACAGGGAATAGCGGAGACTCCCTTGTCCCGCTGGCGCTGGCTGCCGCAGGCACAATTGTATCTGCATCTAGTGGATGCAGATACAATTGAGTTCAGGAGCCGCGGCGGCCCTGACATCCACCGGCCCGGGGGGCATGTGCCCCCCTGCCTCCCGGCCCAGCCCGCCTCTGCTCCTGCTCCACCATTCCTCTCCAGCAAACCTGTCATATTCGTATGCACTGTGTATGCTTATGCGTACGTGTTCAAAGAGGTTGCGTACCTTTTTACCTGAACGTTCATTATTAGTGTGCGAATGTTCGCTAAAAGCTATATAATTACGTATATTGTGTACGCAAATTAAACAAATCTATTCGTCGAATATACAAATCTTAGGAAAAGTTTGGCGAATGTTCGGCGAATAAAATTTTGCATGATTCTCTCACCTCTAATACTGTGTGTATATCTAGATTTAAGTTCTCTCACTAAATATCTTATAAGATGTACAGTGAATGTTAGGTACAGAATATTGAAAGGGACAAGTAATATAAAGATAAT
The DNA here is from genome assembly GCA_900303285.1 of Rhinella marina. Lineage (NCBI taxonomy): Eukaryota > Metazoa > Chordata > Amphibia > Anura > Bufonidae > Rhinella > Rhinella marina. The sequence continues at coordinate 58,912 of ONZH01009539.1, forward strand.
GGTAGATATTACCACTAATCATCAGGTGTACGCTCCAATTCTGCTCATCCACTGTATATAAGTCAGCGATCAGATGAATACTTAGGGTTATTCAGGATACTGTTAAAACAAAGCGTCCTGGACCAATTCTCTGATGCTGACCTCTGTGGATATAGTTGGTCCAGTTGGTGCGATATATATGGTGAGAAACGTACTCTGGACTCACTGTTGCTAAACCTGAATTAGAGTTTTCAGTGGTGAAGCCACCAATATTTAAATTCATTTATAATAAAAGGTTTGTTTTTTTGGTTTTCACGTTGTCCATTCAGGCAGTTAAATTATATCTATTATTTATCTACTAGCAGAAGGACCCAGCTTCGCCCGGGTATATTTCATCTATTTCATTTAATGTCTGTTTATGTGTCATTAAAAGATATCGAGAGTGACCTCTACAGTGCCTGCCCCTTTAACAGTGACCTCCACAGCAGCCTGCTCCTTAACAGTAACATCCACAGCACCTTCCCCTTTAACTGTGACCTCCACAGCAGCTAGGGTGGCCACTGTCTTCACCCCAGAAAGCCAGACTTCACCGGCCATGCCCCCAAATGTGAAACCACGCCCCCGGTCTCAATGAAGACACACCTCTAAACATGAGGCCACGCCCCCGGCTCCGTGAAGACACAGAGGAGAAGCTGTCTGAGCGTGAGTTACTGAAAGGGTGGGCATCCCTGCGTCTGTCCAGGCACTGTGCCGGTCGGAGGACAGGGAGCCAGAAAGCCAGACTGTCCAGCCTAAAACCGGATGTCTGGCCACCCTTATATCAGCCTGCCCCAAGGGTAACCAGAGGTCCAGTTTTAGGCTGGACAGTCCAGCTTTCAGACTCCCTGTCCTCCGTCATGCGCAGGGCCTGGACGGACACAGGGATGTCCTTTTGAACAGCTCACTCTCAGACAGCAGCACTGTGTAGTCTGAGCATGTGCTGGGGGGAAAAAGTCACACACCCCCCCCCAGCCCTGCAGCTGACAGAAGTTGATTTTTGGCTTCATTTTTTCAATCGCCGTCGGCTGCGGAGTGGGAGGGGGTGTGGCATGACCAGGTCAGGGCGTGGCTTAGCGTGACCTGGGGGTGGGCTTTTAAGTCCTTCTTTTAAGGGTGGCCTGAATTACAGGTCACCCTTATTGCTATGGCAATTTATGAGGAAACACAGTGGGTAGCAGTGAAAAGAAAACATCTTTTATTACAACTGACCGGTAAATATATGGCAATGATTGATGATAAATTAGTCTAAAACATAAGTTATATTTATGGTAACCAGAATACCCCTTTAACAGTGTCATCCACAGTGCCCTATCCCTTTAAAGCTAACCTACAGCAGTGAAGGAAAATGGCTGGGTTGTTATGGAAACCTGGTATGAAACAGTGTGTGTGGAGGCTAACTGCCTTCAAGCTTCTGTTGGCTGATAAGGGTCATGTGACCAGGCTTCTATAGGCTAATGTATTTTTTGGGAATATCTCAGAAACGGTACGTCCTGGAGAGCTGAGACCCGTTCTAAAACCTTCCTGGACACCTGATGTACCTGTGTGCCAAATTTCGTGATTGTAGCTGGGACGGTGTGGATTCTTATAGCGGACATGCACACATACATACATACATACACTCATCTTTATATATTAGATATATCTATATATATTTATCTGTAAATATATATATATATATATATATATATATATATATATATATTGTGGCAGTGCAGCTAATGGCTCGTTTTGTCTGGGGAGCGATCATTAGGAGAAATAAAATAGCCTCCATCCCATTAGTTCACACAAAACCTGTCCTAATCACACAGCAGGACAAATTACTTCACAGCACTGAGATAAAGAGCTGCCTCATCCTCTGTGCTCTACTTGTCAGAGATTATAATCCTGAATACAGATTATAATAACTTTAGCTGAATCTCTAGAGAATTTAGTTCATGAGCAGACATGAAGTACAGAGAGGATGGACAGGACAGACTGTGGTAATGTGTTGCTGTGGTAATGGACACTGTAAACAAGGGCTGCTGCTCATTAGCCACATCTCACCCTCCTCCTCTTCTTCACCTGTATTGACAAGCAGAGCAGAGAGGAGGATGAGGCAGCTCCTTACCTTTCCATTTGAAAGTGCTAGTATTTGCCTCATAAAAAGTACTGATGTTTTTTCCCCCACTTTGGAGGAAAAAATGTGCATCATAAAGGGTGAAAAATATGGTCTTCTGAAAATAACGCACATATAAATATTCAACTCGATGTGCACACATACAAGGACACACACACACACACACACATATGTTCTACATACGTCAATATCTGCTCTTAGAAGAGTATTCAGTTCTATATGGATACAACCGTCTGGTAGGATTTCTCAATGCAGTTTTGGAAGCCAAAATCAGGAGTTCATCACAAAAGGACAGCAAATACAAAGGACAGATATGTTTTTTTTTTTAATTCACTCCTGGTTTTGGCTTCCAAAACAGCATAATTTATATTTTAATAGTTGGGCATTTTGGGACACGGAGATACCTGCTATGTTTATTTTTTATTGTGTATATATAAAATTGGGAATGGAGGGTTATTTGAATTTTTATTTTTTTATACTACAGTCTTAGGGAACTGGGACCTGCAATTTTGTGATCACTTGTCCCACAGACCTCAATAGAATATTATTGCAATGTATGGGATTCTGAGACGCTGCCTGCTGAGCTGTGACTCCTTTAGGCCCCATTCACATGACCGTATTATTGCGGGTCCACATTATTGCGGACCCGCAATAATACGGGGGCTGCCCGGCGTGTGTACCGCACCGCTCGGAACACACGCCAGGTTGGCCCCATTCAAGATGCGTATACTTGTCCGTGCATGCAGACAAGTATAGGACATGCTTCATATTTTTTAGTGGAGCTAGCTCCGTGCCACGGCTCCCCGCTCCCATAGAGATGAATGGGGCCGCATCTATTCCGCAATATTGCGGAATAGATACGGCCCCATTCATACGGTCGTGTGAATGGGACCTTACAGACAGGCCGTTAACCAGGACAGGTCTGGGAACCTTCAGAAGGCCCTAGGCTATCATGATAACTGATCGGAGCCCCCACAGCAAAATTGCCATGATCTGAAGGCAGAGGGAGCCAATTCCCTCTGCCTAACCCCACAGATGTCACGGTTGCTATTGACTGTGGCATCTGAGGGCCCAAATAACCAAGTTTGGCATTATTGCTGAAATCTTCTGATTGCTTCTACAGACAGCAATAGAATACTATTGCGGTCTATGGGATTCTGAGACACTGCCTGCTGTGGTCCTAGGCTATCATGGTTCTGAATTATGTCATGAATTATGAGAATACAGCAAAGACTTGCACACTTTAAGCCAATTAGGAAGATTTAATGGTATATTTAGAGAGGCTTAAGAGATGAATATCGTATTGACTACTCCTCCCCCATATACAGCCTTTGGTAGAAACCTGCTCTGTGGTATACCTCAGAACAGGACTGTGCCTACCACTTATTTGCACTGTGCCACTCATCATCCTTATTAAAGAGACTGTTATTTGCTATAATTAAGCTGACCTGTTCATGGCCTCCCTCATCCCTGCCCTGCATGCCTTGCACCCCATCACTCGTCCACTGGATATCAAGGGCACCCCAGGTCCCACCACACCACACCACCAGGAAGGAGTCCCCCAAGTCCAGGGGTGCACCCCTTCCATCACTGCACAATCCAGGGAGTGCTACTAACCCCAGCATTGTCTTGTCTTTCTGGTCCTCTTCCCTGCTCCCTTCCTGGGCCCATTGCACACACAGTTATCTCGAGGGAACGATTAAAATATTTTTGGTGTCAGGATGTGGATCTCTGAATTTATTTTTGATCAACACGATTTTATTCAGCAAAAGTACTAAAAATTAGTTTTCACCATAACTGTATCAACTGGAAAAAAAATGAAAAGAATGGCAAAATTTCGTCCCTTTTATTACCTAACTTCCCCCCTCCCAAACACACACAATTAAAAAAAAATGTTAAACGTAAATGAAAAGAAAAATTGTACCTCAAAATGGTCCCAGGTTTAAGAAAAATTCTGCAAAAATGATTCTGCAAAAACATCTTGGTTGACAGAAAAAATAAAAAGTTATGGTTCTTAGAATCCATCGAAGTAAAAATTCTTGACCTAGAAGACAATTATACAAGTGACGATACAAATGATATAACATTCATGTCTTCTTCTATGTATCCTGGTGAGTAATGTACTCAGAATGGTGAGTCACTGCCATCTAGTGATAAGTGGTACTTCATCACTATGGGGGACATTTACTAAGATCGGCTATTTAGGTACCGGTCTTAGTGCCTGCCGGGTGCAGCTTGATATGCCTAAGTTATGTACAGGTGCTGGCTCCCTTGCTGGCGTAGATTTAAAGGGGTTGTCTCACTTCAGCAAGTGGCATTATCATGTAGAGAAAGTTAATAAAATCCACTTACTAATGTATTGTGATTGTCCATATTGCTTCCTTTGCTGGCTGGATTCATTTTTCCATCACATTATATACTTCTCGTTTCCATGGTTATGGGATGGAAATGGTCTGAATTGTGGTAAACTGAAGCGTTAAGGCCGGACAGATTCTGTCCTTTCTGGCTTTCTTATGATGTTGCTAAAGAATGCTAACCTTGATAAGATGTTGACGAAGCTTTACAACTACTACAATGCCATTAGTATGGTCAGAAAGTATTGCCATATATGAATAATTATCCATATTATTAGATTCCAGTGGCGTAACTACAACTAACTGGGCCCCACAGCAAATTTTTTTAACGGGGCCCCCCCAGAAACTTCTTCGCAACCCACAACTCACATGCAACCCTCACTCTTGTGGCTAGTCAAGATTCAGCTCTCCCAGACAAGGCCTGACAGCCGCTCCATCCGCTTTCTATAGTGTCACTGTATATAATGTCATTGTATAATACTGTTGAGGGGGCCCTGACAATAAAATCTTTTAGTCTCCCTCTTGAGGGGCCCCCTTGTGGGTCTGGGCCCCAAAGCAGCTGCTTCCCCTGCTTCCCCTATTGCTACGCCCCTGTTAGATTCAATTTCCACCCCATTGGCAGTTTGCCTTCTTTGTTCAGTTAACTATAAAACTCTGTATGCATTGATAATAAATGGCAATTTTGCTTGAGACCATAGCGGGTCTTGTGTGTTCCCCCCAAGCTCGTATGTTCTGTTATCTAATGAAGCCGTGCTAGGAAGGCAGAAGTGCATTGATTACGCTGACAATTAATGGCACCCAAGCAGGGACAGAGCTGAAGGCCAACTGACTTGAGAAACATGGAGGATCAAGGGATAAGTACGGAGTTTCTGGGTAGCTGTGTCCTAGATTATAGTGACAAAGAATGGTCTCTATGGCCCTCCCAGCACTGGTGGTGTGAAAAAATTCTGGGAACTTTGTGAGTGTTTGGATCCAGTTTCCATCTGTGGGCTGTTTGTGTTGTGTTTGTTTTGTTGGTTTGCCTGTTGTATTAGTGTACTGAACTTATGTGTAAGAGAAGTAGTGTGCAGAAAATAGAAGGTGTTGCCCTAAAAAGTTTCCAGAGGTAGCCACAGAGAGTGCCCCTAAGAGCTTCAATAAATAGTTAAAGGACTACGGGTTTCTGGCTCCATAGCGACAGGTAAGAGTCCCCGTAGACAAAGCAACTGCAATTCCTCTAACCTGCAGTATATTCACTCCAGAGGTACCAGACCCTAGTATGGAAGGGATACGGACATTGGATCAAACTGGTCCATCAACCCTTTGTTGAGACCCCTGTTGGAGTGGGTGAAGGTTGTCAGCTCAATCAGTGACTTTGTCAGATATGTCTCAAGAGAAGGGAGAGAAAGTGGAAAAGTTCTTTGCCCGCATGCAGATGAAGTGGTCTGACATGGGATATGAAGCAAAGAATGAGATGCATCAGAGGATTTTAGGGACCGGTTTTGTAGACTGTCTCAATAAGCCCATAAGAGAGGCCCTAACTGCTGCCTATCCCAAAGGGGACTTGGTGAAAGTTACAAAGGGGATAGAGCAAGATCAGAGCAGGAGGAGATCTTACCCTCCGGGACTGGGAGTTGGGCAAACAGGTGCCCGTCCTTCTGGAACCCCTCCTCCCAATCAAAACGCCCAGCATCAGGGAGGTAACAAACGACGTAACTTTGCCTGTTACAACTGTGGGAAGCCTGGTCACATGGCTAGGAACTGTTAGCCCCCTCCCCAGGAAAAGGTAGTGCTGCCCCCTCAGTCCCTCCTGCTCAGTCCTCCTCAAACCAAGGTTAGGAAACAGGCAATCCAGTATCAGCTGTGCCCTTAAACATTTTAGCAGATTCAAGTCCAGCCTCAATAATTTCCCTTACTCTGGGTGATAAAGAAGTAATCCCATTTTTTATTGATACTGGAGCAGCCAAGACAATTGTGCACAGCAAACAAGTTCCCCTGACTTAATCTCCAAGGACACCCATCCTTGACTAGGAGTGGATGGGAAAGTAGTACACTCACCTTTAACTGAACTCATCCATGTTAGATTTGTCCCTAACCAAGAGGTGCTTCGCCAGTTGCTGGTCTGAGACACCGCCCTCTGTTGCCTCTTGAGTGCAGACTTGCTTGCAAAAGTGCTTGCCAACAACTCAACAGGAGGATGGCACTGTTAAACTAACAGGTGCCCTCAATGACCAGGAACTTTGTTGACTGCTAGTGATAAAATACCCAGGTCCATGTTTGTGTCAGTACTCCCAGAGGATGAGACGGAAGCCCTGCATGTGGGACTGCCAGACCATCTCTGAGCTACTGGATCCACAGATGTTGGCAAGCTCCCAGTCCCTCCTGTGAAAGTAGAGCAGAAACCTGGCGTCACATTTCTAATAAAGATACATTATCCCTTGAGTCAGATGCCATTTCTCAAACAGTCCAAGACTTTTTTTGAAAAAGGGGGTTATCAAGGAGATTGTATCCACTTATAACACTCCTTTGTACCCAGTGAAAAAGAAAAGTGAGAAGCGCAAACCCACTCAGTACTGGATGGTACATGACCTACGAGCTATCAATGAAACCACAATTTTTAACACCCCAAATGTGCCAAATCCACACACCTTATTCATAGGTCCCAACCGTCCCGGATCCAGCGGGACAGTCATTGTTTTTAACCGCTGTCCCGCCGTCCCGGGCGGCTTCCTGCATGTCCCGGCTTATGAGAAGCCGGGCATGTAGGCAGTGTCCTGCCTCATACTCACTGTGCTGACTGTGCAATGCTGTGTCCTTGGCCCCGCCTCCTTACACAGCCAGGGAAGAGAGTAGATCGGGAGCCTTGAGTGAGAGACTTGCAGAGGGAGGGGCTGGGTCCCCGGAAAATAACGCATTCATTGCCTCCTGTATCTGCAGTTCTCCGTGCTCCTGACATGCCCAAAGTTCTTCTGTGATCACCAGAAGGTGACCACACAGTGAGAAAAATAGAGAGTGGATCCTCCTGCCTTCCTCCCATCACTGCAGAGTTGGTCCCTGTCTTGCTTGCTCCTGGCCTGGCTTCAAACCAGTAAGGTCTATTTATTTTTTTGTTAACTTTCTCCTGACCAGTTAAGTTTAACCCCTTCAGGCTCAGCAATGTTACAGTGGCTGAGCTTTAGCCAAATAGTGAGTCTCAGCCAGCACCACTTTACTCCCATGATGTCCCATTTATTTATAATTACGACATGCTCTAAGATTTAGCATGGACAAGTAGTACTTGTCCATGCTAAATCCTTAGAGCGTGACCTTAGTAGGTGTTGCCAGTAGCTACTGGCACTCAGCGTTGCTGTCACCCCGAATTGTCGCTGATGACCAACCTTAGGGTCCATTCACACAACCGTAATTCTGGGTCCACATCTGTTCCGCAATTTTGCGGAACGGGTGCAAACCCATTAATTTCAATCGGGCTGCAAAAGATGCGGACTGCAAAACACGGTCGTGTGAATGCACCTTTAGGGCTCATGCACATGACTGTATGTATTTTGCGGTCTGAAAAAATATGCATGATGTCCGCGTACATCCCATATTTTGCAGAATGGAACAGCAGGCCCCTAATAGAACAGTCCTATCCTTGTCCGTAATGCAAATAATAATAGGACATTGTCTATTTGTTTGTGGAACGGACATACGGAATCCACACAGATTATCTTCTATTTTTTGGGGAGGAACCGTTGAAATGAATGGTTCCGTTTACAGTCCGCAAAAAAAAAAGTAACGGACACGGAAATAAAATGCATTCGTGTGCATGAGCCCTTACTGGCAGGAGCAAAAGTGCAATGAATGATAAAATGGATATATGAGACGGGTATGTGAAAAATAAAATGTTTCTAACAGTGTTCCCTGAACCTGTACAGAAAATGAAGGGACCCCTGTAAAAAGGATCAATATAAGCTGTCACTGGGTTTTTACCGCTGTCTCGGGCGGCTGCCTTATGATAACTGGGCCATGTAGGCAGTGTTGTGCCCCACTCACTATGCAATGCTGAGACAATGGATTAAGCGGACAGCGGCGGTGAGCCTGCTCCATACACAGCATCAAACAGCAGACAACCGACTGCAATGACGGCAAACGGCGATGACGCTGAACCCCTTTATTAAGGCCCCATTCACATGACCATAAGTAGTCCATGCCCGTTGCAGATTGCAGTTCTGCAAAATACAGGCACCTGCCGCGTGTACCATATCACGGATGGATGATACGGTGTTAAGGCAGGGAACAGAACCCCATGGAAGGCAGGCTATGAATCGGTGTCAGTGGGTGGGGAAATGGTTGTGTACAGGGGGCGTGACATGGGCGTGGCCTAATTGTCCCTCTTTCCCTTTTTCGAAAGTTGGGAGGTATGCCTTATTGGCTCAGGTTCCCGCTAACGCTACCCACTTCAATGTGATTGATTTGGCAAATGCTTTATTTTCAATACCAATACATCTAGACAGTTGGTATTTATTTGCCTTCACACACTTCAGGTAAACGCATCAAAAATGGGTAGGTGGTGAGGTCTCTGATGGAAGCCCTGGTGTTGACAACTTGAAAAAAAAAACTGCCACTGCAAAACAAAGGCAAAGGGAAATGCCAGGGCAGATCAGGCAGCAAAAGAGCTGCTCTATTGCGTAGGCAGACCCCTGTCCTAGTGGCCACAGCTCAAGGCCCTGAAATAACTCCTCCTGTCTCCCTGGAAGTTCTTAAGACCTTACCGAACCAAGGGTGGAAGGAGGAAAGGGAAAAGTGGATGTCAAAAGGATGGACTGCACATGAAGAAGGCCTAATATAGTTCCAAGCGAAACTCTGCCTTCCCAGATCCCTCTACCCCATGATGGCACAGGCAAGCCATGTGTGATTTAGTACATAGCACATGGTATGCCCCAGGATTCAACACTGTAGCAGCCAGATATACTCAAGGATGTATGATTTGTGCCCAGAGCAACGTGAGTCAGGTGGTTAAGGTACCTGAGAAACACACGCCTCGCCCCTTGTATCTGTTTCAATGCTTACAGATAGACTATATTCAACTACCCAAGGTGGATGTGTATGAGTATGTATTGATATGTGTTGATTTGTTTTCAGGATGGAAAGAAGCATATCCGGTGGCTAAGGCCACAGCCAAGACTACATCCAATAAGATTATGGCAGAAGTTGAATGCAAATACAGGGAACCCGAGAACATTGAAAGTGTCAAAGGTACTCACTTCACAGGTAAAATGATGCAGGAGATAATGAAGGCAGAACCAGCCTTACATGCTTCATACCATCCACAAAGCAGCAGAAGGGTAGAAAAACTGAACAGGACATTAAAGTTAAAGATTCAAAAAGCCATGGCAGAGTCTGGTATGCCATGGACAGAATGTCTGCCGGTGGCTTTCAGTAGGGTATACTCCTATACTCCTAACCGTAAGACAGGCCTTAGTGGTTAACCCAAAGAGGACCTCGTAAGGACTAAGGCCTGTCTTACGGTTAGGAGTATAGGAGTATACCCTACTGAAAGCCACCGGCAGACATTCCCACAGCAGGCCCTAATGCAACATGGTTAGATTATGTTATCAGTTTGCACAAGCATTTGACTAAAATACATATTCTAGAGTTTTTGCTTCACTTTCAGGTGAAAGTACGAGGAATCCACCCACTTGTGAGATTGGTTGGTGGTAAAGAGACATGCTAGAAAAGTCCTTGAGCCCCATTTTGATGGTCCATTCCAAGTGCTGTTAAATACAAGCACTTCAGTGAAGCTCGAAGGAAAGCGTAACTGGATGCACCCCAGTCATTGCAAGAAAGTATTGAGTCTGGAGACTGGAAAGGATGGTGTTTCTTGACCACAAACCACCCCCCCCCCTTTGGTGGCTGCTGATCTTGACTCAAAGAATATGGATTGTAATAGGTTTGTGGGCCGTAAAGAAGTTGTGTAAAAGGAGGAACAAAGCTGTTACAGTCCAACACTTCCAGCCCAGTGGGTATGACCCGCAGACAGTATTGCCCAAAATTGTTCCATATTAACGGTTTTTATGTTCACAATACACATATCACCATATATAGTACTTGACTTAGGAAGTGAATACACATATACGTATAATCAGTTATTACTTGTAGTGTCGTTTAATCAGATTACATGCCTTAACTTCTATACATTTTGCTTTTATAGGATTAAGTCAGCACTTGGATGCCACTTCATCTCGAGTCATAAAAGGTTGTTGTGATTGGTGCAAATGTTCAGGACTCCAATTTCTGGGGAATCGGGTGAAGATGTTAGGTTAAGTCCTGCATTTGATATAAAGTCAAGTGAAGTACCCGACTTAGGGTGTCCTGCCCATCTACTAAAATCACAAAAGGAGGGATTTGAACTGTGGTAAACTTTAGCTTTAAAGGGGTTATCCAAGGCTTATAATGCCTCTTCCCCCTATATGCCCCGCTATGCTTCCCCTATATGCCTGGCCCCTCACAATTGTACTTACCTCACTCCCCAGCACCCAGATTGCTTGTGGGGGGTGCAACAAATAGCAGGCTATGATGGTAACAAGCCTCCCTAACGTCACCTGCGATGCAGCCCCCCCTAGTCGGATGTTTTCAGCTGAGTGACGGGGAGAAGCAGCGGCAGCCATGCCGGCATCAGAAGCAACGCGTGTGCTGGTGGGCGAGGTAAGTACTATCTGTGTGAGGGGCCCGGGCATATGCCAGGGGGGAGGGGAGTGTGTGAAGATTATAGGTCTTAGGCTACTTCCACACTAGCGTTAGTACGGATCCGGCGGGTGAAGGGACCCGCCGGATCCGTACTGAGTAATACAACCTTGTGGATCCGTAATTCCGGATCCGGTTGTATTAGCTTTTAAACGGATCCGGAATAACCTCTATTGAAAGTCAATGGAGGACGGATCCGTTTACAAGTGTATCCACACCAAACAGATCCGTCCCCATTGACTTGCATTGGGGGTCATTCCGGATCCGTTTAGGTGCGGATAACTAGTACGGAGAGCAAACCACAGCATGTTGCGGTTTGCTCTCCGGTCTGAAGACGGAACGGAATGCTTTCAGGAGCATTCCGTTGTCTTCAGTTCAGTTTTGTCCCCATTGACAATGAATGGGGACAAAACTGAAGCGTTTTATTCCGGTATTGAGCCCCTATGACGGAGATCAATACCGGAATATATAAACGCTAGTGTGAAACTAGCCTAAGATAATCTCTGTCCTTTCTGGCTTTCATATGATGTTGCTAAAGAATGCTAACCTTGAGATAAGATGCTGCAGAAGCTTTTTAACTGCTACAGTGCCATTAGTATGGTCAAGAAGTATTGCCTTGTATGAATAAGTAATCAAATTATTAGCTTCGATTTCCACCCCTTTGGCGTTGTGCCGTTAAAACGCTGTATGTTTTGATAATAAATGGGAATTTTGCTTGAGAACATAGTGTGTCGTGTGTTTATTACTTTTAACTAATCAGGAGCCGTGCTGGGAAGGCAGAAGAGCGTGGATCGTGCTCACAGTTACAACCACCCTGCAATCCATCAGTGGTGGTTGCGCTTTCACACTACAAGAAAAAGCACTAGCCTGTATGCGCTTCCACAGTCCCAGCCACCAGAGAGGCTTTTGTTTTTTTCTAATAGTGTGCAAGCACGACCAACACTCATGGATTGCATAGAAACAAGCCAAAATGAATCCAGCCAGCAAAGTAAGCAATATGGACACAATTCATTAGTAAGTGGCTTATATTAACAACCTCTACATAATAGATGCTATTTGCTGAAGTGAGACAATCCTTTTAAGTGGCATATTTTTATAAATTACCCCCTATGAGTTTAGCCAGCCAATTCTGAAGCTGGTTTATCCTTGACTGCAGAGAACAATTAATTGGTGCCCATGACAACTATCACCTTTTGTTGGATGGAGGTCGGTCACAGCTTTATTAATTGAACCAATATTTCAAAACTTTCAATAGTTAGTAACCACCATAACATATAAAGGGGTAAGAAGTGGTGTGCTGACCCAGTGGGCAAGTCCACCCCATACTATGGTATTATAAAAACATTTTAAAATAGGAACCCGAAGTGGGCTTTGTTACCAAGGTACCAGCCAGTAGCAAAGGCCACTTCGGATTCCTATTTTAAATTGTTTTTAAATACGAAGATATGAATACAGTAGTAATTCACCAAAGTCTCACGCCATTTTGGGCGAGACGAAATTTGGCTTAACGGAGCCAATACATTTTAATGCTGTACAGAAACAGCATTAACAACAAAGTTTTTGAACAAATTTCTATGACCCAAAGCTCAATTCGCTGAAGCCTACGTACGAGCGTTGACATTCTTTGCGCCTTCTCCAGTGCCAAAATATCCCTAATCCTTTGCCATGTGACCCTAGGGATTAATTCAGACCATACTATAACCAAGTGGCAGGAGCATTCCACGATCAGACCAGAAACATCAGGTGTTCTTAACCCCCAATAAGCGCTGCTGAGCCACCAACACACACAACTCAGATATGCCAGGGACAAACATTCCATATTCCAAATGTCTATGCCTATGACCACTGAACACCGACATTTCAGACAATGCCTTGCCGTGGCCAGTTCAAGTGGCAGGAGCCACTGACAATCGGCCCAGAAACATCAGGCGTTCATCACCAAGTCCCAATGGTGCGGTGGGCTTGCACAACCATCCAGCGCCAGACCCGGAAACAAGGCCTGGAATTCCCACATTATCTGAACCTGGAACATAGAATACCACGTTATTATGCTAACAATGGGTGACAGAAATGTAGATCTCAAGGCTGAGGGTATGTAATAAACACAGTAAGCCCATATCATACCTCCCAACCGTCCCGGATCCAGCAGGACAGTCCCGGATTGCGGTGGCTGTCCTGGTACGGGGAGCTATGTCCTGGTCTCTGGCAGCTGTCTCTGCGTCATAGGACACAGAGACAGTTGCCTGTTGGAAGAAGAAGCAAACAGCTGGAATCGGCTGCCTGCTTCTTTCATCCTTCTTTCATCCTCCGAGTCCCGCCCTTGCCACCCTACCCTCCCCCCCCCCCGCAGCTCTCTCCGTACCTTCTACCTCATGTCTGGGCGAGGGGCGGGCCGGCTGTCAGTCAGCATTGGCTCCGCCCCCTCTAGACAAGAGAAGAAGATCTCCTGCTGGTGATTCTTCTGTGGTTATTATCCCTGTACTGTGACATCACTGTGTTTATTATCCCTGTACGGTGACATCACTGTTTATTATCCCTGTACTGTGACATCACTGTGTTTATTATCCCTGTACTGTGACATCACAGTGTTTATTATCCCTGTACTGTGACATCACTGTGTTTATTATCCCTGTACGGTGACATCACTGTGTTTATTATCCCTGTACGGTGACATCACTGTTTTATTATCACCGTGCAGTAAGGGGACTGGGTGATTAGCTTATAGTGGGTGGAGTTAGGGGCGTGGCCTAGTGCTGAAAAAACTTGCGCGCCGCACAATATGTCCCTCTTAGTCTCTTTACAAAGTTGGTAGGTATGCCATATGTTAAGTATAGTTTTACCTGTTATGTAAGTTGCCACATATGTACGGATCGTCAGGATTTTGGTGTCTGTTACAACTTCATTTACGTGATTACTGTGTGTGCATGATACCAAAGCCATGCGCACATGCACTCTTCTCTTACACAAAGTGTTACCTGATGCAGCCCAGCATTAACTGCAGCATAGTAATAGGCTCTATGGAAACCAGCAACAAAAAAACACACATCAGCGGTATCCAATCAATAAAAAGCAGCTCCGCTATGTCTCACATGACAAAAAGTGTACAATCATTAGATTAGAGAGCCGTAACCAAAGTAACCATATACACAAATTTCACATCATCCATTTGCACTGTGCTTAGGTGTTATTATAACACAAATTAGCGGTATAGAATTGGCAATGATGCAAAACCATAGCAAGTAATGAGTTTGGTCCCTCACCCAAAACACAATACACTGTAGGGCAATCAAGGCACTGATTTGGATAAACCTTAAAAATCGTTAAATATTGCAAAAGACAGTGAAAGACGTCGCTCCTAAAGGGAGTCTGTTATCAGCGACCTCCTTATCAAACCAAGGGCATAGTTAGATGCAAATGATCTGCTTGGTGCAACAAGGTCGTCATTGATGCTCTCCTTGCACCAAAGTTCCACTCCTGTCAGCACCCAGTCCCTCCCTCTTTGGAATGTAATCTGGCTGTGCCCTGTGTTCTCACTCATGTGCTATAGCTTTGCATACAGGTGCATGCGCAGTACAGCCCTGATTCTTACCTAAATCAGTTTTATTGTGCATGCGCCGATGACAGGAAGCCGAGGTCTGTCTCCAGGTTGAGATCGATTTTGGATATGTCTAACCAATATGTCATAGAAAACCCTGAACAAACCCTGAACTATACCTCCCAATTATCCCGGATCTGGCGGGACAGTCCCGGATTTCAGTGGCTACCTGGTATGGGGTAGGTATGGCTCGTTCTCAGGCAGCTGTCCCTGCTTCCATAGGAAGCAGAGACAGTTGCCTGTAATAATGAAGAAGAGAGCTGTCACTGGCATCGGCTCCCTGCTCCATCATTCCTCCCCCCTGCCAGCTCTCCACACCTCTGGTCTTGGCTCCTCCTCCACAGACCAGAGCAGCTGATGTCCTGCTGCTGCTGCTAGGAACAAGGTGAGTACGTGGAGTTAATTTTTTTTAACGTTCTGTGAGGGGGCACATAACTGGGCATATTACTAGGGGCATAATTCCATGAAGGGGCACATAACTGGCCATTTTACTAGGGTCATAGCTGGGCATAATTCCATGAGGGGGCACATAACTGGGCATATTATTGTGAGAGGACACAGCTGGGAATATTACGTAAGGGGCACATTACTGGGCATATTATTGTGAGGGGACACAGCTGGGCATATTACTGTGAGGGAGCTCATATTTGGGCATCGCCACTGTGAGGGGGGCACATATCTGGGCATTGCTATTGTGAGGGGGCACATATCTGGGCATTGCTACTGTGAGGGGGCACATATATGAACATAAGTACTTCGAGGGGGCACATATCCTGGCGTAATCTGTGAAGGAGGCACAATGTGGGCATAAATACTGTGTGGTGGCATAAAGGAGGAATAACTACTATGTGGGAGCATTTAGGGGACTGGTTGGGATTAGGTGCATAGTTATGTTTTGGGCAGAGTTGCTACACATTTTGTCTCTCTTCCTTCGTTTTGAAAGTTTTCTATCACACACTGTGGAACAGTGTACTAAACTTCAAAGAATTATGTGAAAAAAATCTTTAGTTCACGTCACTGGAATGCAATGTGCAATCTCCTATGGCGCTCAAGCTATTTGCATCTAGACATTCCCGCACGCTGCCAGCAGATGGCGCTCAAGTGCCGCTGTAGAATCACGTGATACTCTCCACTTTAGCCCGGAAGGGGAAATAAGCGCCGGAAGTTACTGAGTGACCTGAGCTTGGCATTGAAACGCAGAGTGACAAGGTGAGGGCTGAAATGTGGCGCAGACTGTGTAATGTGTTCTCCGCATTGCTTGTTTAGCTTGGTGGCGCTAGTCCGTGCATGCTGTGACCCCTTGAAGCCGCATAGCGCTAGTCCGTGCCATGCTGTGACCTTAACCTCGTCCGCTGTGGACGGTGAAGGGGACAGATCAGGGACAAGTTTAGAGCGATCCCTATGATCGCCGCATTCCCAGGGACTCTTCCACACAATGGACGTGTTCAGCGCTCTCTGATTCCCTGGAAGGAAACCTTCCTGTTACTTCCATTGCTGATCCATAAAATATAGTGAGAGAATCAGTTCATGGCTCATATTTTGGCCAGTGTGAACCTCAGACCTAGGAGACCAGTCGCTCTATCTATCCAAATGTTTGCTCTAATGGCAGGTATAGTGGTTGGTTTTCTTCTGGGAAATCAGTGGCAATTCTTAAAGGTCCTTCCCGGCCACAGAAATTGATGACCTATCCTTAGTATAGGTCATCAAAACCGCATTGCTGGGAATCCAACTCCCATCAACCCCCTTATCGGCTGTTTGAACGAGTTGCGGCACATTGGAACAGCCCTGTACATAGCAGATAAATGGTAATTCCAGTTAAAGGAATTTCAATAGAAAAAAAAATAACATTATAATAACGATCATTTCTAAAAATACTTTTACTGACATGTCTGGAGGATGTGTGTTCACTTTCTGTGGCTGGGCACCAGCTCATCCATTTGACAGCCAAGCACCAGAATCGACCAGGAGTGTATTACAGTCTGTTCTTATTCACCCCTTTCTCCCTGCATAGAATGTAGCCCCTCATACATAGCCTCAGTGATAACACTAGTGAATACTATGGTATATAAAGCCCCTTCCCCCCCTGTCTGGAGAAACAGAAAGTTATTCACTTCAATGTGTCTGAACTGTGCCTAGGCACGTGACCAATGAACAAGTGGTCACTAGCCTAGGAAAAGCAAAGAGAAGGCTGGTGCCTTCTCAAACAACTGATTGGTGGGGGTCCCCAGTGTTGGAGCCCCAACAATCAGATACTTATGACCTATTCTGAGGATAGTTCATCAATAGGGATGAGCGAACTTGTGTATTCAAGTTCGGCGTAAAAGGTTCGGGTTATCTAAGAATTCCATAGATAACCTTAACCTTGTACGCCGAACTTGAAAACACAAGTTTGCTCATCCCTACTCATCAAGAGCAAAAAGCGGACAACCCCTTTAATTTGAAATGCCCCCTTCATTGCATAGGAATATTTTTTGCGGGATATCGTCTTTAAAGGGTCACTGAGTTTTCCTTTTCATATGTCATATCAAAGGTTTTGATCGGATGGATTTGAGTGCTGAAGCCCCCATGGTCACTAGAATGATGAGACCCCCTCTCCTTGCTGCAGGAGATGGACTCTATAGAAAGTCTATGGGCCTGTCTCGATTCTGTCCCCTGCAGTTAGGAGAGAGGGATATGTGCACACTTCTCTCTCCTCATTCTAGATCATAGGGATCTCAGCACTTAGACCCTTCCGATCAAAACCATTTTGCTAGGATATGCCACCAGTGTCCGATAGGTGTGGGTCCCACCCCTGGAACCTGCACCTATGTCTAGAGCGGGGCAGCTTAAGTGAAGGAGAGTGCTCCATGCATGTGCACCATGCTCTCTATTCACTTCTATGGAAGTTCCAAAAAGAGGTAAGCATGTCCATAGAAGTGAATGGAGGTGGCCACACTTGCACATTTGTTCATTTTGCGGACCCTGTTCTACAGATAGGTGCGGGTCCTAGAAGTGAGACCCACACCTATCTGACATTGGTGGCATATCTTGATGATTATGCCACCAGGGTGTAAGCAGAAAATTTCTAAAATACAGTGTAAATCACATTGTACATATAGATGACATAATATGAAAGGGATTTGACGGTCAATCGCTCTTCATTCATCCTAGTGTAGAAAGGTGACCTTCCACTATGAATAAACACGCACGTTCAGCCTATCTCTTGTTAGGCAGCTGCTTCATCCTAGTGTGGATGGACACATTGCTCACAGCAAAATAACTATGATGCATTGGATTACTATTTGTTTAAATAGCTTTTCCCTCTTTTTTCAGCAAGTAAACCATGGGGCTACACTTTGGAGACCTCGCCAAGGTTCGGCATGTTATCACCTTCACATTGTCTCCGTTTGAACAGAGAGCCTTTGCCAACGCTTTTTCCAAAGGGATTCCCAATATATGGAGGAGGTTCTCATCCAGCTTTCTTACCGTAATGCCACGTAAGTTATATTCTTATTTATCACTTGTATAGCACCAGTGTATTCTGTGGAGTGGGCATCCTTGAATGCATGTACTCAGGCTGATGTGTGGGAGACCAGCGTGATACTCATAGGAAGCACAGAAAGTACATTAAGGCTACTTTCACACTGGCGTTTTGCTGGATCCGGCAGGGTTCAGCAAAAACGCTTCCGTTACTGATAATACAACCGTGTGCATCCGTTATGAACGGATCCAGTTGTATTATCTTTAACATAGCCAAGACGGATCCATCATGAACTCCATTGAAAGTAAATGGGGGACAGATCCGTTTTCTATAGTGTCAGATTGTGTCAGAGAAAACGGATCCGTCCCCATTGACTTACATTGTGGGTCATGACGGCTCCGTCTTGCTCGGCATCCCATGACGGAAAGAAAACTGCAGCATGCTGCGGTTTGCTCTCTGGTATGGGAACAGAATACATTTTGGAGCGTTCTGTTCAGTTACGTTTTGTCCCCATTGACAATGAATGGGGACAAAACGGAAGCGTTTTACTCCAGTATTGAGACCCTATGATGGAACTCAATACTGGAAAATAGAAACGCTAGTGTGAAAGTAGCCTTACCAAGGTTCCCTTGATGGCATTCACTCTTTTCTGGATGGATAGTCCTAACCACTCAGTCGGTATGATCTTCGTTTTATCTAGTTATTAGATTTAGCAGCAACCGAAGGTTGCATACCAGAGGTAGCATTTTTATAAGTGTGCAGGAACATTTAACATTAGCCCCACATCATTTTTATTGGGCTTCTGCAATGTAGTTAATATGATGCAGATTTTTCAGTAAGTGGGTGTGAAGCAGTTAAAGAGTCAACATGCCCGTTTTTGAATGGGGCTGATCTGCAGGCCGTAGCAGTGCAAGACTCCAGATCATGACAGCAATGGGATCGGCAGCATCAGATTTCTGTTGTGGTTTCTACAGCAGCTTATGTCCGCCATGTAAACTTGCACTAAATATTTTTATTGTGTATTTTTTAGCTATGGAATATAAAAGGACTACTCAGTCAAAACCTTCCCAGGGATATCTATTAATACTAACATACCTGTACTTTACTAAAGTGCCAAGAACTTAAAAAAAAAATCACATATTATGGTGCACATATGGCATGTGTCACTGCCTGTGAATCTCAATGGTCAGACTCTGAGGTTTTTAGATATTTCTCCCACCCCCTGCAGCCTCTTTATGAAGCGGCCAGACTGTATTGTTGGTGTTGGCATACAATTCTTACACTGTTAATTATTATTATTTTTTTCTCTTTGACCTTAATATTTTCTTACAAAACTCATGAGTTTACTCATGGGCATTGAGAGCAAACAGACGTTTCATAAACCTTTGTTGACCCCTCTCATTCTGCCAGGTCACTTCCAAATGAGTGAGATTTAGTGCCCATTACCACAGACTAGGGTTGAGTGATGTACCGGTGTCCACGGTATACCGCGATATTAAGGAACGACGATATGGCGATATCGCCGTTTCCTAATAACCGCGGTATTTAACCCCTTTACCCGTTTTCATGTACGTGAGTGAATGCGGCTCCTTGCCGCATCCTCACGTGCATGTACGTGATAGGATCGGGCGGGTGCAGGAGCTGCACCCGCCCGATCAGCAGCACAGGCCCGGCTGTTGTCGATAGCCAGGCCCGTGCTGCATCCCCCGGCATCGCTGTGTGCGGGGATGCTGGCGGATTAACCCCTCACACGCCGCGATCACCGCTGACCGCGGCGTGTGAGGGGTCTGAGAGAAGGATGGGGCTCCCTCTGACCCCATCGCCCCCCCGCGCTGCGCTGGCAGGGGGGCCGGTGGTTTCCATGGCAACTCCAACACCTCACACAGGCATCGGAGCTGCCATGTACGGAAGCCTAGGGGATCCAGCCTGAGGGCTTGGTCTCCTAGGCAACCTGTCAGCGTCTCACACAGTGAGGCGCTGACCGTTCAATTCAGTACAATACAAAATGTATTGTACTGAATTGAAACAGGGATCAAACCCTAAAAATGTGAAGTCCCATAGTGGGACAAATGTAAAAAGTAAATAAAAGTGAAAAAAGTGTTTTTTTTAATAATATATATATAAGTTTCAAGTAAAAAAAAAAAGAAAAAACGCCCCCTCACTATAAAATAATGTTTTTTTAAAAAAAAAAAAAAGAAAAAAAAAACACATATTGGGTATCGCTGTGTCCGTCACAAAGTCCTCTATAAAAATATCACATGATCTACCACCTCAGGTGAATTCCGTAAAAAATTTTTTTAAAGAACTGACACCCTACCTAAGACAATCGCCCAAAAGATTTAAAAAATATGGCTTTCAGAAAAAGGAGACACTAAAACATGATTTTTTTTTTTCTTCAAAAATGCTTTTATTGTGTAAAACTGAAATAAATATAAAAAAAGTATGCATGCTAGGTATCACCGCGTCCGTAATAACCTGTTCTATAAAAATATCATATGATTTATGCCCTCAGGTGAACGCCTTAAAAAAATAAAATAAAAACTATGCCAAAAATGCAATTATATTTGTCACCTTCATCACAAAAAGTGTAATTCCAAGCGATCAAAAAGTCATACACACCCCAAAATGGTACCAATCAAACCGTCATCTCTTCCCGCAAATAATGAGCCCCTACATAAGATCATCGCCCAAAAAATAAAAAAAATATAGCTTTAGGAATATAGAGATGCTAAAACATGATTTTTGTTTTTTAATGCTTTTATTGTGTAAAACTAAAATACATTAAAAAAAAAGTAGACATATTAGGTATCGCCGCGTCCGTAAAAACCTGCTCTATAAAAATATCACATGATCTAACCCCTAAGGTGAATTTCATAAAAAAAAATAAAATAAAAACTCTGCCTAAACGACCATTTTTTTTTTTGGTCATTTTGCCACATAAAGTGTAATATTAAGTGATCAAAAAATCATATGTACCCAAAAATGCTACCTATAAAAACATCAACTTATTCCGCAAAAAATGAGCCCCTACACAAGACGATCGGCAGAAAAATAAAAGAAATGTAGCTTTTAGAAAATGAAGACACAAAAACATACGGTAATTTTTGTTTTGAAAAATGCTTTATTATGTAGAACTGAAACAACAACAAAAAAATACACATATTTGATATTGTTGCGTCTGTATCAACCTGCTCTATAAAAGCAAAACATGATCTATTCTATCCTCTCAGGAGAACTCTGTAAAAAAAACAAAAAATAAACATTGTGCCACAACATCATTTTTTTTGTTACCTTGCCTCACAAAAAGGAAAATACTAAGCAATCAAAAATCATATGTACCCCGAAATAGTACCAATAAAACTGTCCCCTCATCTTGTAGTTTCCACAATGGGGTCACTTTTTGGGAGTTTCTACTCTGGGGGTGCATCAGGGGGTGTTCAATGTGACATGGCAACTTAAAATTATCCCAGCGACATCTGCCCTCCAAAATCCATATGGCATTCCTTTCCCTCTGCGCCCTGCTATGTTCCTGTACAGCAGTTTACAATAACATATGGGTTGTTTCTGTAAACTGCAGAATCAGGGTAATAAATATTGAATTTTCTTTGGCTGTTAACCCTTGCTGTGTTACAGGGACAATAAATTAAAATGGAAAATCTGCAAAAAAATTTCACCTCCATTTTCCTTTCATTCTTGTGGAACACCTAAAGGGTTAACAAAGTTTGTAAAATCACTTTTGATTAACTTGATGGGTGTAGTTTCTAAAATTGGGTCATTTATGGGTGGTTTCTATTATGTAAGCGCCAGAAAGTGACTTGATAACTGAACGGGTCCCTGAAAAGTGGGTTTTGGAAATTTTCTCAAAAAATTTTAAGAATTGCTTCTAAAATTCTAAACCTTCTAACTTCCTGAAAAATAAAATGATGTTTACAAAATGATGCCAACATGAAGTAGACATCTGGGAAATGTACAGTAACAACTATTTTATGGGGTATCACAATCTGCTTTAAAAGCAGAGACATTCAAATTTCAAAATTATGAATTTTTCCAAATCTTCTTTAAATTTTGGAATTTTTTTTATAAAGAAAGGTGAAACATAGTGACTCAAATTTACCACTAATATGAAGTACAATAAGTCACGAGAAAACAATCTAAGAATCGCTTAGATAAGTAAAAGCGTTCCAGAGTTATTACCACATAAAGTGACACATGTCAGATTTGAAAAATGTAGCTTGGTCCTTAAGGTGAAAACTGGCTGTGTCTTGAAGGGGTTAATTACATCATAGGAGCAGTCGCATGTGTGCTGACCGCTTCTAAAATGTCCGCTTCCTGCCACCTGCTTACGTTCCCGCAGCGGCCGCATCCTCCTGGCTCCTACTTCCCCTGGTCTCTGCACACCCTGATGGCTAGGTATAGGGAGGCCACGGTGGGTTCGTGGCGCTCAGGGTCCTTTCTCTGCTGTGTATAACGATGTCGGGATAACTGCTGGTGCAGGTAGCTCCTCTGGGTGCCGACGCCGTGTGGTCACTGGCCTCTGCCTCCTGCATTTCTACTAGCGCTGAGGGCTGGACACGGCTGCAAGTGTACTGGAGGGAGAGGGCGAGCACGCCTTTTTTTTTTTTTTTTACATTAAACTTTATATCAACTTACTTTTACAAACAAGCTGCATAGTAACAGAGGATCCACAACCCGCGGACACAGTTCTAACAGCGGAGCGGCCACCATCTTACCTCAACACACTGTGGGGGAGAAAATCTTAATTCAGTCTTTAAAATTGCCACCACGTGTATAAAAACAGTAAAGATAATTCTGTGACGCTCATGACTTTTGGACCTAACGGTCTTTGAGTAAAATATTCACACTTCTCCAGAGCAGTAAAGTGTAATAAATAATTGTACATAATGGTGATAAGGGGCCTCATGAGTGATACCCGCACAGGGAGGAAGAAATACAAGATACCCAACCACACTGCTGATAGATAGATAGATAGATAGATAGATAGAATAGATAATTAACTGTAGTGATACAGAAGTATAATGCAATTCATACAATATTATCAATACAAAGCAACTGATCACCTCTGAAGAGGAGGCACAGGACTCAGAGGGGTTATCACTGACGTCTCCTTGTGGCTGCCCCCGTACAGTATAACGTCTCCTTGTGGCTGCCCCCGTACAGTATAACGTCTCCTTGTGGCTGCCCCCGTACAGTATAATGTCTCCTTGTGGCTGCCCCCATACAGTATAATGTCACCTTGTGGCCGCCCGCAGACAACATAACGTCTCCTTGTGGCCGCCCCCATACAGTATAATGTCTCCTTGTGGCCGCCCGCAGACAACATAACGTCTCCTTGTGGCCGCCCCCATACAGTATAACGTCTCCTTGTGGCCGCCCCCATACAGTATAGCGTCTCCTTGTGGCCGCCCGCAGACAACATAGCGTCTCCTTGTGGCCGCCCGCAGACAACATAGCGTCTCCTTGTGGCCGCCCGCAGACAACATAACGTCTCCTTGTGGCCGCCCGCAGACAACATAACGTCTCCTTGTGGCCGCCGCAGACAACATAACGTCTCCTTGTGGCCGCCCGCAGACAACATAACGTCTCCCTTTGTGGCCGCCCGCAGACAACATAACGTCTCCTTGTGGCCGCCCGCAGACAACATAACGTCTCCTTGTGGCCGCCCGCATACAACATAACGTCTCCTTGTGGCCGCCCGCATACAACATAACGTCTCCTTGTGGCCGCCCGCATACAACATAACGTCTCCTTGTGGCTGCCCGCATACAACATAACTTCTCCTTGTGGCCGCCCGCATACAACATAACGTCTCCTTGTGGCCGCCCGCATACAACATAACGTCTCCTTGTGGCCGCCCGCATACAACATAACGTCTCCTTGTGGCCGCCCGCATACAACATAACGTCTCCTTGTGGCCGCCCGCATACAACATAACGTCTCCTTGTGGCCGCCCGCATACAACATAACGTCTCCTTGTGGCCGCCCGCATACAACATAACGTCTCCTTGTGGCCGCCCGCATACAACATAACGTCTCCTTGTGGCCGCCCGCATACAACATAACGTCTCCTTGTGGCCGCCCGCATACAACATAACGTCTCCTTGTGGCCGCCCGCATACAACATAACGTCTCCTTGTGGCCGCCCGCATACAACATAACGTCTCCTTGTGGCCGCCCGCATACAAATAACGTATCCTTGTGGTCGCCCCCACACACTATATAACGTCTCCTTGTGGTCGCCCCACACACTATATAACGTCTCCTTGTGGTCGCCCCCACACACTATATAACGTCTCCTTGTGGCGCCCCCACACACTATACAAACGTCTCCTTGTGGCCGCCCCCACACACTATACAACGTCTCCTTGTGGCGCCCCCACACACTATACAAGGTCTCCTTGTGGCCGCCCCCACACACTATACAAGTCTCCTTGTGGCGCCCCCACACACTATACAAGGTCTCCTTGTGGCCGCCCCCACACACTATACAAGGTCTCCTTGTGGCCGCCCCCACACACTATACAAGGTCTCCTTGTGGCCGCCCCACACACTATACAAGGTCTCCTTGTGGCCGCCCCCACACACTATACAAGGTCTCCTTGTGGCCGCCCCCACACACTATAACAAGGTCTCCTGTGGCCGCCCCCACACATAACAAGGTCTCCTTGGGCCCCCCCACCACTATACAAGGTCTCCTTGTGGCCGCCCCCACACACTATACAAGGTCTCCTTGTGGCCGCCCCCACACACTATACAAGGTCTCCTTGTGGCCGCCCCACACACTATACAAGGTCTCCTTGTGGCCGCCCCCACACACTATACAAGGTCTCCTTGTGGCCGCCCCCACACACTATACAAGGTCTCCTTGTGGCCGCCCCCACACACTATACAAGGTCTCCTTGTGGCCGCCCCCACCAAGGTCCTTGTGGCCGCCCCACACACTATACAAGGTCTCCTTGTGGCCGCCCCCACACACTATACAAGGTCTCCTTGTGGCCGCCCCCACACACTATACAAGGTCTCCTTGTGGCCGCCCCCACACACTATACAAGGTCTCCTTGTGGCCGCCCCCACACACTATACAAGGTCTCCTTGTGGCCGCCCCCACACACTATACAAGGTCTCCTTGTGGCCGCCCCCACACACTATACAAGGTCTCCTTGTGGCCGCCCCACACACTATACAAGGTCTCCTTGTGGCCGCCCCCACACACTATACAAGGTCTCCTTGTGGCCGCCCCCACACACTATACAAGGTCTCCTTGTGGCCGCCCCCACACACTATACAAGGTCTCCTTGTGGCCGCCCCCACACACTATACAAGGTCTCCTTGTGGCCGCCCCCACACACTATACAAGGTCTCCTTGTGGCCGCCCCCACACACTATACAAGGTCTCCTTGTGGCCGCCCCCACACACTATACAAGGTCTCCTTGTGGCCGCCCCCACACACTATACAAGGTCTCCTTGTGGCCGCCCCCACACACTATACAAGGTCTCCTTGTGGCCGCCCCCACACCACTATACAAGGTCTCCTTGTGGCCGCCCCCACACACTATACAAGGTCTCCTTGTGGCCGCCCCCACACACTATACAAGGTCTCCTTGTGGCCGCCCCCACACACTATACAAGGTCTCCTTGTGGCCGCCCCCACACACTATACAGGTTCTCCCCCCTTAGCCTGTGGCCGCCCACAACTATACAAGGTCTCCTTGTGGCCCCCCACACACTATACAAGGTCTCCTTGTGGCCGCCCCCACACACTATACAAGGTCTCCTTGTGGCCGCCCCACACACTATACAAGGTCTCCTTGTGGCCGCCCCACACACTATACAAGGTCTCCTTGTGGCCGCCCCCACACACTATACAAGGTCTCCTTGTGGCCGCCCCCACACACTATACAAGGTCTCCTTGTGGCCGCCCCCACACACTATACAACGTCTCCTTGTGGCCGCCCCCACACACTATACAACGTCTCCTTGTGGCCCCAAGTGCTTTTTTCTTCTAAATGGGTATTTATCGCGATATATCGTTATCGTGATAAATTTTTTAATATCGTTATCGTGGGAATAGTTTTGATATCGCCCAACCCTACCACAGACCTGATGATAATTACTTGTAAGTGCTCCTGCCTCTCCTTGACAGATTATGTCAGGGGAGGCAAGGATTCGGCGCATTAAATTTCAGTGCCCTATCCTTATGTTCTCCTAGAAGATAGGCCACTGCAGAGGCTTTCTCCCCACTAAAAACATATACACGCTTGACCACGCCTGTATGGGTGAGTTGAAAGAGAGCACTATTAGCCAAACAAGCATTCTGCCAGAAGCTATTGAAGGTGTACAGGCACTTTTAGGGTGAATTATGATGGGCAGCATGGCATCGGTAGTATGCTGTGCATGTTTAACCCCGAATCTGATTTGGTAGTTCCAATGTGGTTTAGGCTGTACAGCGCATTCTAGAAGCCATGTGGCCAAGAAGCAAGGCAGTTTGCTACTAACTTATAATTCCAGACGAAGTTGCTCCGCATAGAGCATCCATCTATGCGGTTAAGGGCGCTGCCACACATGACTGGGTTTGTTGCAGAAATTTTCTGCTTCTGATAATCAGCTCCATTCACTTGAATGGAACTTGCAGAAATCCATGTGCTTACCACATTCAACATATGAATGGAACTAATTTTCAGTCACAGAAAGTTTCTGCAACAAAATCTGCCATGTGTGAAGGCACCCCAACTGTGCTAATGGGGGAACTGGCATTTAATACCTCTGTTCACTTGCATTGTAGAATTTGTCAAAAGAATAGAAAAAATTCTAGGAGCAATTAACTCATCTGTCACTTTTTTTCTTTTGCAGCCTTTGCTTTGGCATATTTGATCTACAACTGGGGAACCCATGAACACGAGAGACTGAAGAAGAAGGATCCATCCCTGTATGAGAATGACCAGTAAAGCAGTGTGCGGCATTACATCCATCCTTTGACACTCTAAGACTCTGTCACTGCTGCATAGTGTGAGAAGGATTATTTATTGCAGCCTGAAATCTAACTTTTCACATAATAAAATTCTTACCGATCATTATTGTGTTTTAGATTTTGTTTAGTGAACCGTCTGTCATGGTTTCATGTGCTCTGTGATCTCCAGTCTGCGTTCTGGTATTTTTCACCATCAGGATGCTGGTTGTTACATCACATTCCAGAATATCTGCAACAACTAGAACGATTCCTCCCGTGAAAGTAGTAAAATTGTTCCAAATGTCAGTTATGTGCCTGACAATTTCGTTGTGTCAATTATAGCTGAAATCTACTCCTGTCCATACTGAAATTTTAGTTTATGGTGCACAAACATCCCAAGACATGCCAAATTTATTAAGAGATGTACTCAATAAATTAGGTGTATCTTATGTCTGTGTACTATTGATGAGGACTGGCATATGAAACAGTGTTAGTAAATTTGCCTCTAATTTTTTTACGACCAGTGATGAAGTTTAATTACTTGGCACTGGTTACCTAAAGGGGTTGTGCCTATATATTGACTGCATCTGATTGGTGGGGGTCTGAACTCTAGAATCCCCAATGATCATGAGAATGTTGTCCCTTGTGCCCAAATGAATAAAGTGGTGGGTTGAGCATGTGCCTTCATCCCACAGTCCATCTGTGGGTTTTCCGATTTTAGCCAAGTTTTATGCTCATGCACACGACCATATTATAGATCTATACTGCTTCTGTGTGGTACAAATATGTTATCCTGTGGAGATGTCTGTACCCCTGTAGAAATACAGCACATCACACAGATGGGATTTGGACAATACAGAATACATAGCAACATAGTTTATAAGGCCGAAAAAAGACATCTGTCCATCCAGTTCGGCCTGTTATCCTACAAGTTGTTCCAGAGGAAGGCAAAAAACCCTGTGAGGTAGAAGCCACACACCAGAAATATATCCAGGCCCCTCTTGAATTCTTTTAGTGAGGCAGAGAGTTCCACAATCAGTGATGATTTGGGGAGCCATGTCATCTGCTGGTGTTTTATCCACTGTGTTTTATCAAGACCAAATTCAGTGCAGCCGTCTACCAGGAAATTTTAGAGCACTTCGTGCTTCCCTCTGCCGACAAGCTTTTTGGAGATGGAATTTTTATTTTCCAGCAAGACTTGGCAACTGTCCACACTGCCAAAAGTACCAATACCTGGTTTAATAACCACAATATCACTGTGCTTGATTGGCCAGCAAACTCGCATGACCTTAACCCCATAGAGAATCTGAGGTATTGTGAAGAGGAAGATGAGACACCAGACCCAACAATGCAGGCGAGCTGAAGGCCACTATCAAAGCAAGGAAAGGAAAATACATACAATGCAACGGCACACTGCTAACCAGATAAAGCACAAAATGCCATAGAGATATGAAGTATTCTAGAGCTAATGCTATGCTTGTTTAGTAAATTAGAGATTCTTGGCAAATATATTTTGTACAAAGTTATCTGAGCCCGTCCACCAAATTGTCAAGGTGATCTCTGTAGAACGGGAACCTAACACTATTTCCTACCTGTTGTGTGCCAACCTTGGCTTCCGTATAATCAGGGGGTGTTGGTTCCACATGCATGCTGGGTCCCTTCTGCCTTTTGCCATTTATGGTGCTTCAAAGGCCTCCACTAATACAGGGATGCAGGTATCAAACATGTAAGCCGAGTCCACTCGGCTTTATAGTTACACTATTTAAAATCAGCCTATGGGGCAGACGTGGCTAGTCAGGAGTGCATGACCAAATGGAGTAGCCACACCTTCAGTACAAACTTACAAAGAAAAAAAGGGGAATTTCAGTCGGCACATCCCAGTGCGCAGGTGCACGAGGCTATGGCTAAATGCACAAGGAAAGGAAAATACATACAACGGCACACTGCTAACCAGATAAAGCACAAAATGCCATAGAGATATGAATAGAGATGAGCGAATGTGCTCGTAACAAGCACTGTACCGCTTGGCTCCCCTGCACTCACATGGGCGCAGGCAGCCGCTTCCGTCGGGTGAGGAGGACGGAATCGGCTGCCTGCGCCCATGCAAGCGCAGGGGAGCCTAGCGGTACAGTGCTCGTTACGAGCACGTTCGCTCATCTCTAGATATGAAGTATTCTGGAGCTAATGCTATGCTTGTTTAGTAAATTAGAGATTCTTGGCAAATATATTTTGTACAAAATTATCTGGGCCCATCCACCAAATCGTCACGGTGATCTCTGTAGAACGGGAACCTAACACTATTTCCTACCTGTTATGTGCCAACCTTGGCTTCCGTATAATCAGGGGGTGTTGGTTCCACATGCATGCTGGGTCACTATCAAAGCAATCTGGTCTTCCATAAGACCTCTGCAGTGCCACAGGCACAGACGCATTGATGCAGTCATTCATGCAAAAAGAGCCCCAACCAAGTATTGAGTGCATTTACTGTACATACTTTTCATTTGGCCAACATTTCTGTGTTTAAAAAAAATTTAGAGTTGGTCTACTTTAATATTCTAATTTTCTGAGATGACTTTTGGGTTTTCCTTGGCTGTAAGCCATAATCATCAACATTACATAGTAAAATAGTAATAGTTTATAAGGCCGAAAAAAGACATCTGTCCATCCAGTTCAGCCTGTTTTCCTACAAGTTGACCCAGAGGAAGGCAAAAAAACCCTGTGAGGTAGACGCCAATTTTCCCCGCTTTAGGGAAAAACTTCCTTCCCGACTCCAATCAGGCAATCAGAATTATTCGCTGGATCAACAACCCCTCTCTAGTAACTATAACCTGTAATATTATTACACTCCAGAAATACATCCAGGCCTGTCTTGAACTCTTTTAGTGAACTTACCATCACCACCTCCTCAGACAGAGAGTTCCATAGTCTGACTGTTCTTACCGTAAAGAATCCTCTTCTATGTTTGTGTAGAAACCTTCTTTCCTCCAGACGCAGAGGATGTCCCCTCATCACAGTCACAGTCCTGGGGATAAATAGATCATGGGAGAGATCTCTGTACTGACCTCTGATATATTTATACATAGTTATTAGATCTCCCCTCAGTATGCTTCCGGGTAAAGACGCAACTAGATGCCGTGATCACGTGACGCGTACAGCGTCAGGACGTAGTGCGCGCACTCTGACCTGACGCTGCACGCAGTCAGGTGACAGTGCAGCGCCGGACCCGGAGCGGAGCTGCGGCGCAGGACAGGTAAGAGATTTTTTTATTTTATTTTGATGGGGGCACGGTGGGCTGATGTGAGGTCTGATGGGGGCACGGTGGACTGATCTGAGGTCTGATGGGGGCACGGTGGGCTGATTTAAGGTCTGATGGGGGCACGGTGGGCTGATCTGAGGTCTGATGGGGGCACGGTGGGCTGATCTGAGGTCTGATGGGGGCACGGTGGGCTGATCTGAGGTCTGATGGGGCACGGTGGGCTGATGTGAGGTCTGATGGGGGCACGGTGGGCTGATGTGAGGTCTGATGGGGGCACGTTGGGCTGATCTGAGGTCTGATGAGGGCACGGTGGGCTGATGTGAGGTCTGATGGGGGCACGGTGGGCTGATGTGAGGTCTGATGGGGGCACGGTGGGCTGATGTGAGGTCTGATGGGGGCACGATGGGCTGATGTGAGGTCTGATGGGGGCACGGTGGGCTGATCTGAGGTCTGATGGGGGCACGGTGGGCTGATCTGAGGTCTGATGGGGGCACGGTGGGCTGATCTGAGGTCTGATGGGGGCACGGTGTGCTGATCTGAGGTCTGATGGGGGCACGGTGGGCTGATGTGAGGTCTGATGGGGGCACGGTGGGCTGATGTGAGGTCTGATGGGGGCACGATGGGCTGATGTGAGGTCTGATGGGGGCACGGTGGGCTGATCTGAGGTCTGATGGGGGCACGGTGTGCTGATCTGAGGTCTGATGGGGGCACGGTGGGCTGATTTGAGGTCTGATGGGGCACACAGATTTTTTGTGTTTTATTTTTTCGGCGTGGTATTGAATGGTATCGAGTATCGAATACTTTTTCTTGGTATCGAAATCGAATCAAAATTTTGGTATCGTGACAACTCTAACGCTAGTGTGAAAGTAGCCTTACTGTTAATGACTGGCAGAAGATGGGATGTGGTGGCGACTAACAACAATCTTTCAGTAAGACAGATCTGTCCAATCCTCATCATTGATCTCCTGTACAACAATATTTGCTCAAATTTGAACAATTATAAGAAAATTCAAATGATAATCTCTCCATCTAATGGATACAGTAATTGTGAGTAGATAATGTCTGTGTATTGTGTTGCTGTGTTTCTTCTATTGCACAGAGCAAAGTGCAAATGCCACGATAGTATATAATAACTAAGCAGGTTAGTCCTGGTCCCCATCACTTAATAGCTGGATAAGGCTAGAGATAAAGACTGTGCTCTACAAAGGGTGAACTCTGTCGTGGGAAAGATAAATTGACTTGCTGCAGATTTAAAAATCCACTCTGCAGATCAATTTTCATTTTTTTACTAAATATTTTCTATATATAATTGTATAATAACTACTTGTGAAGATATCCTTAGGCCTCAAACATAAAAGTTTTGGTGTAATAGAGCATCTAAAGAAGTCTATGTAAACTAGAACATTGTTGGCTTGTAATTAAAGGGGTTGTGTCACTTCAGCAAATGGCATTTATTATGTACAGAAAATTAATACAAGGCACTTACTAGTGTATTCTGATTGTCCATATTGCTTCCTTTGCTGGTTAGATTGATTTTTCCATCACATTATATACTGCTGGTATCCATGGTTACAACCACCTTGTAATCCAGCAGGGACACAATATAGGAACAAGCCCTGCCTCTCTGGTTGCT
Source organism: Rhinella marina (assembly GCA_900303285.1). Classification (NCBI taxonomy): domain Eukaryota; kingdom Metazoa; phylum Chordata; class Amphibia; order Anura; family Bufonidae; genus Rhinella; species Rhinella marina. The sequence continues at coordinate 91,012 of ONZH01009539.1, forward strand.
GGGACTGCACTTTTTCCTATAGTGTGCAAGCACGGCCACCACTGCTGGATTGCAAAGTGGTTGTAACCATGGATACGAGAAGTGTATACTGTGATGGAAAAATGAATCCAACCAGCAAAGCAGGCAATATGGACCATCACATTACATTAGTAAGTGCTTTGTATTAATTTTCTCTACATTATAAATGCCGAATAGGTGGAAGTTATAGCTGAAGACTACGCCAGACTGTAGATGGTGTAGACTTCAGTTTCTGGTGGTAGGGCAGAGATGCACCTCATTTGTTAAGAAGCTTCTGCCTCTTAATAAATTAGGCGCATCTCAGACCAGTGCAGGGAGATGAAGACTAGCATATGGTTGCACCAGTCTTGAATTATCTCCCCCATGTTCTTAAAGGAATACCCCATTAAGGTCATCAGTGCATGATCTGTGGAGTCCAATATGTCCATTGCACGCAAACATATTTGTCAGCATGATGTATCAGCTGCTTACCTTGCTCTGTACTACTGTAAACCTCAGCATTACATTGCTTCTGGCAGAACGTTTTTAACCATTGTACCTATGGATTCCAAGACCTGAGCCCCATGTTTGTTACATGTACCTTACTCCCTGATGTTGAATCTGTGCTTAGATAAAGCTGGCAATGTGAACAGGGGGGTACTGGAATTCTAAGTCTGCATGTTGTCTTTGAGCTGTTGGAAAAAGCCTTATAACGATTACATATGAGATATAAATCACGTGTTGTGAGAGGCAGTCAAATATATTTGATTAATTTCATCATGCACTTTTCATCCTTCCATGTTTTGGTCACTAGACTATGTCAGACCTTCGGTTTTATCCAAAGTACTCAAAAAACTGGACATTCTGATCTGGTGCCGTGCAATCATATTGCCTCATCACTGTTCAAAGACACCTGGTCTGTGACCTGACTGATGAATGTTATGTGTTGTGTATAATGTGGTTAAAAGTGATCAAGTTCTTATATACATATTTATTATTGGTAACAGCATTGAATGCTGACCAACTGTAGATGTGTACCGCCTCTACATATAGTGTAGAAATCTCCGGCTGAGCTCTCATGTACACTGCATGGATGAAAGTCTGTGGAATCCGCTTCTCATTCTTGAGTTCAGGTGTTTCAGCCATACCCATTGCAAATGGACATGCATAGACCAACATTGGAGGTAGTAGTATGGGTCATATAGAAGAGCTCAGTGACTCAATATGGCCCCATTCATAAACTTCACAGTCCATACTCCGTACACTGCTGAGCAGTCAGTGGTATACAGAGGACTGAATTTTAAGCGCACAGGGAATGGTGTGCTTTAGGTAGAGAAAAGTCTAATAAAGATACAAATTAATAATAAATAAAGTATATTAAATTAATAAAGTATATTAGAAAAACATTTATTAGGGCATTAGGGACATCTTATTAAAGCTTTACTCAAAGGTTTAGTTACTCTTTAAATATTGTGTTGCTATAGGATGCCACCTCTGTTACAAGTCATTTTAGGACATTTCTGATGTGCTAGACCTGTCCCTATCGAGTGTAAATGCTATATTGTGAATTGGAAGCATCTAGGACTTACAAGTGCTGTACAGGGCCCTATCTCAGTTCCATTGAACGTCTTTGGGATGAACTGGTATGCCAGTTGCAAGGGATACCTTCTTACTCAACATCAGTATGTGATCTCACAAATGTGTTTTGGGCAGAATGGGCACAGTCCACAATCTGTGGAAAGCCTTTGCAGAATTGTAGGAGGGTACACAAATAGGGGCCAACCCCATTTTGACTATACTTATTAAATAGGATGTCCAACATTCTCATTATGTCCACATAATGTTCTGAGCTCCACAGATCACGGGAATGGAGGACTTGTAACTCATGCACACCACCAGTCAACTCACAGATCACTAGGGGTTTTCCACTATGCGCCCCACGGATCACGAGAATGGGGGATTCCAGTGTGAATGGAGCACTAGTCATTCAGGCTCACCACCAGTCCATCACAGATAGCACTCAGACCCTGTTCTTGTCATTGACTTGTGGAGGCACTAGCAGTCAGACATCATACATTTCTCATCTATCCTGTGTTTTTGGCAAACCCATTTAAAGTAGGGTCACATAAATAAGTGATCAAAGAGATTGCAGATTTCATAACAAGCTCTAAAATGTTTCTATTCCAAAGTAATTAGTGTTCATTTATCATTTTCTTCATGCCTAGCCCCATATTTAGACATTTTTACAAGGTCTAAGAAGGAAGTAGTGGGTAATTGATAAGATAAGATGTAACAGTACGAAAATTCTAGTGTCAGTGACTCATAAACTCTTAGACCTCAGATGTCTGAGTACCATTGTTCTCCTATATGATTTTTTTCAGCCTGGTATTTGGTATTCTCACATTTTAAATACATAAACTACTTCCATATATTCTTTGATCTTAAATGGACCTATCGCTATACAACTTACAGCAAGGAATTATGAGAAAGTGACAGGTCTGCTGGGCTGTTAAAGCAAATGGCTGAGAAAAATATCAATGGGAGTAGATTTGCTATTGTCAATATACTAGCACAAAGCAAGCCACCGACAGTAATGGGTGATAAAAACATAAGGGGTGCTACATGTGCTAGTATATTGACAGTATTGTGCTAGTTTCTGATCAGTGGGGATTTATCATCCAGCATCAACCTCAGTGTCTAGTGTAGATTTAGACTGTATTAGCAAATGTACTCCATGGCATACATGTGCCGGTAAAGTGTGTAGTCTCCCAGGAAGTTAGTTTGGCCCAAACTTAATAATTAAAGAGAAATTGTGTAAATGTGTTACAAATCTACATCTGCGTATAACGGGCTTAGAAAGATTTTGTTTGACTAAGAGTTCAAATTGTGGCATATCTATAAGGCCTTATTCACATGTCAGTGTTTTGGTCAGTGATTTCTATCAGTGATTTTGAGCCAAAACCAGGTGCGGCTCTAAACACAACAGGTGCAGATCTTTTCCTTATACTTTACGTCCGTGGAGGCTCCACTCCTGGTTTTGGCTCACAATCACTGATGGAAATCACTGACCAAACACTGACGTGTGAATAAGGCATAAATCTGACATTGTATGGTGTAAAGACTTGGAAGCATCATGCTTAGCACATGGGGGGAATTTATCATCGAGTTGTATTTGAAGTTAGTTTTAGGGCCTTTTCAGACGACGTATGCCCTCCGAGACATATGATCCGTGAGTGGGCCATATGTCCTGGAGCGGCATCGATCGTGCGCATGGGAGCGCACAGCATCATTGATTACAATGATGCTGTGGCCACCGGGCCGCCCGCGGGGCTATTGTCCCACACTCATAAAATCATATGAGTGCGGGACAATACCCCCTCGGGCGGCCCGACGTGTACAACATCATTTTAATCAATGATGCTGTGCGCTCCTGTGCGCACGATCGAAGCCGCTCCGGGACATATGGCCCGCTCACGGACCGTATGTCTCGGAGGGCATACGGTCGTGTGAAAGGGCCCTTAAGATCAGAGTTTCAATGCTAACCTGCACCAAATTTATGACATTGCACATATTTTTTTTAATATAAATTTGGCACTAGTGCAATGTCGTTGAATGTATTTAGTGCAAATAGGAGTTGCAACTGGCTGCAACTTTTTTGCAACATATTAAAATGTTGCAGTTCATAAATGTGACTTAAAAGTCATCTACTGGCAAAACCTGACCAGCTTCTTACTCTACTTCTGAAAGTGGTGTGGGAAGGTGCAGCTCAGAAAAAGTAACAAAATATTGCCCAAAATGTTGCAAGCGACATCACTTGTGACATTTTTATGCCACAAAACAGGAGTAGCAGATTTGATAGTTGCCTCCCGTAGTTATTCTGAGCAAATTTAAACAAATTTAAATAATCAGAAGTGATCAGCTGACATATATTATTGACCTGTCCCTTTAAAACATTTATGTCAAACCTTGAGAACTACCCTTTTTACTGTGACTGGCGGTTAATACACCATTATTAGTAAAAGTGTGCCATAGCTTCATTTGGTTAGTGGCATCTAACAGAGAATACAGCAGACATAAAAATCTGTTGTATTTATGAGAGAACCCCCCAACCCAACACATCTACTTTGTATACATGGCAGTTATCAACCATTGGTAAAAGGGGGAGTGCTCTCCGCATGTATACAGTGGACTCATAGGTATGAAGTTTTATGAACTATTATGAAGTTTTCTGACTTCATAATATCAATGGCCCATCCTTCTAACAGGTCATCAATATCAGATCGGTGGTAGTCCATCTCTTAGCATCCCCAAGTGTCAAGACTGAAGAAGACGAAGCTGTATTTACACTGCACCACCGCTATGATATGGACGAGGGGCAGGTTAAGGTTAAGGGGGCATTAAACTGTGTTGGGGGCAGAAAGGGGGCACCATATTAAGGTTGTGATGGGTGGAGCTTACTGATGCGACAGGGGCCCTTGAAATGCCATATCTGTCCCTGCATGCAGGTAAACATTGAACAGGCTGTGGTTATTGCAAAAGCATTGCAGCCCCTTCAAACAGCTGAGTGGCAGGGGTGCTGAGAGTCAGGCCCCCACCAAAGTGTATCCTAAGGATAGGTAATCAATATTCTGAACCCAAAAAACTCCTTTAACCAAACAACACAATGAGAGACATTTATCAAAACCGGTATAAGGGAAAACTGACTTAGTTGCACATAACAACCAATAAGATTTCAGCTTTCATTTATCAGAGCTCCTTTGGAAAATGAAAGGTAGAATCTGATTGGTTGATATCAGCAACTAAGCCAGTTTAAACCTGTTTTGATAAATCTCCCCAATGGCTTTGTGCTGTTTGGACCTATCATTAGAAAGGCAGCATGTTATTGTGACAGATCCACTCTATTATCTGTAAAATTTCGCAAGCTGCAAAGTCTGTATCTAAGACTAGGTATGATTTCCACAGTGATGCAATTATTTAAGGTCATTGCATTAATCGATTTTGCAAATAGTATGATATTCCTGAGGTTTCATACCACGTTTATCTCACCAGAGTCTGTATATCCAGGTATTATATAGGTCACACCTTTTACGTTCATTACATTTACAGTGCGGAAAAAAGTATTTAGTCAGCCTCCAATTGTGCAAGTTCTCCCACTAGGTCATCAATATCAGATCGGCTGGGGTCCGACACCCCGCCGATCAGCTGTTTGAAGAGGAGGCACGCTCCGTACCAGTGCTGCCTCCTCTTCACTGTTTACATGCTGGCCGTAACAGGGGTAGTGGTGAGTAGGTGTAATTACACCTCACCGCCCCATTCATTTCTATGGGAAGAATCGCTTCCTTAGACTTGTATGGAAGCGATTCTTCCCATAGAAATGAATGGGGTGGTTAGGTGTAATTACACCTACTCACCACTACCCCCGTTACGGCCAGCATGTAAACAATGAAGAGGAGGCAGCGCTGATACGGCACACGCCTCCTCTTCAAACAGCTGATCAGCGGGGGTGCCAGGTGTCCTGAGGATAGGTCATCAATATATATAACTTGGAGAACCCCTTTAAGAGGCTCCTCTGTCCTCCACTCATTACCTGTAGTAATGACACCTGTTTGAACTTGTTATCAGTATAAAAGACACCTGTCCACAACCTCAAACAGTCACACTCTAAACTCCACTATGGTGAAGACCAAAGAGCTATCGAAGGACACCAGAAACAAAATTGTAGACCTGCAACAGGATGGGAAGACTGAATCTGCAATAGGCAAGCAGCTTGGTGTGAAGAAATCAACTGTGGGAGCAATAATTAGAAAATGGAAGACATACAAGACCACTGATAATCTCCCTCGATCAGGGGCTCCACGCAAGATCTCACCCTGTGGGGTCAAAATGATCACAAGAACTGTGAGCAAAAATCCCAGAACCACACCGGGGGACCTAGTGAATGACCTGTAGAAAGCTTGGACCAACGTAACAAAGGCTACCGTCAGTAACACACGCCACCAGGGACTCAGATCCTGCAGTGCCAGACGTGTCCCCCTGCTTAAGCCAGTACATGTCCAGGCCCATCTGAAGTTTGCTAGAGACCATTTGGAAGTTCCAGAAGAGTATTGGGAGAATGTCATATGGTCAGATGAAACCAAAGTAGAACTGTTTGGTATAAACACAACTCGTCATGTTTGGAGGAGAGTGAATGCTGAGTTGCATCCAAAGAAAACCATATCTACTGTGAAGCATGGGGGTGGCAACATCGTGCTTTGGGGCTGTTTCTCTGCAAAGGGACCAGGATGACTGATCCGTGTACGTGAAAGAATGAATGGGGCCATGTATCGTTAGATTTTGAGTGCAAACCTCCTTCCATCAGCAAGGGCATTGAAGGTGAAACGTGGCTGGGTCTTTCAGCATGACAATGATCCAAAGCACACCGCCAGGGCAATGAAGGAGTGGCTTCGTAAGAAGCATTTCAAGGTCCTGGAGTGGCCTAGCCAGTCTCCAGATCTCAACCCTATAGAAAACCTTTGGGGGAAGTAGAAAGTCCGTGTTGCTGAGTGACAGCCCCAAAACATCACTCCTCTAGAGGAGATCTGCATGGAGGAATGGGCCAACATACCAGCAACAGTGTGTGCCAACCTTGTGAAAACTTACAGAAAACGCTTGACCTCTGTCATTGCTAACAATGGATATATAACAAAGTATTGAGATGAACTTTTGTTATTGACCAAATACTTATTTTCCACCATAATTTGCAAATAAATTCTTTAAAAATCAGACAATGTGATTTTCTGGATTTCTTTTCTCATTTTGTCTCTCATAGTTGAGGTCTACCTATGATGTCAATTACAGGCCTCTCTCATCTTTTTAAGTTGGAGAACTTGCACATTTGGTGGCTGACTAAATACTTTTTTCCCCACTGGGTCATGTGACCAGACAAATCACCTCCATGTGATGTCTCCTGTTTTCACACTGCACCTGTCATCTGCACTGGCACTGTTGGCGGTGGTCACAAGTAGCCAGAAAGTGGTCAACCCCTTTAACTGTATTCATGTGTATGTTGTGCTGGACCATTCTTTTTTGGCAGGCAAAGGTTCGAGGGTCCTTATTTTATTTTCGTTATGGAGTCCCTCTTCTTGATGCTGTGCTATTGTAGATGACTAACGTATTATGCTAAATGTTCATGGTGCCTGCTGGTCAAATGATGGAAAACATTGCATTAGTCATCAGCTGTGTCTGTTCAGCTACAATAGCGCAGAACTGTTTGAGGTGTATTGGACATTTGTTTATTATACACTCTTCGAATTTAGTGTAGATTATTTCTTCAGTCATACACAATCAGAACTTGTCCCCTGACAATGTGTGATTAAAAAAAAGCTCACAGAGAAACGTGTCGGGACTTTGTATATATGCATCTTTGAATTCATAAATGGTATTACTGACTGTGGTGGTGGTGGTTTTATCCCTGGCATGGGATTGCTCCAATGGGGCAGTCATTATGTTTTTTAGGCAGGTCACAATAGAATAGACAGACAATAGGGATAGGTTTGCTTCCTTGGTCAGCCACAACCAACTTATTTTTCAAACGATTGATCACAATAGGGGTTACTCATTATTTTAACTTTTATTTATTATTACAGGTTAAAGGGGTATTCAGGTTAGAGAAAGTGTTCCAATATCCACAGTATAGAGGATAACTATTAGATTGGTAGGGGTCCTACCACTGGGTCCCCCGCCGATTATGAGAACAGAGGTTCCGTACCCCTTGGAGCCCCCCTGAAATTGATAAAGCTGGTGGTCGGAAATGTGTGCTGCTGCTCCATTCATTTCTGTGGCAACACTGAAGATAGAGTATGGCCCTTGGGGTACAGGGCCCCTGTTCTCGTGATTGAGACAGCAGTAGGACCCCCACTCATCTAATAGTTATCCCCTATTTGGTGGAGTTTCTCTACACCGCTTTAAGTTTTAATGGTACTGTGATTGATTTTGACATTGTTTAACTGCTGTTATACATCTGACCTACTGACAGTCGACTAGCCAGACCTGTGAGTTTAATACAAAAGTCCACCATAAACCTAAATGGTTACAAAATCCAGAAACCAGTAGGGCAAGGGTTAGATAACTATGACACCAATGAAATTCTGTTGAGTACTGCTGGCGGTGTTAATAGAGTGTGTTGGTAGTCATTAACTTATTAAATGTAACTATTGTACTTTGGCCTTTTTGGATATAAATGATGCAATCTGTTCCTACCTTTGTCTATAAAGTCACAGGTAGGAAGCAAGATGCCTCCTCAGTGCAGCACCTGTCTTTTCAGGATCATCTAGCACCATGAGTCTACAACTGGGCAAGTGGACAGCTATCTTTGTGCTTTGTATCTTACTGATACTTCAGGTGAGCCTAGGTAGTCTGGAATGTAGATGCTTTTGCTTTACATTCCTTCTTGCATGAACCTGCACCTGGTCTTTATAGGGCATCACAGGGTGGCAAATGTGCTTCATACATTTTTACTAAACTACTTTAGTGACCAGCCATTAAATGTCTAACCTAACCTAATCCTCCAGTAACCTAATCTAACTAAACTAACCTAATTATTTACCATGTGTAATGGCTATCCCTATGTCACAAACCTCACAGTGCATCAATCTTTTTTTTTTTTAGCGATCATTGGAATTTACAGATTCGAACTTTTAGCTGTCAGTGAATGAAAACTGTTGCAAATTAGTACATAGCTAATTCTGCTCTCAGCTAAGAGGATACAGTACAAATGTACCCAGTTTAGGAAATTAATTTTCTAATATGTATCAGTCATCTAATATACTATTGTGCGTTAAACTCTGGCTAATGTCAGGAATATAGAAATAAATATTTATGATTATTATTAATAATAAATAATAATATTCAAATAACAAGTACAGTTATTTAGGAGATCCAGTCACCCTTGCAGTTTGGGTAGAAGTGCATCACAAGTGACATTTCTCTAAAGTTTTGACCATGAATTACCAAACACCCTCAGTAATGAATGTATATGTGTACTGTGAAATATGGATGATTTATATATTGCCGTTGCTTACTGTCTCTGCAGCTAGAAGCGGCTCCCCTAGATAATGACTGCCCCAAAACTGCGATGAGAGTTAAGAGAATGACACCATTCTGGAGAATAATGTCCATGCGTCCTGTTGGAGCATCTTGCAGGGATGATACCGAATGCCTTACAAGACTCTGCAGGTAATTCATTAACCCAGACTACAAATAAAATCCGTAATATTAGAAAAATCATGTGATTAAAGTATCAAGGCTAGCACCCAAAAACCCTAAATCTGTGCTTGCTGTCATACATGACAGGTGCTATAGTAAGATAGCTCTGCCTTGTGTCCTATTTATATATGTAATCATACCACGTAGCTCCAGGAAGTCCTCTTATCCATTGGCAAATGTGAAAGTAGCCTCAGCTTGTGTGAAATTTAATATCAGTGATGTATGTTAAAATGTAGCCCGTAGGGCACAAGCAGTCATGCATTTGTTGCAACATATGTGAATAAAGGAGCCTAGGGTTTGTTAGGCTGGTAATTTTTAAAAAATGGCGGGGAATAGTATAAAAAAATAAGAGACGTAATGCTTAAAGGGGTTGTCTGGGTTCAGGACTAAACCTGGATATAAGCACTCCTTTACCATGTAGAAGTGGAGCATCTGAGCATTACCTTATACCAATGCTCACCTTGCCTTCTGTTGCATCGCACAGGGCAAGATCTGTTTGTTGTCATCCAGTACGGGCTTCAATATATATATCTCTGTTCTGGGAGTTTTTAATGATACCTGCCATTTCAGTCAGTGATTGGCTAAGCCGTTACTTGTTGTGCACCAAGATGGACTAGGGAGTGGAGACCAGGGAAGCATCGGAATGGGAGTTTCAGGGGATCAGTTTGGTGTCAATTCTTTTTTTGAGCCATTCTGTTGCTCCATTAAAAAGTCTGAGACTGTTGAAAAAAAACTTTGTACAGTGCTTGACTATCTTTGGCATTCCCATACACTCTGAATACATCTCCATTCAAAGAGGGCATGCAGGATTTCCATTCTCTTGAATGGTGGGGGCATCAGGAGTCGGACCCCCACCAGACACTTTTCACCTGTTCTGTGTTGTCATTCTGGAAGAACCCCTTTGTTGTCATTGCTCAAAAAGCATCCTGAGTACAAGAGGAATCATCAAACGTAGGTCTGTTAAAATGTACTGTCTACTGTCTATTTTACCTTTCAGAAACCAAAGGTGCTGCTTAAAGACGTATGCAGATTGATGGAAGACTCAACAACTTGTGTGCACCAATAGGAAACACATGCACCTCCATGAATACAGATAAAGGAGATCTTCCTAATAACATTGATGTATTTATTTGCCTCTGTATAAAACTTCTCATGTTTTTATATTTATTTTATATATAATATAGTATTTTTAAGCATCCGTTCTCTTTTTATAACTAAAAAGTTATTTTTTGTGGGGCAAATTTATTATTTATTTTAACCCCTACGCCATAATGTACGACAGAGGTCCGGCCATTAAAAATAATGCCGGCTCAGAAGCTGAGCTTCGCCATAGCCTTCGGGTTTCTGCTGTTTCACATATGGCCCTCATACTGCTACAGTATGTGAAAGGAAAAATAGAAAACTTATGGCTCTGGGAAGGCAGGGAGTAAAAAAAAATAAAAAAAAAATAAAAAAAAAGCAAAAATGGAAAATCACCCTGTCCTCAAAGGGTTAATTCCCTCCCACACTGAAAACTTCCCACCCATTGAACCCTGCAGTATTCAATGTGAAAAGACCCCAAGGTTAGGCTCATATCTATCTATCTAAAAAATCCAAAAAAGAGGCAGCACTCCATAAGTCAAGTGAAAAAACGTGGATGTCTTTATTCACCCATGCATCAGCTGATTATATTTATTTTTATTATTAATAATTATTAGATAAATAATTGCAGTGTTTCTTCATGTCCATCCAACATTTCAACTCTGTATATTGAAAAGTGCAATATACAGTGTCCACATCATATGCCAAGTGTATCAATCACATAATTAATAAACGTGCCCCTGGGTTTATAAAATTCATCATCTTAAGACTGGTGTTTTAGACGCTGGTCTTAATAAAGCCCCATAGTGGGCGGCAGATCCTCCGCAGTTATGTAGAGGCGCAGGCCTCTCCATAACTTTGGCGCATCTAATGCCAGTTCCTTCCTTGCTGTCTTACATTTAGGACCATCTTCTACACCTAAAACAGGCATAGAAAATGGCCCATCCCCTTCCACGTCCACACCATGCCCACAATTTTAGACTTGGCGTGAGAAGTTGCAGATAGCTGCACAACTAACCATTGCACTGCAATCTGCCCCTGAAATATGCCTAATTTAGGGGTATTTCAGATTAATAAATGACCCCCATAATATAAATAGTTCATATTTTTTAAATATTCACTTGCATTACATTCCCTTAGAGGATTCGAACATGTGATCATTAGATAGCTTGTGCCATAGACTGTAATGAATTACTATTGCAGCCTACGAGACATCTTTCAGAGGGACTGCAGCACTCCTGGGGAAAGTCGCCTCAGATACTGTGGTCAAAACGAACCATGACATCTGAGGGTTCAAATATCTGTGATTGGTGTGATCACCGATCACAGACATTAGCCCTGAGTGTCTGCTGTTTAAAACAGAAAAAACCTGGCGGCTATGGCACCTGCTGCACTTAGAGAGGATGCAAATGAGCACATAACACCACAACATTCCATGACATCACAATGATGGCCCCTGTATAAGAAAAACAGACATTCTTGGGGCTGCTCATTCCTTTGCCGGAGGGTGATCAGTGAGGTCCAAACCAAGAACAGGGATATAAAGATATTCTCCAGCTTCTGATAAATATGAAATAGATAAATATGAGGCGCACTGTACAGCCACTATGTTACAGGCACCCATGTAGTTGGTAATATCAGATCTTGCCCCCTTGTCACATTGCGTCTTGCAGCGTCCAATGGGTGGGACATTTTCAGTATAGGATTAAATTAAAGCTATTTTCCACAGCAAAGACAGCTAAAATTGGCATAACTTCACAATGATGGCCCTTGAATAAGAAAACTAGACACTCTTGGAGCTGCTCATTCCTTTGCAGTAGGGTGATTGGCATGGTCAGAAGCAAGAGCAGATAGATAGATATGAGATAGATAGAAGATAATGAAAATAAATAGATATGAGAATGTAGATAGACAGATATGAGATAGATAGATAGATAGATAGATAGAATCCACCAGTGGCGTACATAGAGAAGTAAGGGCCCCATAGCAAGGATCTAACCTGGCCCCCCACAAAGGACAGAAGGGTTTCTGCCTAAACCCCTTTCAATGACCCTTAGGCCATTTTTCCACTGCCTCATTTGCAGAAAGTTGTTCCTTTAGAGGAGTCCTGACCAAATTTTCACCTCCAGTAGAAGAGGAGATCATCCCAACTAAGACTGGACCCCCCTCTTTCCCTGGGCCCCATAGCAGTTGCATGGTCTGCTGCTATGGTAGTTACTCCCCTGGGATCCACTAATTATGGATTAAGACGGATCAGTGGTTATGTGAAACCACTGTGCCAAAAAAAATGGTTTGACATTGGGCCAAACCCTAAAGCCCCTTTCCATGCGGATGCGATGTGTGAAGTGAACGCATAGCACCTGCACTGAATCCTGACCCATTCATTTCAATGGGCCTCTGTACATGAGCTTTTTTTTTCACGCATCACTTCTGCATTGCATGAAAATCGCAGCATGTTCTATATTCTGTGTTTTTAATGCAGCCCTTGCCCCATAGCAGTAAATGGGGCTTCAGTGAAAAACGTGCGGATGCAATGCGTTTTTCACTGATGGTTGCTAAGAGAGATTGTTTGTAAACCTTCAGTCTTTTATCACACTTGTGAAAAACGCATCAAAGCGCATTCCACCCGATCGGAAACAACTGAACGCAATCACAGACAAAACTGACTTAACTTGCTTGCAATATCATACGAGTTTCACTGAACACACTATGAATGCATCGGGAGCCACTGAGAGCACTGTAGGGGTTTAGATGTAAAAAAAAAAAAAAAAAAAAAAAAACTGGCTTTTTTTCACTGTTTTGTGCAGGGAACAGCTAAATTCACATGACAGTGTAAAAAAAAACAAAAACAAAAACAAAAAACGAACATTCAAAATGCATACCAAATGATTAGACGGACAGAAAATAGATGTACATACTGATGCAAAACCGCAAAACCGACAGTCTTTACACGTTTTTTTTTTCACTTTTATTTTGAATGTAGCTGTTCCATGTACGTGAATGAAAAAAAACATGGCCATTAAAAACAAATACACTGTCTGTTTTTTATAGCCATTTTGCATTAATGTATGCATCCATTTTCTGGTCATGTGTCCATTTTTGATTAACGTTTAGCATCTGTTTTTTACGGCCATTAAATTGGATGCATTTCATTGGGTTTTTAGTTAAAACCCCAAACCCTCAGCATATATATCCCCCGATCTAAATAATGCACCCCTTTCTGTCCCTAGTATCTATGATTGCCCCCCAAGTTGTGCCCCAGTATAGACATTGGGCCCAGTTGTATGTGTGCCTTCACCTTCCTCGCACCTCCACTAGTCCCAACATAAAAATAGTAATAATGATAAAATACTCATCCACTTGCACGCGGTGGAACACTCACTCTGCGCTGGAGGCACCAGGACCTGATGCTCCCCACATACGTGACGTCAGGACTCTGGTAGAGCAGGTCCTGCTGCCTCCAGTGTGGAGTGAGTGTTCCCTCACGTGCGAGTGGATGAGTTTGTTTTTTATCTTATCTTAACCCCCTGAAAGGTCCTTTTTGACATAGTGTATCTATTTTTAACGGCCCTTAGATGGGTGCATGTGTGAACGGCAGTTAAAAACTGTCCTATTGATTTCAATGGGGTCAGTTTGGCTGTAAAAAAGGCCAAAAATAGGACATGTCCTATTTTTTGCAGCTGCTATTCACTGGGCGCAAAAAAACTGTGATAGAATTAAATTGGTTCTTCTAAAAATGGCCTTGCGACGGCACTTACTTAAATGGCTGTCAAATGACCATTTTTCCTGTTCATGTGAATAAGGCCCCTTTCACACGAGCGTTTTTCACGCACGTGATAAAAAAAACTGAAGGTTTACAAACATCTCTTAGCAACCATCAGTGAAAAACGCACTGTATCCGCACTTGCTTCAGGGTGCAATGCGTTTTTCACTGAAGCCCCATTCACTTCTATGGAGCCAGGGCTGCGTGAAAAACGCAGAATATAGAACATGCTGTGTTTTTAACACAATGCAGAACTGATGCGTGAAAAAAACGCTCATGCACACAGACTCATTGAAATGAATGGGTCAGGATGCTGCGGGTGCTGTGCATTCACGTCACGCATTGCACCCGCGCAGAAAACTCGCTCGTGTGAAAGGGGCCTAAGGCTGACATTATATGACTTCTGTTTCTGTTGGGAGGAGTAGTACAAAAGGCAGTTGTTTACATGTGTTCAGTGCCCCGGCCACACAGTGGGGGCTCAAATTGGGAAACCAGGAGGGAAGTAAACCAGACATTTAGTAAATAGCACAACTGCTTGTTTACTAACAGGCAAACGACAATTATTTCAAACTGGCCAACCTTGTTAATGGTATGATAAAAGTGCCAGAACTTGGTAATTTTAGTTTCCTTGCATTTCGGCATGGTGTGACAACACACGGCCAGTGTTCAAACTGCAGGAAAAATGACAATAGTTAGGGCCCATTCACACAACTGTGTGAATGGGGCCGCATCTATTCCACAATTTTGCGGAATAGATGCGGCCCCATTCATTTCAATTGCTGGCGTGTGATCGGCTCGGCAAGAAAAAATATTCTTATCCGCATTCTTGTCAAGAATAGGCATTTTGAATTGCGGAACTCACGTTGGTCGGCATCCGTGGTAATGCGGATCCACAATACTACGGCCGTATGAATTGTTTTGTTTTTCCAACAGATCATAAAAAGTCAGGGAGGATACATCAGATAAGAGGTTCTGTGAGACCAACAACCCATGGTTAGGAAACCAGCCAGTGTGCAAAAGTTATAAAAAAAAAAAAAAAAAAAGGTTTGAGAATGCCTTTACTTAAGACATTACTTAGATATCTACAAGACTGTATTAAGCTGAAAAAGTAACTGAACAGGTTATTCAGTGTTAAACTGCATCCTGGGGTAGAGGACGGAGGAGTTCACAGCACAGCAATCAGAACAGAAATCAGTACATAATATCTGGCAGTTGGCAGAACAGAAATGCCTATTGTAGACTTTGAGATCAGAGAAGACGTGGCTAAATGGTCATGTTGTTTGGCTTTTGGTTCATTATTTCTCAACTGGTCAGGTCAAAATAGTGACACTAAAACGTACAGAATAGCACGTACACATCCAGGATGGGGAATATGACTCTGAAACCGGGACTTGTCATGTGCAGGCCACAGATTAAAAGATAAAAAAAAAGACCTTTAACGTCCAGCATCTTAACCCTTGAGAAACCACTGCAGTGATTTTATCATGGAACACAAGATGAGATTACAAGGAGAGAGTATAAGCAAACTACAACTCCCAGCATTCCCATTATTACACAGCATCAGTGCACATTATAGTAACATAGTTATCAAGTGCAACCAAGGGTTAGGTGCAGAAGAGAATTTTAGAAAACAGGTTAGTGAAACCCAGATTTCTACACGTTTTCATAAGCTTTAATGTTGTTTACTTTTAAGAATTAATCTAAGCTCTATTTAAAACTGTCCACTGTTCCTGCTGTGACCAGCAGAGGAAGTCTATTCCACAGATTCACAGTTCTTACAGTAAAGGAGCTTTGACCCTTCTGGAGACTGAACTTTTTCTTCTCCAGTTTGAGGCAGTGCCCCCTTGTCTTTTAAGGGCATTTTACATGGAACAG
Source organism: Rhinella marina (assembly GCA_900303285.1). Classification (NCBI taxonomy): domain Eukaryota; kingdom Metazoa; phylum Chordata; class Amphibia; order Anura; family Bufonidae; genus Rhinella; species Rhinella marina. The sequence continues at coordinate 106,970 of ONZH01009539.1, forward strand.
CTCTTCAACAAATTGTCTCTTCTCAAAACTAAATAAATGTAATTTTTTTTATCTTAAATAAGTCATTTTAATCATAACTAAGACCCTCCATGCCTCTTATCAGTTTAGTCACTCTCCTTTGTACTCTCTCCAGCTCCAGGACATCCTTTCTATGGACTGGTGCCCAGAACTGAACTGCATATTTCAGATGAGGCTGGACCAATGCTTTTTAAAGTGGTAATATTAGATCCCTTCCCCGCGAGTCCATGCCTCGTTTAATACAATATCCTGGTGGCATTAGAAGCAGCTGATTGACATTGTGTGCTGTTAATCTATGATCTACAGGGGACTTCCCCAGTGTTACCGCCCCTATGACATATAAAGCACAGAGATTATTACAACCAAGATGCATAACTTTACATTTATCCACATTGAACCTCATTTGCTAAGTTGATGACAATCACACAGAGTGTTCAAGTCAGCTTGTAGTTTATGGACATCTTCCATAGACTGTACAGTACTACATAGCTTAGTGTCATCTGCAAAAATAGAAATAGTGCTATTAATTCCGTCCTCAATATCATTAATAAATAAATTAAATAATAGAGGACCCAGCACTGAACCTTGGGGTACACCACTTATAACCCGGGACCATTCTGAATAGGAATCATTAACCACAACTCTCTGGAGACGGTCCTTCAGCCAGTTTTCAATCCAATTACAAAGTATAGTTCCTAATCCTGTAGTATAGACCTTATATTATCTATAAAATGTCTATGAGGGAACATCTATGTTTCATGACTGTATATTATTTCCTTGAAATTGAGCAAAAAATATGAGCAAAAAAACAATGCAGCACTCTGCAAACACAAATAATGTACAATAATGCCATAGTCATAAAATATTCTGGTGCTAGTGCTACGCTTATTTTGCAAAATTGAGATTCTTTGCAAATTATTTTGTACAAAATTATTTGGGCCCGTCTGCCAGACGTCAAGGCGATCTCTTTAAGACGGGAGCCTAACACTACAGTCATGGCCAAAAGTTTTGAGAATGACACAAATATTATATTTTCACATGATCTGCTGCCCTCTGGTTTTTATGCGTGTTTGTCAGATGTTTTTATCACATACAGAAATATAATTGCAATCATATTATGAGTAACAAAAGCTTATATTGACAGTTAGAATGAGTTAATGCAGCAAGTCAATATTTGCAGTGTTGACCCTTCTTCTTCAGGACCTCTGCAGTTCTCCCTGGCATGCTCTCAATCAACTTCTGGGCCAAATCCTGACTGATAGCAGTCCATTCTTGCACAATCAATGCTTGCATTTTGTCAGAATTTGTAGGTTTTTGTTTGTCCACCCGTCTCTTGATGATTGACCACAAGTTCTCAATGGGATTAAGATCTGGGGAGTTTCCAGGTCATGGACCCCAAATCTCTATGTTTTGTTCCCTGAGCCATTTAGTTTCACCTTTGTTTTATGGCAAGGTGCTCTATCATGCTGGAAAAGGCATTGTTGATCGCCAAACTGCTCTTGGACGGTTGGGAGAAGTTGCTCTCGGAGGACATTCTGGTACCATTCTTTATTCATGGCTGTGTTTTTAGGCAAGACTGTGAGAGAGCCGATTCCCTTGGCTGAGAAGCAACCCCACACATGAATGGTTTCAGGATGCTTTACAGTTGGCATGAGACAAGACTGGTGGTAGCGCTCACCTCGTCTTCTCCGAATAAGCTGTTTTCCAGATGTCCCAAACAATCGAAAAGGGGATTCATCAGAGAAAATGACTTTACCCCAGTCCTCAGCAGTCCACTCCCTGTACCTTTTGCAGAATATCAGTCTGTCCCTGATGTTTTTATGTTTTTTCTGGAGAGAAGTGGCTTCTTTGCTGCCCTCCTTGAGACCAGGCCTTGCTCCAAGAGTCTCCGCCTCACAATCCGTGCAGATGCACTCACACCTGCCTGCTGCCATTCCTGAGCAAGCTCTGCACTGCTGGTAGCCCGATCCCGCAGCTGAAACACTTTTAAGAGACGGTCCTGGCGCTTGCTGGTCTTTCTTGGGCGCCCTGGAGCCTTTTTGGCAACAATGGAACCTCTCTCCTTGAAGTTCTTGATGATGCGATAGATTGTTGACTGAGGTGCAATCTTTCTAGCTGCGATACTCTTCCCTGTTAGGCCATTTTTGTGCAGTGCAATGATGACTGCACGTGTTTCTTTAGAGATAACCATGGTTAACAGAAGAGAAACAATGATGCCAAGCACCAGCCTCCTTTTAAAGTGTCCAGTGGTGTCATTCTTACTTAATCATGACAGATTGATCTCCAGCCCTGTCCTTATCAACACCCACACCTGTGTTAATGGAGCAATCACTGAAACGATGTTAGCTGGTCCTTTTAAGGCAGGGCTGCAATGATGTTGAAATGTGTTTTGGGGGATAAAGTTCATTTTCTAGGCAAATATTGACTTTGCAAGTAATTGCTGTTAAGCTGATCACTCTTTATAACATTCTGGAGTATATGCAAATTGCCATTATAAAAACTGAAGCAGTAGACTTTGTAAAAATTAATATTTGTATCATTCTCAAAACTTTTGGCCATGACTGTAATTCCTATAGAAGTATGTTGTTCAGTGGCTCACCAGTATCAAGGAGTTGAAAGTGAGGTGCTGCACACCCTAGGTCCAACCATAAACCGTAAATGAATGTAGAGTGATAATGTTAAAATTGGGTGGAGCACACTCTCACTGGAAATTAGCTGGTAGGTTAGTATCTGTGTAAATGAAACTGTAGATACAGATAATGGTTCTAAAAATAATATTTTAATATTAATATATCAAATAAATGATAGAAAATAGATAGATTAAAAATATAAGTATAATCCAAATAACTGGTAACAGTTAGAAAAAAATTATCAAAATAAGATCATTATAAACTAGAGATAGTGGAGTGAATACATTGTTGCAACTATGTAGCAGAGTGGGTGAAGAAAAAAGATAAAAATAAAATAATGTAACAAAGTAACACAGTTCTTGGGAGATATCACAATAGTGAAAAATAAGATGTAGTCAATTGATGAAAAAATATATAAAAGTAAAAAATGTAAAATATGTAAAATGTTAGTTCTTGATATATATTGGTTGAAATGACTTTTTTTGAGTAGATAATCTTAAAATATAAAACAGTCTTACTCCATATATTTCTTGCAGGAATAGTAGTCCCGTATGGTTTCCAGTTCAGATGTTTGATAAACGAAGCTATTAAAATTGTAGATATTTATAGCGTATAATACATACAATATGGGGTATCTCCCCGTACTTTACCCAAGTCTGGTAGCTTTAGCTTGAGTGTGGAGGGTGTACTGGGATTGTTCTTGCCTAGGTCTTATCGATGTGGTCAGGTATGAAGCGCGCGCTTCTGGTGGATGGCCGGTATATCTTGTGGCGTCCCACGTGGATGTTTAAATCCTTTTCGCGGCAATTTTAATTGACACCCTCTGAGTGTAGCGCTTGCATCCTCCGGAGATGTGGTATTACGGTAGAATACCTATATACTCGCTGAATAATTTGTATCAATCTTTCAGAGATGATACTGTATAGTTGTGTAGAGCGGACTGCAAAGAAACCAATGGTACCATATTGGATGTATTATACGCTATAAATATCTACAATTTTAATAGCTTCATTTATCAAACATCTGAACTGGAAACCATACGGGACTACTATTCCTGCAATAAATATATGGAGTAAGACTGTTTTATATTTTAAGATTATCTACTCAAAAAAAGTCATTTCAACCAATATATATCAAGAACTAACATTTTACATATTTTACTTTTATATATTTTTTCATCAATTGACTACATCTTATTTTTCACTATTGTGATATCTCCCAAGAACTGTGTTACTTTGTTACATTATTTTATTTTTATCTTTTTTCTTCACCCACTCTGCTACATAGTTGCAACAATATATTCACTCCACTATCTCTAGTTTATAATGCTCTTATTTTGATAATTTTTTCTAACTGTTACCAGTTATTTGGATTATACTTATATTTTTAATCTATCTATTTTCTATCATTTATTTGATATATTAATATTAAAATATTATTTTTAGAACCATTATCTGTATCTACAGCTTCATTTACACAGATACTAACCTACCAGCTAATTTCCAGTGAGAGTGTGCTCCACCCAATTTTAACATTATAACACTAATTCCTACCTGTTATGTGCCATAATGGCCACCATAAAATTCAGGGAGTGTTGGTTCCACATGCATGCAGGGTCCACTCTGCCTTTGCCAGGAGAGGTATAGAGTGGGCTCAGCATGCATGTTGGTACCTGCATCCCTGGATTTAATGGAGGCCTTTAAGGCACCGAAAATGGCAAAGGCAGAGTGGACCCAGCATGCATGTGGAACCAACACTCCCTGAATTTTATGGTGGCCATTATGGCACATAACAGGTAGGAATTAGTGTTAGGCTCCCGTCTTAAAGAGATCGCCTTGACATCTGGCAGACGGGCCCAAATAATTTTGTACAAAATGATTTGCCAAGAATCTCAATTTTGCAAAATAAGCATAGTACTAGTACCAAAATATTTTATATGACTATGGCATTATTGTACATTATTTGTGTTTGCAGAGTGCTGCTGCATTCTGTTTTTTTTCCCTTTACTGCATATTTTTGACACTTAACCACAGAAGTCGTTTGCATGTTGGGAACCAGAGTGTTGCGGGCTTTTCTAACAGTTGATCGGTCAGCGGTGTATCAGGAGTCGGACCCCCCCACCTAATATATACTGATGACCTATCTTGAGAATACGTAATCAGTATTAAAGGCTCAGACAACTCCTTTAGGCTACTTTCACACTAGCGTTTTAAAATTCCGGTATTGAGTTCCGTCATAGGGGCTCAATACCGGAATAAAACGCTTCAGTTTTGTCCCCATTCATTGTCAATGGGGACAAAACTGAACTGAAGACAACGGAATGCTCCTGAAAGCATTCCGTTCCGTCTTCAGACCGGAGAACAAACCGCAGCATGCTGCGGTTTGCTCTCCGATCCAGGCATCCGCACCAAGACGGATCCGGAATGACCCCCAATGCAAGTCAATGGGGGTGGAGCCGTCTGGTGTGACCATAATGGTAACCGGATCCGCCCTCCATTGACTTTCAATGGAGTCCATTACGGATCCGGGTACACAGACACATACAGACATAAACATACACACACATAAAGACATACAAACACACATACATACATGCTCCCCGGCAGGTCTTCGGAGCGTCAGGACGGCTCACACAGGTCACGATTCCCCACAGCGCCCTCTGCTGGGCGCCTGGTGGAATCGTCAGATGACGATTCCACCAGGCGCCCAGCAGAGGGCGCTGTGGGGAATCGTGACCTGTGTGAGCCGTCCTGACGCTCCGAAGACCTGCCGGGGAGCATGTAAGTATGTATGTGTGTTTGTATGTCTATATGTGTGTGTATGTTTATGTGTATGTATATGTATGTACTGTGTGACGTGTGGGGCCGGAGCGCGGTTCCGGCTCCACACATGTCACTGCGGCAGGCCTGATCCGGCAGCACCCTTCACCTGCCGGATCAGGCCTGCCGCCAGTGTGAAAGTAGCCTTAATTGGTTACAGCCAACAGATAAAACTCCAGCAAATGACATGGGTATAGTTTGATATCGGTTAGGTCTCTATATTTTGTGGTCAAGAAGTGCACTTAATATGTCTAAATGTCTAAAAAATCAGCTGCGTAAAATGCTCCTAAGGCCTCATGCACACAAACGTATTTTGTTTCAGTGTCCGTTCCATTTTTTTGCGGATAGGACGAGGACCCATTCATTTCAATGGGTCAGCAAAAAATGTTTGTCCGTTTGTCCGTTCCGTAGCGCCGCAAAAAAAATACATGTCCTATTCTTGTCCGTTTTTTTGTCTTGTCCATTGTTACAATGGATCCGCAAAACGGATCCGCAAAACACATACGGTCGTGTGCATGTAGCCTAAAGGGTTTTTCTGTTACTTGGATAGATCATCAAGATCAGAATGCTGGCGGACTGACACCTCTACCAAGCAGCTATTTCGGGCAGTCGATGGAAACTATGAGCTGCAGTATGCCAGGACAGCTACTATACGGTGGACAGAGCTTTCTGCTTCAGGCTCTATCCACTGTACATTTTCTGATACTGGCGACTGCCTGAGAGCCGATTGATGGAGGTGCCAGCTGTTGTTCCCCCCCAATCTGACACTGGTTACCAATCGTCCCAAAAAAGCCCTTTAAAGGGTCTTTCAGAAAACTATCTACATCTAAATGCTCATGAGATAATGCAATCATAACCAAGTAGAGGATTTTATCATCTTGCAGTGCTCTGTGCAGCAGAGTTATTTCATGCTGCCAGTGATTGCTTTCATTGGGATTACAATATAAAAAGCTACAGTGTCTGACTCCTCTCACAGACATTTACAGCTGTACACAATTCATTCCACTACTAGATGTAAGGTAGTGCTAGAATTACACACTATTGGCACAAACGCACAGCTCTGCTACTGCTCTGTACAATCTGCTGTCTGCTTAGCATGTGAAAGAAGACAGACATAGACGGAAGTGAGCTGAATTGAGTACAGGACATTACATAAGCAGATGCCGGGAGTGGTTATGTGACTGAATGTGAGGCAGATTTTAGCTGGACAGTACATTAGAAAGTGAAAAACCATACTAACCGTATACCATACTGTATGTTTAAAGATTAAAAATTACTTTCATCTTTTGCTGCAGTTTGTACCAATTTTTTTTTTTACAATATATTTTATTCTTTCAAAGCTTTCTTTTCTTATACACATTTTTAAATTCCAGATTTTAAAAACATGCTAGCTACCTACATCCACCACTAGAGGGAGCATGGGAGATTACTACATTACTGCTCACTCTAGTGGCTGCTGAAAGTACAAAACACAAGTTGTATAAATATGCCTATATTAAAAAAAAAAAAAGTTGCCAACCAGAATTTTTTTTTATTTCTTCTGGACAACTTATCCAGAAATAGCACAGTCAACACTGTTTACGGACAAATTACTCACTACCAGCATTTACTGCGAGCTGTAAAATGATAGTTACCACCAAAATTATCTGTTCAAGTACCACTTGCCTAAAATCAGAATCACAGACTGTCCAGGTCTTTAAGAGTGGACACTAACTTTACAAGGGGTCGGGTCACATTTAACATTAATGGCATGTAGGCATATGTATAGGAGTCATCTATCTATATCTACAGGATCTCCAAGTGTGTAGCCTGAATACAAGATATGGGCATGGAGATTTATTATAATATATATATATATATATATATATATATATATATATATATATATATATGAGGGGTGTACTCACTTCTGTCAGATACTGTATGTGTATATATATGTGTGTATATATATATATATATATATATATATATATATACACACACACATATATATACACATACAGTATCTGACAGAAGTGAGTACACCCCTCACATTTTTGTAAATTTCATGGGATAACACTGAAGATATGACACTTTGATACAATGTAAAGTAGTTATTGTACAGCTTGTATAAGAGTGTAAATTTGGTGTGCCCTCAAAATAACACACAACCATTAATGTCTAAACCGCTGGCAACAAAAGTAAGTACACCCTTAAGTGAAATTGGCCAAATTGTGACCAATTAGCCATTTTCCCTCCCCGGTGACATGCAAACAAACACCAAATTTACACTGTTATACAAGCTGTACACTGACTACTTTACATTGTATCAAAGTGTCATATCTTCAATTTTGTCCCATGAAAAGATAAAGAATAAAATGTGAGGGGTGTACTAAGCACAGGGTTGTGTAGCTAGGGTGACTCCCTGACAGTGGCTGCCATACAGACATTAAACCTTAACATGTAACAGTTGCTAGGGTCAATATCACAGGAAGCCAGTTTACCTGTTAGTATATTTTTGGGGTACACTAAAGCCTCATTCACATGTCAGTGTTCTTCACAGATAGCACATGTACCCATTCATTTTAATGTTTGTATTCACACATCAGTCTTTTAGCACGGATGCATGCTCTATTTTGTCCGTGTTGTGCAACATGGATGTCATCAGTGTTTCATGGATCATTAGGAAGAGATGCTTTCAAAACTATTTACCAGCTGCCCAGTGTCAGTGAAACAGGGATGACACACAGATCCATCGCAGACATCACTGATCACCTTTTCACAGATTTAAGAACAGACATGGACGCGTGAATGAGGCTCATCTGACAAAAAAACAAATCCTACTACTGCAAAACTTGGCATGCTGATGTGTCTCAGGTAGACATCTATAGGAGTATAGGTGTGCAATACTGGTGTCATCCCACACAGAAAAGGACAAAATTGTTCAATACAGAAAATCTATGATATTTATTAAACATAGTTTCTCCAGTTACAGTTTGCATTTTACAAAGCATTTTAATGACAATTAAAAATGTTTTTTCTTTTTTTTTTTTACAAATTGAAATGCAATACCCTTTTCTCCAAGTATGTGAATTTCCATACATTTGTTTAAAAATACACATTAAAACTTATGCTTCGGACACTCTAAACTTCCTATGTTCTCAAAAAGCACAAAGGACATATACTATACAGGCGTGGGAGAGGAAAACCTCTAGTTAAGTATTCTTTGCTTACAGCTTTGTGATGTGAGAAGTTCAAACTCACATAGAAACTGACAATTTGAGCGCATAAAGTACATTTTGTAATTTAAAAATGTATTGCAACAAATAAACATTTAAAGATTTGGTTAAAAAAATGACACATTTTGGATTGAAGCACAGTACAAAATTTTGATTAATAATAAAAGCTTTTTTTTATCTGGAGTACCTTACTAAATAAATGTCATTTCCAGTGGTAAAAATTAATTACTAAATAAAAATATGTATACTACATTTCAACAATAAAAATGATTTATTTTAATAAATACAGACACATTCCCAAAGCCCTGATTGGACTGAAAATGGGAAACATCCTAAAATACATATTAGAACACGTTCAGGAACAAGATGCAGATCACACATCTGAGTCTCGCCAGTAAAAGTCCTGCATTTTATGAGGCATTTCCATGATTACTTTACTGAACTGCAATACTTCATGTTGGTGTCAAGTGGAAGGGGGACTGGGTGTCTGTGTCAATGGGTATCATGTGGTCAAATGATGGAAAGTGCTTTATAACTGAGGAGACCTTCAAACAACTATATTGTACAATACACTCCAAAATACCCAAACCCAGACACCAAAATAAACTGCCACTATATTACTACCTTAAATAACACTGGGGCCTAATGTAGACGTCGTAAGCCTGACTGGCAAACAAGATTTTACTGGTGCAAAGTATGAAACCTCAACCAATATGTTTCCAATTAGGGCTCATGCACACAGTGCTCGGGCACTGACAGTGGGGCCGCCGGATTGGGATCGCAGACCCCATTCAAATCCGCAGTGCGGAGGCAGGGCCAGAAACACCACGGAAGCACTACGGTGTTCCGATCCGTGCCTCCGCATCTCCCGGATTGTGGACCGGCCGTCTGCATGAGCCCTTATTCTAAGGTGCACTGAGATGTGAACTATTAAAGGGTAAACGCACATGTTAATAGAACTGCTGTGGATTTGCGTATGGAAAATCTGCAGTGGTTTACAGTATAACATGTGGATGAGATTTAACAAATGCAGAGAGAACAATTCCACTGGATGTGGATCTGTGGTGCAGATTTTCACCACTTTTAAATGTAGAGGGGTGAAATGTGGAGTAAAATATACACATTAGATATGCAGATTTTGCGGCAGGTTTGTACTAAGATCTACAGCCGGATTTCTGGCAGTAAATGCCCCACATGTGCGTCTACCCTAATAGCATTTTGTTTTTCGCCCTTTTGACATTAGCAGAAAATGGAGACAACTATTTCTTAGGTCAAGTTCAGACTTATAGTTATTTGGTCAGTTATTTCCATCAGTTATTGTGAGTCAAACCTTTAGTGAAGCCTGGTCAGAAACATCTGCACCTGTTCTGTGTTTAGACCCACAGCTGGGTTTGGCTCACAAATCACTGATGAAAAACAATTGAAATGTGAACTCTGCCTTAAATGTTTTTTTCACAATTACTTTTAGCTTCCAGTTATCCCCCATAATGCATATGTCCTATTGAAAGATTTATATGTATGTCCTCTCCTCCGCCCCAGTCCCGCTCCCTGGCAGGTATAGACATGGTCACCTGTGCAGCTACAGTCAATGACTGGCTTCAGTAGTGACATGTCCTTAAGCGGCCTGTCACTGCAGTCAACTAAGGTTTGGAGCAGTGGGTAGCAGGCAAGTATGAATCTTTGAATAGGTCAGAAACGCTACAAGGGTTAACTGAAAACTTAAGCAGTAATCCTGCTAAACCCTTTTAAGAATCGATAGAGTCTGACAGGTCAGCTACTTGGAAGAAGGTCACGCTGATGGCACATAAGTTCACTCAGGGCTTTGCAAATCTCGCATTTCAAAAGAGAACATCAATGGGGTTAATGGAGCTGTGACCTCCTGATAACTGACCTACATACCAGAAAATCTAGTTAGTTATGTTATAAACCCTATGGACAGGAATGGTAGACAGACTTTATGCTCATGATGGCTGCATACAATAATCTTTTCATATACTTAAGTGAACTAAAAATTCAAGCTGGAAGAATGATAGCATACATAGAGCAGAGAAGACGGGTAAATACATACTGCGTAACACTGCCAATGAGTAAACCATTAACTGCAAAGCTTTGTGAAATGGTGGAATTTCTGCGTTCCATGCCCTCTGAAGGAGTAGAGGTGCTACCAGCTTCAGCAAGACATAACCGTGTATGTGTGGCTTTTAATGTAGGAAAGACACTTCTCATTACTGCAACACAAACCTATGCACGGACAGTGAAGAGCAAATTTCCTACATGACGTGGACAACGTATGACAAGATAACCAGTGAAAAGACAGTATAACTAATTTTACTGGATATGTGACCAGTTTAAGAATGAGGCAGAAACTGTGTATGAAAACCTACTAGCCCATAAACATGCACACTCTGCTCCACTGAGACTGCTCTAGCATCTCACCTGAGAACTGAAGGATCAAAGCATGCTGAAATCCAACAAGCCTAACCCTTCTTTTCCCCATCATTTGCTGGTGAGTTTAAAGCTTGGACAACCCCATACAGGGCACTGCCGACATCAATCTAAAGTGTATGGCCACCCTCAGCTATGGCCTTTGCTTTCATCAGTCATTTATAGTAGACAGATAGTCTATGCTAATGATCAAGAGTAAAGTGACTGAGCCGCACATCCAGCAGTCTACGCAGACTGTGCCGACAGTAAAAAAAAAAAAAAGCCAAGTCTCAAAATGAAGCACACCACAAAAATAACGCGAAAGTAAAACCATTAGACTCAATTAAATGCAATGACAGATATACATAAAATTGTTAATTCTATAAATTTTGAAAAATGTTTTTAATGATCGTTTCCTGTAAAACCAACATGAAGTGATTGAATTGGCACAGAATGTAGGGCCTAAAACCAAGATGGCGTTAAAAGATAGACATTCACTTTAAGTACTGTAGATATTGTGGAACTTCAACTCTCAGCATGTCATCTTATACTTCCATAACATCTGACAGGCAAATAGCTTACCTCTAATCTATAGCAAATAATCAGGGTCATTATATTTGTATACAATCCATCTAAAATACTTAGGGTGCAGCCACACAATTAGGTTTCTGGATGGAGTTTTGGAAGCCAGAATCAGGAATGAATTCAAGAAACAGGACACATAGGGGGGACATTTATTAAAGCTTTTATGCGACTGTGTGGTGTAAAAAAAAAAATTATTTGTAAATTATGCAGCATGCCATATTTTTCAACTTTTTAAGCCTCAGAAAAGTTGCAGGGCTTAGTGCAGCCTGCTGGATTTACTATAAATTACGCCAGAATCTGGCATAAGTTATAGCTCAAGTCTCCACCAGCCCATAGCTGGCGTAGTTTTGAGGTACTAGCGCATTGAGTGCCTGAGATGCGACTGATTTGTTAAGAGGGAATCATATGAGAACTTCAGTCTTGATAAATCTCCCCCATAGTATCTGGCCTTAATAGTTTCTCTCCCTTTATGATCCACTCCAGCTTTTGGCTTCCTAAACTGCAGCATCTGAACGTGGGGCTGTACTCTTAAAACTGTATCCAGCAGAAATAAATTACAATTTTACAAGGCAAACTGCCGACGCATAATACAAATATCTGCAGGTAGCATGTTACTGATGGGGGTGATCAATGCAGGACAGACATTTAAAAATCCCTTTGCCCACAAAGTATTGGTTAAAATTACATTGTATCCTTCCACGTGTATGGACAATTATAAATACATCTATTCCTTTCACAAAAGAAAAAAAATTATATATAAAAAAAACAAACTAAAATACTAATTAAGCCTCAATCTACAAGGAGAACATTGCACTTGAATATTAATCTGCAAGAATGGCAGTGAAGAAGTCACCTTATTCCTGCACTTTGAATAAATAATGATATGGTTGGCTGAACTCTACCTCTAGAAAGGAATATCATCGACCAAGACACTACAACCATATTAAACAAGTACTATACACACTGCGTACTACAGTAAGAACAGAAGAGTAACGCTGAGATCATGTCACATCCTTGGTGTAGAGTTCTGTCCCAACATCATATGTGAATTTAGTTTGGGCTGGACACCCTCATAAGAAAACCATAGCCCAAGTTTCAAGCCAATGGTAAGTACCTTGGAAGAATGACATTTCTATTATAAAAAAAAATGTACAACTTTTACAATAACTCGTCCTCTAACATTGGATACCCTTCTACTATACATGTGTGACATATGGGCTATGCAGGAGGAACGTCTTGACACCTTTGCTCAAGATGAAATAAGACTTATGCTTACAGTATAGTAATTCAGGAGATAATTCCATGTATGGATTATTTCTTTCAGTCTGTACATCTGACTATATATGACTATGTTACGATAGCAAAATAAATATACAAAAATCCAACAGGTCGTGATTTGACAAGAAAGTCATTTGAAAGTGTAAAAAATATCTTTTTTAGATTAGGTATATTGAATGGATCATATTTTCACATATATTCGTGTAAATATGCTAAAAATGAGCTCCTTCTAAATAGTGTCCTTAGTATCGTCTTACTTCACAAACTGAGCACATAATCTCTTCAGCAGACAAAAGACACCACCTCAGGGTAGATGTGTGCAATGACCAACCCTGAAGCTAAAAGGAGAAGGAAGCAGCGAATAGAACATGTATGCAGTAGACGTAATGTGTGTAGGATGGGGTTGGGGGTCTCAAATGAGCAGCAGTCATGCCACATGTATTAGCACTCAGCAGTATGGCAGTTGGGTTCTCATTGCTATTATTTTATGTACAGTATTAGTATTGGATTAAATGGAAACCCTGCTTAGCCATCCGCTGCATGAAAAGGTAATTCTAGAATATGAATATTATGGTGTTGTAGGATTTTTTTTATTTTTTTTGCCAGTCAAGGCAAGATTATTCACCAATTATGGCCAAACATTCACCACTTTGCACATTTTTTTTGTACTTCACATTTTCTTTAAAGGGGTGGCCCAGAGTTTTTAAATTGATGGCCTATCCTATCCCTCCGCCGATCACTGTTCTGTGTAGCTTCGTCAACAGAATGTCAGTGCTGGAGCTACACAGCATCAGGGACATTGTGGTGGGAGCTTACTATTATAGTGCTGTTCCCACTGTAATAAATGGGTGCAGCACTTAAGCAGTGAGCACCCACTGCTACAATGTCCACGATGCTCTGGAGCATAAGTGCCGACTTCCAGTGACCAAATGACGGGGTACCAGGCCTCCACAAATTAGTTAGCGATGGCCTATTCTAAGGATAGGCCATCACTTAAACCATGGACAACTCCTTTAAAGTGCTTGTGTGCCAGTTTAGTGTGGCATGTTGATGGTCCGACTGTATGAATGAGCCAACAAAAGATTTTTCGACACATTGTGGTAGATCCTAATCTTCAGTGTCTGGTCAGATTTAGGGAATGAAAGAAGGCATAGTTATGGGTGACTTTTAAAGGGGTTATCCCATAAGTTTTAAACCATTTTACTTACTTAAAGAAGAACTCCCGCAAAGATTTTTATTCTCTGACCTGTTAGAAAGGTGCATGATATAATCTGTAGTGAATGTCATTTTTTTTTATTAGAGGCTGTAATTAAGAGTTTCTACTCTCTTCTAATTGTAGCTGTGTCATGTGACCAACTCCCTGACCTCCAACTGACCCAGGACAGGAAGCCAGTCACTTCTCTATTCATTCCTATGAGACTGAAAGTGAGGCTCCCATAGGAATGCATAGAAAATTAGACTTCTTGTCGACACATAAGGTGCTGTGTGAGTTGGTGGGTCTAATTCCTAGTCACATGACACAGATGAGAAGCATCAGGGAGATATAACTCAAAAATTCAGCTACTGGTAAGAAAATTACATTCACTACAGATTACATCAAGTACATTTCTAGCAGGACATGGAATAAAATTTTTTGCGGGAGTTCTTCTTTAACTGGAGGATTTTGTTTCCTTTCTGTGGAAGAAAGCACCTGCATCTACCAGGATGCACTGCAATTAGCTCGTTAACCCCTTCCTCCGTTGGATAGAAAATAGTCACTCACAAATAGCACCAAAGATACATATGATATGTAATGCCCCCAATTTCCTTCTCCACTGTCTAGAGAGAAATAGAATTCTCTAGATCTCTATGAATTTAGAAGTTGGGATGAATGAAAGGTGTCTTGACTGTTTCACCTGCATGAGATCATTAGACCAAAGGAAGGGAGCAGAGAAGCTACTGAGCATGTTAGGCCACTGCTCAATGCAGGAGAAAATGGACCAGAAGGATATACAGCAGGGGGCGCTGTCAGAGAGTAAATGTAAAATGTACATAAAAACTACTGTACTTTATATACTTTTAAAATGCCCTATTCACTGCTTAAAAATACTTTTTGTGGGATAACCCCTTTAAGTTTAGTGAATGCCCCCCCCCCTTATGTGAAGAGATTACAGAAATAACAAAAATTTAAAAGGGATCATCAAGAAAAAAAAAAGCTGTTAAAAACCAAGTTGCTAATAACTATACTGACCGCAGACTTACTTCCTTCATGTCTGGAACAGAGACAGTGGGGCTTACTTTTCCTCATCTCTCTAACACTGGGATGTAACTCGACAATGGAAAATTGTACACGGACCTGAAGTCCCAATCAAATGGTGAATTTCTCCTATACTGTGCACAACAGTCCATGTAATACAGAAATAACCAAGAAAAAAATGACACGTTTTAATAGGCTCCTGCTAACAGTCCAAGTTCTAAAAATTTACTGCAGTAAGGCACACAAGAGGAGACAGTGGCATCAGGCTAAATTCACAGCCATTGCTTCGCTCTCATCTATACGGGGCCCACACAACGTCTTATATTTCATGACTCCATTATTGTTACTTATAAGGGACTTGGAAACCCAAAGAATTTAGTTTTAAATGAAATTTAAGAAACCTATGTGTGGGCACCATAAGATGCACCTTCTTGTGATACTTTGGATGAAAGCCAGTTGATAGCAGCCCTCCTGAATGGTGAAGAGATGGGAAGAAAATACTGACCGTGCATTAAAGAGACAATGGGTAACAGCAGAAATCCGCAACACATACAATATTCCCTGCTCAGCGCGCAAATGTCAAGTATTACGTAATAGGGCGCATTTACAACAAGGGTCATTCTGCCAAAGGACTAATAGAAAATGTTGCACATACCCTATAAATCTGAATCAGGCTTGTGAAAAACTAAACAAATCGTGGCCCTCCAGTCGTGTTTGACATTTCATATGCCAAGCTGGCTTCAAATAAGATTTTCTATGACAGTTTTCTAAATGTGCCACAAGGCAAACATCACTGATTTTTCATTTACTTATTTGGGGGAAGGTGGGGAAAACCAGTAAACCAAATATACCATGAGCTAGTCATGCTAAACACTGGAAACAAGAGGCTGACACTCTTCAGGTGTTGACTGGTACAAGAAAAACATCTTTTCCATAGACAGTGCCTCTACTGTCACCAGGTCAGGTTTGGTATTGCAGTTAAAGAGGACCTGACACCACAAATGCAGAGCAATCTGCAGGCAGCACATTCTAGAACAGGAGCAGCTAAGCAGACTGGTAAATAGTTTTGTGGAAAAAGATTCAGTAAAACTTGTGATTTATACATTTATATGTTTTGTTTTTTTAACTTAAGACCAATCTGCTCAGCTTCTCCTGCTCTATAATATACTGCCTGCAGATTGCACTGCATTACGTGGTGACCGGTCCTCTTTAAGCACCATTTAAGTGAATGGAGATAACCTGCAGTATTAGACACAGTTTCTGGAAATAAAAAAAAATCCCGAATCACACCTTTCAGCCTTCTGGACCATCACCTGGTTAAGTAGGGATGTTCGGTTGTAGAGGATGAAGATTTATAATAAAAAAATAAAAAAAAGTACAATATACAGTAACATGATTATGAATATATTCTTTTTCTGGAGTAAAAAAGTGCATTTTCAACACTGTTCTGGGGAAAAGTTTGTGATTTCGAACTTATAAGTGACAAAGTTGTAAATGGTTAGCTTATGTGCAATAATTACAGCCGTCACAGTATATGGTAATGTCATGAATGGACATCTTTATATTAAATTCACTCGAGAGAGAGAGAATTTAGCTGTAGATCTTTGCCAACTTTTATTGTCTATCCTCATGAAGAAACATTAACCAAGTGACCACTATCTACCACTACTGGTTAGTCTATGGGTGGCCAGTTTATGACAGCACTGACTTGAGTCGAGGCCACACCATATTCAAAAATCAGAAGGTGATAAAACACATGAGAAAGCTTTCTTTCTACCGCACCGTTAAGGAAACCAGCAGCATGCAGCCTGCAACCAGTTCTGCAATGTGAAACATGTAAAGCATTGCTAGCAGTGAGGAAGCTTGATGTAGAAGACTTGCTTCTTTTCTATGTGATAATTGTTGAGTTACTAGCCCCTTTTAAACACCTCATACACAAAGTGCTATATGACGGGGTCACCCAGTAGAATTACGGTGCCGTGTTGGGCTAACACTCAAACCCCTGTCATAAATATGCATAACATCATCACAAAACAAGCCCACGAATTCAATACATATTAAATATGTTATATTTTATTTTTCACATTTAAAACAAAATCATATCATACATTAAAATAATTCATAGGTGGTGAAACAAGTACATGAATGGAACCTGTGCAAAACTACAGGCCCACCAGCGTATAACACAGGGAGTAATACACATATACGTGCGCACAAGGTAATAATACAATATATAATTGGATGTATAAGTACATAATAATCTAAAGCCGAGGCGCATATACAAACAGTACACGTTACCCAGTGGATACCACACCAGTCCCCTGGCGTGGTATCCACTGGGTAACTTGTACTGTTTGTATATGTGCCTCGGCTTTAGATTATGTACTTATACATCCAATTATATATTGTATTATTACCTTGTGCGCACGTATATGTATATGTGTATTACTCCCTGTGTTATACGCTGGTGGGCCTGTAGTTTTGCGCAGATTCCATTCATGTACTTGTTTCACCACCTATGAATTATTTTAATGCATGATTTTGTTTTAAATGTGAAAAATAAAATATAACATATTTAATATGTATTGAATTCGTGGGCTTGTTTTGTGATGATGTTAGCCCCTTTTAAAGCAACCATGGCCACGATAGACCCTTTCGTTCAATGAATAAACAGGACTCCTAGATGTTATCACATTGAAGTGGGCTTCCCACATGGACATTTATGGCTCCATTTCTGGTGGTGCACTACAGCTCCTGTTCTTGAGATAGGAGCGGAACCCACATGTGACATACTCCGTATATGCCATAAATTTCCAGATGGGACAATCCCTTTAAAGCAAAATGGTCTATATAAAAGAGCTTTCCGTGAGATACATGTAAAAAGCATTGTGTGCAGTACCCAGGACACTGCTGCTGACCATCATTGGGAGATATTGCACAATTATGCAAGCACCAACTTCCCATCTGAAGAAGAAAACACTGTACACACAGAGGATTATAGGTCCATGCCAAAAAGAGAACATCCTTTCTCCCATATAAAAGCAATTCATAACTGAGCTACACGTTAAAGACTGTCGCATTAAAAAATCCTTAACGCTTCTTGGCACCAGGGCTAATACATTTTGTAGGTACATCCTACCGGGAAGGTCTTGCAGACCTCCATCTTAAAATCCAAAGGATCCCATTTCATGGGCTAAAAACAGAGAAGCCTTGCTTCACATTACACAGTGTGTTTCTCTGCCATCAGCTGAAAACCAGCTACACTTCTGTATATCTCAACATTTCAATATCCTACACTCTGCACAGAATACTGGGGGGATACAAGAGAGTGATTCAATACCTGTCATGGTTAACGTGACTCCATCATTGATAGATTATGTATAATAAATCATACCCTGTTACCCAATCTGAAGATTGCCTTTCATACAAACTAAGTATCCTACTGATTGTAAAATAGTGTTTTAGGTGGCCTAGAGCAGTCCTTCATCGCCCACTCAATAATACTTCTATATTTCCATATATTTCTCTCTCTATATATATAGTCTCTTGCTTATATTGGCTCTTAAATCTGATGTGCGCGCTCCGTTCTGCTTTTTTTCTTCTTAATAACATGATGCAATGTATGAAAGTACCTAACGCTACACTAAAATGCACTGCTGCTTATTCTCTTCTCTAACACGGTAAGACAGTACAAAGTGACAAAGCCCACAAACCATTAAAAAAAAATAAATGCATATGTTGTATAATATAAAGGATTTGGAAGGCTAATTTTATAGGCGATATAATAAAAACTGCACAACCCCCTTTCACTGCGGAAAGACAGGATTTAAGGTGTCACTTACTCGGCCCAACCCTGTGACACGTCACAGCGATCAGAAAACGTAGATGTGTGGTCTGTGGAAAATACTACTTACTACAGGTGGGGATCCAACGCCCCCCCCCCTGACACGGACGACGGTTTGACCATAGACAAGGGAAGGACACTGCCTCCCTGTACTTTTTACATTTGCAATAAGCTTTATAAAATAAATAGTTTTAAAAAGTTATCGTGCATGATATCAGGAATACCAATTCCTCTGTAAAATGATGGAAAAAAATAACATTCATAATGCTATGAAAAATAGTTTAAATAGTTTTCTATTCTTAAATAAAAAGTGAAGCTTCAGCATGTGTCTCTCAGCAAGACGATCAGGAAAGTGTTACATGGTTATGGCTGAAACAAAGTTGTGCGGAGCGGTTCGTCCTCAGCACCAGCCAGACAGTAAGTTATGGCAGTCTTCCTTCTCAACAGGACACAGTGTTGTGGAAAAATATAGAGGCAGCAAGAAAATATTCCGGGTCCTTAATGCTTCAAACCAGCATCTAAGCGCAACCAATGCAGGCCTTGACGGGTGTAGCGTACCAGTTCTGTCATGGTGCTTGAATTAAAGATCAAGGGGCCCATTACTTTATCCAGTTCTGTAAAGAAATCTGAGAGGGATGGGGAGAACAAAACAAGGTTTATGAAATGGCCCGTTACCAGAAGAAGACCACATTTGTCTAATCGCTCAGTAAAATTAGAACATACCACTTTGCTCTTTACAGAGCTGTTCAGCTTGGTCCCAAATTTCAGTGGCATAAAGAAAATTGGATGTGACCTGGACATAGCTGGCTGCCATTTGGTGAATCCTCTGTGGAATAGTTACAGACGATGTACCACCCGATGAACTAGACACACTGGAGGTGTAGCTGTTGGAACTACCAGGAGACAGCTTTGGAGACACGGGAGAAGGCATGCTGACAGACTTACTGTTTAAAGAGAGGAGGATACAAGGGGTAAGATAACTTTCATCACTGGTGGCACATGGACATACGGTACATAAAGACCATACATTGATTGTTGAAGCGGACCTGTCACCATGCGATCTGACAGCACCATGTTATAGAGCAGGAGAAGCAGAGCAGTTTGATATACAGTTTTGAGGGAAAAGATTCAGAAAAACCTGTAAGGCTACTTTCACACTAGCGTTAGCACGGATCCGGCACCTAAAGGGTGCCGACGGATCCGTGCTAACGCTATACATGTGTGGAGCCGGAGCAGCGCTCCGGCCCCACACATGACACACATTAAAACAACACACAGACATACATACAAACAAACATACAGACATACATACAAACATACAGACATACATACATACTCACATACTCCCGGGACGCCGGCAGAACGTCTTCACGCGCCTCCTGCGCGCAGTGATGACGATTCCCCACAGCGCCCTCTGCTGGGCGCAGTGGGGAAATGTCATCGCAGCGCGCAGGAGGCGCGTGAAGACGTTCTGCCGGCGTCCCGGGAGTATGTGAGTATGTATGTATGTATGTATGTCTGTATGTTTGTATGTATGTCTGTATGTTTGTTTGTATGTCTGTGTGTATGTATGCATGTCTGTGTGTATGTATGCCGGATCCGGAATGACCCCCCATTGGAAATCAATGGAGGACAGATCCGGATTACTGGTGTGTCCACACCAAACGGATCCGTCCCCATTGACTTGCATTGGGGGTCATTCCGGATCCGTCTTGGTGCGGATGCCTGGACCGGAGAGCAAACCGCAGCATGCTGCGGTTTGTCCTCCGGTCTGAAGACGGAACGGAATGCTTTCAGGAGCATTCCGTTGTCTTCAGTTCAGTTTTGTCCCCATTGACAATGAATGGGGACAAAACTGAAGCGTTTTTTTCCGGTATTGAGCCCCTATAACGGAACTCAATACCGGAATTTAAAAACGCTAGTGTGAAAGTAGCCTAATTTATATCTTTGCTTTTTCCACATCCTGTGAAGAGCTTCAGCACAAGAAGGATGGGGTTATCACAGACTGATAGCATTGTCGGTATAAGATAGCCATCAGTCTCTCCCTCCTCTACCGGTTGCTTTTTCACCTTCCTGTGAAAACCTAAGATATAACTATATAAATTACAGGTTTTAGGCCTCTTTCACACTAGCGTTAGCACGGATCCGGCACCTGAAGCTAATACAGATAAAAACCTGGTGAGCATGCTGTGGATTTCCAAATCTGCAGCATATCACTTTTGTCGTGGATTTTTACCACTACAATGTATAGGGTGGAATCTTCTGTGAATCCACATGAACATCTGCATGTAACCTCAAAATCTGCCACAATATACACAACAGAAAAGAAAAATCTGCTACGTGCACTCATACTCAGAATTTTCTTACCTTCCTATACCTGGTGATGGAGCTTGTGAATTATTGTAAGAATTCTGAAAACAAGATAAGAAGGTATTCAGCGCACCGTTCGTACATGAATGTGCAATATTAGGCATCTTCCTAAAGAGAAATCAAGTTCTTTCCATGTTACTCATGCTCAAGAGGATTATTTCTCCATTACTATATAAAATGGAAAAGCCCATTAACCTTCCACTATGGTCCTGGACATGGGACAACATTAACAAGTAAATGGACCACACCCCGCTGCTTACTTGTACAAGGCAAGGTAGAAAAATCCCTGCTGCACTAACTGTTCATGAAGACAGCGGTAGTACATAGAGCCACTTGGAAAGAAAGAGGGTTTCTAATGATCCCACTGGTGGCGGATGTTGGGTGGTCTTACTTTTAGGTGCTCCGTTAAGGTTTTTGAATACTTCAGTGCGCTCTCTTTCTTCAGTTTAAACAATCTCAAGTACAGGAGGGACTGACATCGAAGACTAGAGAGAGAACATAAGCATATATTGTCAAACCAAATCTTACATGCACATGTATCTCTATATATCTATATACAGTGTATACACGCAGAGAGCCAAAACATACTGTATAAAAACAAGTCCCTTATACACGGATTCTGGGGGCTTAGTGGTTAGTAATGAGGGGCAATGTAGGGAAGAAAGGGGGAAAGAGATGCAGAACTGAGCTTCCTTGAGGGAATACATTACAATCTTTAAGACACAAGAATTTATCAGTACCTACCAAAGAACCGCCAATCTTTTATCAGCTGCTGTAGCATCTGGTGCTGAAGAACTTTTCAGTTTCATTGTATACCTAAGGAGTAATTGACAATACCTCAGGACTTTTTCTTTTACAAGTAGATCCATATAAACTATGTTTACAGCTTATCAAAATGATGAAATGCATATACATTCATTCTATAGTTTATTGAATTTAAAAAAAATTATTTAAGCATCTTAATGCCTTACTCAGAGCATATCACATGTGCAAAAAAAGGAATAAGTGCTGGCCAACCGATTTCATCATCTAGAATCTGTCCAGGAACCACTGGTCGTACATGAAATCACATCCCCTCTGTTGTTTACCAGGCACAGCTCAGTACTGGATTACTACAGTATTTATGTGAAGGGACTGATCTGAAATACCGGTCCCAGCCACTGCTGAAAGTGCAGAACTGTGCCGAAAAACAATAAGGCACCCTGGCCCCTTCAAACAGCAGGAATGCAGAGAATTAGACAGCCCGCATTTAACACCAGGTAAAATATTTTAGCACTATATTACATCAAGGTTCCAGCTTGCCACATATCATGGTATAAGTAATGCCTGCGTAACCTGGAAGTCAAAGAGAAAAAAAAAAAAAAAAAAATCTGCTTTAGGCCTCATGCACAGAAATGTATGTATTTTGTGGTCAGCAAAATACAGATGACGTCCGTGTTTTTTTTTTTTTTTTGCAGACCCATTTGGGTCCGTGGTCCGCATATTGTGGCTAAGTATAGGACATGTTCTATCTTTTGCGAACCGGACAGATGGATTCCACATCCATACGCCCATTCTGCAAAAAGACAGATTATGTCCACAAAACAGGTCCAAAAACTAGATGCAACACAGATGTCATCCATATGTTGTGGATCTGCGTTTTACGGACCATAAAATACATACAGCATGTGCATGAGGTCTTAATATTAAGTTGCCTAATAAAGCCTCAGCGTGTGATTTCTCCACATCTGCCTTCAAATTGTAAGCAGTTCATAAATGGAAGGTATGGAAATCATGACCAGAAAATGTATGAATGAATGAATGAATGAATGAATGCATACTTAATCAGCTCCACCGTCTCAGAGTACATGGGAAACGGGGATTTTGACTCTTGCACACTTTTCTCCAATGCATTCCCGCACTCGATGAAGGAAACCACAGCATCAAGGTAGTATACTGCTTTTTCAAATCTGTCAGACTACAGATAGAGAAAGGTATCTGTTAGAGGCAAGAAGACTTTTGAGGTAAATACTCACGGTGAAATGAAGAGCGTGTATCGTTATCACATGACACTACCGCTTTACAAAGGCAAACTGTATCCACGCTAGGGCTGGGTGATTAATCGAATTAATTCGATTAATTCGCCAATTGAAAGCCTCACAATTTTATTTTTTAGGAAAATCGTGAACTCGATTTCCCTAAAATGGCACCCGCCAGATAAAATAAAAAAAAAATCTCTCACTTGTCCTGCGCCGTGGCTCTGCTCCGGTGTCCGGCGCTCCTCTTCTTCTCCGGGGCCGCGCTGCACTTTCCTGACCGCGTACAGCGTCAGGACGTAGTGCGCGCACTCTGACCTGACGCTGCACGCAGTCAGGTGACAGTGCAGCACCGGGAGAAGAAGACTGAGGAGCGCCGGACCTGGAGCGGAGCCGCGGCGCAGAACAGGTAAGGGATTTTTTTGTTTATTCTTATGGTGGCCTAGTGGGCTGTTCTGAGGTCTGAAGGGGCACTACTGTGGGCTGTTCTGAGGTCTGAAGGGGGCACTACTGTGGGCTGTTCTGAGGTCTGAAGGGGGCACTACTGTGGGCTGTTCTGAGGGCTGAAGGGGGCACTACTGTGGGCTGTTCTGAAGTCTGAAGGGGGCACTACTGTGGGCTGTTCTGAAGTCTGAAGGGGGCACTACTGTGGGCTGTTCTGAGGTCTGAAGGGGGCACTACTGTGGGCTGTTCTGAGGCCTGAAGGGGCACTACTGTGGGCTGTTCTGAGGTCTGAAGGGGCACTACTGTGGGCTGATGTGGGGTCTGATGGGGGCACACTGGGCTGATGTGGGGTCTGATGGGGGCACACTGGGCTGATGTGGGGTCTGATGGGGGCACACTGGGCTGATGTGGGGTCTGATGGGGCACACTGGGCTGATGTGGGGTCTGATGGGGCACACTGGGCTGATGTGGGGTCTGATGGGGGCACACTGGGCTGATGTGGGGTCTGATGGGGGCACACTGGGCTGATGTGGGGTCTGATGGGGGCACACTGGGCTGATGTGGGGTCTGATGGGGGCACACTGGGCTGATGTGGGGTCTGATGGGGGCACACTGGGCTGATGTGGGGTCTGATGGGGGCACACTGGGCTGATGTGGGGTCTGATGGGGGCACACTGGGCTGATGTGGGGTCTGATGGGGGCACACTGGGGCTGATGTGGGGTCTGATGGGGCACAGTGGGCTGATGTGGGGCCTGATGGCGCACAGTGGGCTGATGTGGGGTCTGATGGCGCACAGTGGGCTGATGTGGGGTCTGATGGGGCACAGTGGGCTGATGTGGGGTCTGAGGGGCACAGTGGGCTGATGTGGGGTCTGATGGGGCACAGTGGGCTGATGTGGGGTCTGATAGGGCACAGTGGGCTGATGTGGGGTCTGAGGGGCACAGTGGGCTGATTTGACAAGATTTTTTTTTTTTTAAATCGCCCAGCTCTAATCCACGCAATATCAGTGCAATAATAAGGGCTTACAAAATAAGCAGGGGCTTAAAAGGAATGTGTCATCAAAAAATGACATTGTTTAAATCACATTTTTATGTTTAACATTTTAAAAGAATTTTTGACAGTGTTATTTTACATTTCAGATAATGATCGGCAGATCAGTCATCCATGAACGATCCCACAAACAGCCATTCCGGCCAACTTTAATCTTATGTGTATAGCCACCTTTAGGAAGAGCTCAAGCTAGATGGCTGCCCCATAATCATGTTCAAAAAATAGAATAAAAAAAACACTGTCATAAGAAAAGGGGGTGTGTGGCTATCTGGTTTGTACTGGCAGAAACATTTTTGGTGACACATTTCCGTTAAGGAGTGTGAGGTAATGAAACCATTTGGCCATAAAATATAAAGATAGGAACTTTTAAAGAGGACTGTAACCTTTCCAGACGTGAGTTTTAGTATCTACTTGCATTCCCCATGTAATAACAATTCTGCGGCATCTATTCCCATTACTATGTTGTTTCATTCCTTTATTATTCCTGCTAGACGTTAGGATGACCTATCCTGAGGATAAGCCATAACCCCTTTAATACTAAATTCTCAGACAACCCCGCCAAGTTATTATCTTGAAAAGTCCTGTTCACATATAGCGAGGCCTAGCCCAATACTTGCCTCTACCCTCTGCCTACTAAGTAGCATATTTCTACATTTAGTTACAGGTTACATATTAATGAAGCAGGTCCACAGCAGTATTTTACCAGAGCATCCGCATTGTGCTTGAGCTTCTTTGCCTCTTGTAAATAATGGTCAGCTGAATGATTCCTGGAGGGGGGAAAATAATACAGAACAGCTGAATCATAAATATAATACAATAACGACTGTGATATGACAACAATATATATTCAAGTCCTCAGGAAGGCTGGTCGTCCATGAAAGACTAATGCAAGAGAGGACAGGATAATGCGGAGAATATCAATGAGCAATTGGTTCAACACCACTGAGTATGGTAAGGATCCGTCTCGTCGTTCACTGTCTTGTCGTTTAAGAGCATTTGGACTGAAAGCCCACTCTGCAGTGACCAAACCTCTCATGAGCAGAAAGAATCAAAAGACTAAGCTAACCTTTGCTGAGGAGCATGCTGTGTGGACAGAGGATGAAAGCAAGTTTAATCGCTAGGATATACCCCCATTGTCTGATAGGTGCCGGTCCCACCGCTTTCTCTGTTTCACCTCCCAGGATACCATATCAGGATTTCCACTCCTGAATAGTTCTGCATGTCACTCATGGAAATGTGTCACAGAACAGTACCTAGCTTATTTTTACATTATATCACCCGAAAAATGCAATTTAAAGGGGTTGTGCCACTAATATAAATTATCCCGTCCAACAGATATTGAATATATCACCTCCCCCCAAATAACACCATTTATCAAAACTGCCGTATTCGTAATCTATTAGCCTACCATTGCCTACTGTGGTAAATGTGTTTCACTATTCAGTTGCTCAAGATAACATCCTGCATTGGAGCCTTGTAACGTAGGATGCAGGAAGTGGCATTGGTAAGAACAAGGGGCGTGGTTAGCGTCACATGATCTGCTGATTTCAGGACTCCTCTCATTGCCCTAAGGCATGATGGGAGAACAGACACGTGACAAACCAGGAGGTAGGATTCAAGCATGGGAGAGGAGAGAAAATTGCAAATGAGGTAAATTTGAAAAAAAAAAATCCAAGGAGAAATAGGAGCTAGAATAATTGATGATATTCAAGGCAAGTGACATGTAGCCTTCCTTTGTATAATATCCCAAAACTGTAAGAAATAGACATGCTGAATTAAAGGGTTACTGAGCTTTC
This sequence comes from Rhinella marina, assembly GCA_900303285.1. Lineage (NCBI taxonomy): Eukaryota > Metazoa > Chordata > Amphibia > Anura > Bufonidae > Rhinella > Rhinella marina. The sequence continues at coordinate 133,698 of ONZH01009539.1, forward strand.
AGAGATCTTTTGATACAGTGACATACCAAAGCTTTTGATAGGTGGGGTCAGAGTGCTGAGACCCCCCCATGATTTATAGATTGAAGAATGAGAGAAAGAAGCACTCACATCAGACTCTTTCCTTGCTGCAGGAGAGAAAGAGAGACAGACTCAATAGAACGCCTATGGGCCTGTCTCACTTCTGTTTCCTGCAGTGAGGAGCACATCTCTCTCCTCGTTCTAAGGATCGGTGGGGTTCTCAGCACCGAGACCCCGACCTATCAAAACCTTTCATATGTTTCTATGACATATCAAAAGATTTCTACAAACTCAGTGACCCAAAGTGTCATCAAAACCTTGTAAATATAGTAAAAAAAATAGAAATTTGTTACCTGTCTTCAAAAGTAAGCTTTGCTCTTCGGGTTTTGTTATCAATTGGAGGAATAAAGGCAACTGCAGCCGAGTTATTTGAAGTTTTCTCCTAGAAAGGAAATATTCTCCATAACTACTAGAAATTTATACCAAGCGCACCAAGGTTGTATTAAACTGTAAAACCCACTTTCTGACATGGTTAGCATTATTAAGAAAGAGTTGCTCATTTCAGTGATATAATAGCAAATATAAATCTATTTTAACTGTAAAAGTGATTTATTACTATGAAAATATAGGATAGATAGCAAAACCAGAAAACTTAGCAGTTGTGCAGCTTATCTTCAGAGAACTTAACCCCTTAATGATCATGCATAGGAAGGCTTTAAAGGTGTACTCCCATCTCTGCCATGATAAAATTATATCCAGAAAACCACACACGATTTTTGAAAAAAAAAAAAAAAAAAAGGGAAAAAAATTAATAGAGTATTCACATATTGGTTGTTTATATGTGCTAAAAAAAGTTTTGTTGGTAGTGTCCTTTCAGGATTATTATGGTTATGTGGATATCTAATATGTGTATGTTGTTTTTTTACATTTTTACTACAATATTCATAACATTTTTAAAACATCCCACTATGGGATTTCTATTTCATAACTATTTCTTTGTCTGTATGGTACTGTTAAGGCACGATTAGTGTGTCATAACTGCAGGATAACTGGACAGACAACCTTGGGTTCCTTTGTAGGTCTTCGAGCTCACCCAGTCTTCGAGTGGCTTACTGGGAAACTATGTGATATGACTGTAGGGACCATGGCAATAAAAGGGCAAACAGCCAGGATTAGAAATTCCTCTGACCCCAGCAGTGAACCTGAGCCGCTAGTAACAGCTTGCTCTTAATGAAGGAGTACTCCTAGGGTCTGCAACCCCCCTCTACTGCAGACATAGCAGAAGACATAGCAGAAGACATTGCTGCAGACTGAGGACCTGCACCACCCACCATCAAAATATAGTGCTTGGTTCATTATGGAGATTAAAGGACAACATTTAAAAAAAAATAAAATAAAAATTCCAGTCTAGGCTGGATATGGGAAAAAAAAAACGAAATAGGCACTGATATGGCTTTCACATTCCTTACACCAACAAATCAGTGGTTCTCTGCTGCTCCGTCTACCATTGTGGATAGCAACTGACCAGCACAAGAGCTGCACTGGATGTAAAAAGTGAGCCTATGTGTATCTGTTATTTCTAAATGTTAGCAAACCCTATGGAGGTTCTGTTAAGAGTCTCCGTCATACATTATGTAGCAGAAACCTTGGTAGTGGATCTGGCAAATGTGAACAGAGCCTATGATGAGATATGTGATGGCACATCACTGCAGAAATGTTACAGTTCACAACTCATTTTTGCAGACACAAGGTGTAAAGTAACTGCTGGCAAAACATAAGGAATTAAACCTTTTCAAGATCACAACTTACTAAACCCCACCAAATAAAGGCCAAACAGTAGACAGTTACCTTCACCTTGGGCTCCTTTGTAGTGTTCGAGGATTTCCCTTCAGTCTTTCTTTGCTTGGCAGAAGAGTTACTTTTGGAGCTACTATCTTTAGTGCTGCCACTGCTGCCCGATTTCAGGGAGGACGACTGACTGACTGTTCTCTTCCGCTCCGTCTTTGAATCTTTCTGTAGTGCAGGAGGGGCTGGAGAGGGAAGAGGGTCTTTTTCCTTCACTGGATTCTGTTTAGTCGACCTGTGAAAAATGCAGAAATTAAGGTTTCCACACCACTATTCAGCAAATATCTGACTTCAGTTCATACCACGGGGACGGTGGTCTGTGCTGGTGAATAATGGTGTAACTCATTTCTTAACATTTTGACAATTGGAGGCTGCAGAGTTGTGGAGGCCTAAAATAACTCTGTTCACATGCAATGCTGCTGCCTGCAAAATATCTCCAATCACAACATCAGGCAATAGCGGTCACATCTCCAGTTTAAAGGGGTTGTCAGAGTAATTTTTTTGTCCTTTGTATGTTTCTAAGTAGTCAAATACAACAGCTTTTCCATACACTTTCTGCTTCTAAAGCTGCTGGTTTATCAGGTTTCACTCAGGGTCACATGACCTGTGATGTCAGCTTGCTTCCCTGCTAATCTTATATTCGTGCACAGAGCCTGTACACAAGACTTCACTGTGCTGGCCACGCCCCCCCCCTGCTCTGCTGCTGCAGCTATCTGCTCTCTCCCTGGATTCTTTCAGATAAAACATTAACCCCTTCAGCCACAACACACTGAAGGCTTTACAACAGCAGCTGCATATGGAAAGAGACACAGGATCTGTCCTCCTCACCCTACAGACACACAGCTGATCTGGAGGAGATGCAAAGTATTGTATTGTACAAGAACAGGTAGGGGGAAGACCCTGTGTGTATCAGCAGTGTCATTGTACAGCTGGGACTTGTAGTCCTACACATACAACATGCTGAGTATCCCAGCAGACATGTCACTCAGGACAGCATTTGCATAGCAGGAAGGGGGAGGGGCAGAGATTGTTATTACTGCAGGTAAACAAAGACCAGAAGAGAACCAGGGAAATGTGGAAATAGATTTTTTTTGCCTAAAACGTGCTTAACTTAGTTATATATTGCTGCCCATCAGATTTAAAGTACTATATAATTTTTCATAACTCGGACAACCCCTTTAATGGAGAGGCAGCGGACACACAACTGCAGCTACATTCTAAAGGAGGAACGCACGACCCCTGTCCGTTATCAGTTTGGGTCCCGGCAGTTGGATCCTGTTGATAGGGGACATGTATTGTAATGTACCCCTTTCCTCACATGCACCAGCACAGCACGGACAGACTGATCATTAACTCACTCTTTGCTGGACGTCTTGTGGTTTGATGACTTTTCCTCCAGTTTCTGTTTCTTGCTATCATTACCCCTGACCTCTTCATCATTCTGTAAAGAAAAGTAAGAAAACATCATCCTCTAGGTACAGTTGAAATAGCTTGGATTTTCTACTGAGCCTGGATCTGTGAATCTGGTATAATTCATGCAAATGATCCTCTTGGAAATTAAATGCAGTCTTAAAGGGGTTGGCCACTATTCGGTTATTGTTCATCAACGTGTTTGTGAGATGATTATATGGCACTTACTAATATAGTCTTTGTTGAAAATCTGCACCATTTTCTGTACTTCATAAGGTATGTCCCTTGTTTGCCCCATTCTGTTGTCCACAGAGAGGTCCTGTCCATAAAATGGCTGCTGATGGAGGGTCATGTGACCAGGCAAATCACCACCATGACATGTCCCCTACATTGAAACATACTACACCTGCCATCTGCACCTGTTCTGTTGAGAGTTTAGTGCAGGTGCACTGTGTATGAATGGAGGAGACATCACATGGAGGTGATTTGCCTGGTCACACCCTCCAACAGCAGCCACTTTATGGACAAGACCCCTGTGTGGATGGCACAAAAGACTTTGGGAGTAAACGTTAAAAAAAAAAAATAAAGGGAGTAAAAAAAAAAGGGAAACACATAAACCTTATGACATTTATAAAATGGTGCAGAAGTTCAACAAGCCTATATTAGAAAGACCCATATAATCATCTCTCACAGGCCAACAATAACCAGAAGGTGGCCAACCCCATACAATGATGGGCTATGCTGAGACCTCTTTTATAAAAATGCAACACGCGCATAGAAAAGAAGTCTTCACTAACCGTTACTAACGGTTGTCAGTTTATCAAATGCATCAGTTATTAAAGCGGTTTTCCAAGATATTTTAACTGATAAGCTATCCTCTGAATAGGTCATCAGTATCTGAGAGTTGGGGTTTCGACCCTGCCGATCAACTGTTTGAGAAGACACCGGTGCTCGCAGTAGAGCAGTAGGCTTCTTTAAGCTTTTCCTAGGTCATGTGACGTCACCGTTCATTGGTCACATGGCCTAGCCGCAGCTCAACCCCATTGAAGTGAATGGGCCTGGACTGTAATACCAAACCTAGACGCTATACAATGTACATGGTGAGGTCAGAGGAGGCCGCTGCGCTACTGTGAGCACTGATGCCTTCTCAAAGAGCAGATTGGCGGGGGTCCTGGATGTCGAATATCTTGGAAAACTCCTTTAAAAATGTATTGACTATTCCAAGCACTCAGTCAGAGACTAATTGACCAGATCTGGCCAATTGTAGTAGTCATGCTGGTGAGATAATGAGATTGCATGTTATTAAAAACAGAATGATTGTAAAGCACAGCTTGAATAAGATTTCTCTATTGTTATACCTAATCATTTTCAAAATTCTGCTGCTCTCAACCACTGAGTAGTTTCTCCTACTGTCAAGTGGCGACAAACCAGAATTACACCTAGTCCACACTTCAGTCATTTCCATCAGTGATTTTTAAACCAAAACAAGGAATGGAGCCTCCACTGATGAATGGACCCACACCTTGTTTTGGCTGAAAATCACTGATGGAACTCACTTACGAAATAATGAAGTGTGAACTAGGCCTTAAAGAGTAGCGGCACTTTCAGACAACCTCCTGTGTCACAATAACATGCCAAATTGTTTCATTGATGTGGATCCTGGTGCTGAAACCCTCCACTGACCCATGAGGGAAATGGACAGAAGTAGTGTGGCACTTTGCTGTACATGGTGCATTGGGATTAGATGTCTATGACATTATACACCAAGGAGAGCCGATCACAGCTGAAGAGGCACAACTGGTGGCCGAGAGTCTGGTGAGGGTCTTGGAAGCCAGACCCCAGTGATCGGAACTTTTGACATGTCAGAAGTTTTATGAAAGTGCACAGTAAAAATACAGAGATTTGTCACTAGTGCTGAAAAATGAGAACCATACCGGAATAGCAATCATTTATACTGTGCTACTAATGGTAAACGTTCCTTAACCCTTACACTCCCAGCGCCGTACATGTACGGCGCTGGGGCGATGCGGCACATGGTGCCCGCTCGCAAGTGCGGCGGGCGTCATGGCCGGCAAGTCTCTGCTGTTTCTAACAGCTTAGACTTGCCGCTACTTACTTGATCGGCGGCGTCTTGCTGGGTGGTTAGATGCCGTGATCACGGCATCTAGTTGCGTCTGAACCCGGAAGACACCCCGTGTGGCCAATCGGGTACACCATATGAAAACTGTAATCCTCGCTGGTGAGGATTACAGTTTTCAAAGTGCAATTCTTATTCTGGCCACTAGATGGCAGGCCAGGATAAGAGATGAGCAATTCTTGGATTTATCTGAGTCTAGAAAATCCCTGATTGCTCATAAAGAAAAAAAAAAGCCACAATATATCAGCTCATATTTGACCTTTCAAATAGTCAAAAAAAAATTAAAAAAAAAAAAAATGTTAAAAAATATATAAAAAATAAAAAAGATATAAAAGTTCAAATCACCCCCCTTTCTGTATAATTAAAAAATAAATACCTAAATAACAATAAATATAGACATCATGGGTATTACCGTGACCGAAAACGCCCGTACTCTTAAAACATATAAAAAAAATTCCAATACGGCGAATTGTGTGGTAGAAAATAGCGTCCAAATGGCGATTTGCCGTTTTTTGTCGCTTTTTTTTTTCTAAAAAAAATTAAATAAAAAGTGATCAAAAAGTCAAACACACCCCAGAATGGTATCAATAAAAACTTTAGATCGCCCCGCAAAAAATGAGCCCCCATACAGCTCTGTACACATAAATACCAAAAAGTTATAGGGGTCAAGATATGACAAGGAAAAAAAAAAAAAAAAGGGCAACTTTCGAATTATTTTATCACTATCAAAACGCAGGAAAAACTATACATATTAGGTATTGCCGGATTCGTACTGACCAGTAGAATGAAAGTAACGGGTCAGTTTTAATGCACATCGAACGCTGTAAATAAGAAACCTGTAGAACTGTAGCGGAATAGCGTTTCTTTTGCAATTTCACCCGGTTTGGAATTTTTTCCCCGCTTCCCACTACACCATATGCAATATTAAATGGTGCCGTTAGAAAGTACAACTTGTCCCGCAAAAAACAAGCCCTCATACAGCTATGTGAACAGAAAAATAAAAGAGTTATGGCTGTTTGAAGGCAGGGAGCGCAAAACGAAAATGCATAACCGAAAAAACCTCCGGGGGTGAAAGGGTTAAAGCCCCTTGGCTTTTGACAGTGGAATTTGACGGATTCCAGTCCAAAAAACGGTAGTTGCACAGAATTCGCCTCCTATGGTCCTCAAAACAGTGAGAGACGACTGCCGCTGTCTTTCTGGAATCCGTGCCAAATTCCACTGTCAAACGTGGTTGTGTGAACATACCCTAAATGTAGCTGACTCCAGTACAAGAGAAGCAAGGCATAGCAGTGCTCCAGACTAAAAAAATACCTAGGAGCCATTGGCTCCTGAACTGAAAAATTTAGGAGGCAAATTAAATTTTTAGTCGCCAAATTTAAATACATATAATTAAAAAAAAAAAAAAAAAAAAAAAAGATGGAACGTCCGGCCATTAATAGAACAGTCCTATCCTATTTTTTGGGGGGACAAGCTGGCTAAAAAATGGCGAATTGTGCAGATTTTAATTTATTTTTTTCTGTTACGTGTACACCGCATAGGAGATATTTTTTATATTTTAATAGTTTGGACTTTTCGGACGTGGAGATATGTAAAATGTTTATTTATTGTTAATATATTTTATATGTAAAATTGGGAAAGGGGGTGATTAAGGGGCCGTTCAGACTGCTGTAGTATTGCGCACCCAAAAAAATGCGGATCCACAATACCACAGATGTTATGATGTTGCGGACAAGAATAGGACACGTTCTGTAATTTTTTGCGGAGCCGTGGCAAGTTTGCACTCCTCCCATTGAAGTGAATGCGGCCGCATCTATTCTGCAAAATTGTGGAATAGATGTGGGCGCATTCACACGGTCGTGTGAATGGGCCCTTAACCCTTTCAGCACCAGAGGTTTTTTCAGTTATGCATTTTCGTTTTGCGCTCCCTGCCTTCAAACAGCCATAACTGTTTTATTTTTCTGTTCACATAGCTGTATGAGGGCTTGTTTTTTGCGGGACAAGTTGTACTTTCCAACGCTACCATTTAATATTGCATATGGTGTAGTGGGAAGCGGGAAAAAAATTCCAAATCGGGTGAAATTGCAAAAAAAACGCTATTCCGCTACAGTTCTATGGGTTTCTTATTTACAACATTCGATGTTCATTAAAACTGACCAGTTACTTTCATTCTACTGGTCAGTACGAATCCGGCAATACCTAATATGTATAGTTTTTCCTGCGTTTTGATAGTGATAAAATAATTATAACTTTGGCCTTTTTTTTGTCATATCTTGACCCCTATAACTTTTTGGTATTTATGTGTACGGAGCTGTATGGGGGGCTCAATTTTTGCGGGGCGATCTGAAGCTTTCATTGATACCATTCTGGGGTGTGTATGACTTTTTGATCACTTTTTATTTAATTTTTTTTAGAAAAAAAAAAGCGACAAAAAACAGCGAATCGCCATTTGGACGCTTTTTTCCGCCACACAATTCGCCATATTGGAATTTTTTTAATATTTTAAAAGTACAGGCGTTTTCGGTCACGGTGATACCCATGATGTCTATATTTATTGTTATTTAGGTATTTTTTCATTATACGGAAAGGGGGGTGATTTGAACTTTTATATATTTTTTTAATTTTTATATATTTTTAAACTTTTTTTTAATTTTTTGTGATTTTAAAGCTCAAATATGAGCTAATATATTGTGTTTTTTTTTTTCTTTATGAGCAATCAGGGATTTACTAGATGGAGATAAATCCAAGAATTGCTCATTTCTTATACTGGCCTGCCATCTAGTGGCCAGAATAAGAATTGCAGTTTGAAAACTGTAATCCTCACCAGCGAGGATTACAGTTTTCATATGGTGTACAGACATCCCGAATGGCCACTCGGGGCGTATGCTTCCCAGTTCAAGCGCATCCTGATGCCGTGATCACTGCATCTGAAGGCCCAGCAAGACGCCGCCGATGGCGGTAAGACACCCGCCGCACGTGCGAGCGGGCGCCATGTGTCCGCATATGTACGGCACTGGGAGTCTAAGGGTTAAACTTAATATATTGTTTGTTGTTTTTTTTTTTTTTTTACTTACTAAGTATTAGCCCCCTTAGGGGCTAGAACTCTTGTCCTATTCACCCTAATAGAGATCTATTAGGGTGAATAGGACTTCACACTCTCCCTGCTGCCCTGGGCTTTGTACAGCAGGCGGGTGCCAGCTCAGAATCACATAGCCGGCACCCGACCTGTATGATAGGGAGCTGCAAAAACCCTGAGGGGTTAACTGTGGCGTATGGCAGCTCCCTATCATACAGGTCGGGTGCCGGCTATGTGATTCTGCATCGGCACCCGCATCCTGTACTTTTATTAAACATAGTTATCATCATTGGTGGCGCAGTGCTCCCTCCCCCTCCCCTCCTCTCATTGGTGGCGCAGTGCAGACTGCTTCCTTCTCCCCTGTGCTGCTGAGGGAACATGGAGCGCGCTGACTGCGTAGCTTAGTAACGGTAAATGCTGGGTCTAGGCGCAAATGGCGACAAGACTAAAAAGCCTTGTCACCATTTGTAAATTCTAAGTCGCATTGGTGACCATTTTGGTCGCCATCTGGAGCACTGCATAGTGAAATGTAAACATTCAGTGCAAGAAATTTTGATGAAAAGCAAGGTTTCCTTCTGCAGAGTCTGCACTTGTGTAATGTCATTTGCTCCCATAATGTAAATATTAAGCCTGCTATGGGGCTACCATGGTAGCAGATTTCTCTACATCACCTTCCTGTCATGTGACCTCTTCTCTACGTACAGACTTGGGCTGGGGTACCTAGTTGCTTGACCTATTTTGTGTGTCCACAGAGCTATAAAATAAAGGCACATGTGGACAAAATCATTAAAGGCAACCTCATGAGGGGCTGTACACATGATGGATTTTCCAGTGGAGTTTTGGCACAGGCAGCAGTAATGAAATTCTGCTGAAACCCAACGGAGGCAACGTCCTTTCTGTCTCCCATAAATCTCAACAGGAAGAAGTTTATAGCTGCAGCGAGAAAGGACATGTCCCTTCTCGTCACAGCTTTATACCGCCATTCCTTGATCCTCAGCGCTGCCTTCCATTCAGATGTATGGAAGGCAGAAAGGATGAGACCAACAGCAGGTTTCAGTATGGCTGTCCACACCAAAATTCCTCTGGGAAAGCCATCATGTTAACGTTAAGTTACGTTTAAAGAAAAGTTTTACTTATCGTTCCCACACTGCTCCTCTATCCTCTCTGCTGGGTTTTCTTTTCCTGACCAAAGTGATTACATGTCCATATACTGCATGTGACCTCTGCAGCCAATCACTGGCCTCAGCTGTATACAACACAAGCCTGTATAAATGGGGGATGGGGTGTAAAGGAACACTGGCTCAGCGGATCATAGCAACCACTCAGATACTGCCTTTTATTTTGCAGCGCTCCTTTGGAAAATGAAAGGTGGAATCTGATTGGTTGCTATGGGGAACTAAGCCAGCTTTCCTTTACACCAGCTTTGAATAATTTCCCCCAATGGCGTTCTTCACATATCAGTTTTAATACTCTGAATGCTGCTATTTTATTTAAGAGATGAATCCTCATCTGCTAGGCCACAATGGAAGCATGTGTAGGTCTTGACAGCTTGAGAAAGTTAATACAAGCCACTTACTAATATTCTTCCTTTTGCTGGCTGGATTCATTTTCCCATCACATTATACACAGCTCTTTCCGTGGTTCTGACCACCCTGCAATCCATCAGAGGTGGACATGCTTGCACACTATTGGAAAAAAGTGCCAGTCTCTCTGGTGGCCAGGAATGTCGGAGCGCACAATCACAGCTGCTGGATTACAGGGTGGTTGTAACCATGAAATATTACTTTATTATTAACCTTTCATTATTCATAATGGCTCATTTTGTCTAGAGGGGGTCAATCATCAGCCTGGAATATTAGTACACAAAACCTGTTCTACACGTTACACATCAGGATGGGTTACTTCACGTCACTGAGCTTCCCTCTTTACTCTGGCTGTTAGACATCTGGTAGGATCAGCTGTAAGTCTGTCTCCGGAGCTCATGACGTGCAGAGAGGACAAGCACAGACTGCTCCAGTCCTAAAGACACACAGCTGAAGAGCTTATCAGTTGTATGTTTAAAACTGACTATAGTATGAAACATGCATAGCACTAAAGTGATAAAAAAGGAAAAAACAGCAAATTTCCAGCAATATATCCTCTCTAGACTAACCTTGTGTTTCCGCTTTCCCTTGCTGGAAGGTTTTTCTGTCTGTTTTTGAGTTTCTTTCGGATGCTTCTCTGGTGCAGCCTTTTCCACCTTCGGTGGTTCCGTCTCTTTAAAAGGCCTCCCTGGTATCCGTGATAACAGGCTCAAGTCAATTTTAACAATAAGTGGGTATCTGTCCTCAGGCTCACTTAAGGGGGAAAGAAGCTCCTTCTCTTCCATAGGAGAGAAGAATCGTTGTCGAAAAATGGTATCATCCTCCTCAACGGAGGGTTTAGCTGGAGGAGTCCTATTGCTCTCAGAATATTTGGGGGTTTGGGATGAAGGCGGAAGGCTTTCAATTTCATCTGAATCAGAAGATGAGGTATCAGTGTCAATAAACTCCTTGGATTTCTGAGAGGGTTTACTTGAGTTCTTGTTGTATTTTTTCCTTTCTGCTGCAGGCCGAGGTGAGGACTTGGGTTCTTTTTTTATGCTGGGTTTTCTGGACCCTTTTGTGGCCGCTTTATGGCGATTAGCAGGCAGATTGGTGGTGGTTTCTGCTGTTGTCACACTTTCAATTTTGAGCTCTCGTCTTGGGGCCTCTACAGTTGTCTTCTCAAGTTTTTTTGGTTGTTTTTTACCAACATTTCTCCTCTGAGATGTACTTTCACTTTGAGCTGGAGACTTCTGCCTTCCACGACTTCCCTCTGATCCTTTTTGGGCTGACTTAGAGTCTCTGATAGGGGTAGAGTTGCTAGACTCCTTGGGCCCACTGGGTTCTGTGTAATTTGCTCCAGTTACCTGCTCTTGAATATCCTTTTTGTATCCTTGTGATGATGGAATATTACTCTCTACTGAAGATGCAGGAGACACTTTATGAGGATTAACTTTATTCAGCCAATTATCCAGTTGCCATTTATTTGATGGAGGAGGCTCAGGCTTAAAAGAAAAGAAATGGAATATCATTCACAAAGGTGCCAATCAATTCAGAAAAAGAAAAAAAACAAGAGCACAAAAATTGCTCCTTAAAATGAAACTTTATATCGACATAAAAAAAATCCAAAAATATATCATAAAAATTAGAAACAGAAACACATACATAAAACAAAAAAAACACAACTAATCCTAGCACAGTCACATTATTAAACACGATTTAAACAATAAGTCATTTTCTGATGAGACATTTCCTTTAAATGCAAATCTTTTAGGTACAAGTCAGCAAGTGTCAAATACATGCAGCATTTTTTCTTTTTGTCTGGTGGTACTGGATACGGTAAACTGCTGGAGACAAAACCGCAGATGTGAACACAGCCTAAACATTTGTCAAATGTTTAAAAGTCATTAAATTACTGTTGACCAATTAAAAAGTGTTAGGGTATGTCCACACGATAGGTAATTTGCAGAGACAAAATTTGCATTGCATAGGGTAAGATCAGCTATGGAAGTCAAAAGCATACACTGATATGCTGCAGATTTAATATCCACACTGCAGGTCAAGTTATGCTGTAGATATCTTCACATGAGTGTGGATGATATTTGGTAAACTCTCGTCCACTCATGTGTAAACCTGTGCTACTGACTTTGGGCTATTTAAATCCCCAGAAAACTGCCACGTTGGACCTTCTGCCAAATTGGTATTGTTTCTTCCAAGCTAGATGAGAAACAGAATGGCAATAGTAGGTTTATGACTGAAATTTCCTGTGATTCCTACTTATTAGCAAAGAGACTCATATATTTGCTTTGACCAAAATACAGTTTACCTCAGGAACATGAAGCTGGGCAGTGGGGGAGGTTAGCCTTGATTCCAAACTTGACATGTAACAGTGACATTTACAAAGGTTTGACTGGTGGGGTCCAAGTGCTGAGACCTTTATTGATTGCTAAAACGAAGGTGCAGAAGCGCTGTGCCCCTTTGTTTCAGACTGGCTCTCAACGGAGAGCTAGGTGAACAGTGTATGGGCTTGTAGACTTTCCATGAAGCTTCACAACCCTCGCTCTGCACTCCTCAGAACTCAGAGCTGAAATGAAGGAGCATAGTGCTTAGCCAGGTGCTTCTGTTAACTCATTTCAGCAATTTGAAAGGGTAGTAGCAGCCCGACCTCACAAATCAAAACTTCAGACATGTCGCTATGATTTTTAATTTTTTTTAAATCTTGTTTCCTGCCTGTACCACGAGCCACACAAGAAAGGCAGCGGGATATCAGGGAGGTAAACAAGTGGCTCAAGAACTGGTGTAGGAAGGAGGGATTTGGGTTCTTGGAGAACTGGGCCGACTTCTCTGTCGTCTACAGGCTCTACCGTAGGGATGGGCTGCATCTTAATGGGGAAGGAGCAGCTGTTTTGGGGGAGAAGATAGCTGGGGGGGGGGGGGGTAACTACATTATAGACGGGGAAGATAGTGCAGATAGAGACCTGGGGCAAGGAAATGGAACTGGGGGAATGGAAGGAGGAAGGAAGGAGGAACTAGAACAGTGCAGAAGGAAAGGTGTAGGGGAAAAAATATACATCAACCTCTTATTTGTATGTACACTAATGCCAGAAGCCTGACTAATAAAACTGGTGAACTGGAATTAGTGATGTGTGAGGAGGACTATGACATAGTGGGAGTAACTGAGACATGGCTGGATGATACCTATGACTGGGCAGTTAATGTACAGGGTTACAGAAAGGATCGCCAAAACCGGAGAGGGGGAGGGGTCTGCCTTTATGTAAAGTCCTGTCTAAAGCCCACAATCCGGGAAGATATAAGTGAGGGACATGAACATGTGGAGTCACTGTGGGTAGAAATACATGGAGCCAAAAACAATAATAAAATACTATTAGGAGTTTATTATAAACAGTCCACAGAAAATCTACTTCTAAACGAAATAGACGAGGCGGCAAATCAAAATGAAGTCGTTATTATGGGGGATTTCAACTACCCAGATATAGACTGGGAAACTGAAACCTGTATATCTCATAAAGGAAACAGGTTCTTGGCAATAACCAAAGACAATTACCTTTCCCAACTGGTTCAGGACCCGACTAGAGGGACGGCCATACTGGACTTCGTATTAACCAATAGACCTGACAGAACAACAGATGTGCAGGTTGGGGGACAAGTGCCCATAAAATAATAACCTTCCAATTGTGTTTCTTCAGGGAGGAACAAAAATACCAAACTTCAAAAAAGCTAAATTTAGCCAACTAAGAGGCCATAGGCCTAACTAACTGGGACAAGTCCTCAAAAATAAAAATACAAGCATCCTAATATCTAATTGTGAGAGGTACGAGGTACATACCTTATGGGAATAAAAGGTTAAGAAACAAGAAAAAAAAAAACAATGTGGATAAATAGAACTGTAAAGAAAGCAATAAATGACAAACCGAAAGCATTTAAATCTCTAAAACAGGAGGGGAGCGAGGAAGCATAGAAAAACTATAAAGAAAAAAATAGAATATGTAAAAGACAAATAAAAGCAGCCAAACTAGAGACCGAGAGATTAATCGCCAAAGAGTAAAACTAACCCTAAAATGTTCTTCAATTATATAAATGATAAAAAGTATAAACCTGAAGGTGTCGGCCCCTTACACAGTAATGAGAGGGGAGTTGCAGAGAGCGATGAGGAGAAAGCAAAGCTATTAAATATTTTTTTCTCCACTGTATTCACTGAGAAAAATAAACTGTCAGATGAAATGCAGAATATAAAAGTAAATTCCCCATTAAAAGTGCCCTGTCTGACCCAGGAAGAAGTACAGCAAGGACTTAAAAAGATTAAAACACACAAATCGCCAGGACCAGACGGCATACACTCCCGTATCCTAAGAGAATTAAGTAATGTCATAGCCAGACCCTTATTTCTGATATTTAAGGACTCTATACTGACAGGGGGTGTTCCACAGGATTGTCGCATAGCAAATGTGGTGCCAATATTCAAAAAGGGTCCAAAAACAGAGCCCGGGAACTATAGGCCGGTAAGTTTAACATCTGTTGTGTGTAAACTGTTTGAAGGTTTTGTAAGAGATGCTATCTTGGAGTACCTCAATAAAAATAAGCAAATAACTCCATATCAGCATGGCTTCATGAGGGATCGGTCATGTCAAACTAATTTAATCAGTTTCTATGAGGAGGTAAGTTCTAGACTTGACTGCGGTGAATCAATGGATGTCGTATATCTGGACTTCTCCAAAGCATTTGACACTGTACCACATAAAAGGTTAGTATATAAAATGAGAATGCTTGGCCTGGGAGAAAATGTCTGTATGGGGGTAAGTAACTGGCTCAGTGATAGAAAACAGAGGGTGGTTATTAACGGTACATACTCAGATTGGGTTACTGTCACTAGTGGGGTACCACAGGGGTTAGTATTGGGCCCTATTCTCTTCAATATATCTATCAATGATCTTGTAGAAGGCTTGCACAGTAAAATATCAATTTTTGCAGATGACACTAAACTGTGTAAAGTAATTAACACAGAAGAGGACAGTACACTGCTACAGATGGATCCGGATAGACTGGAGGCTTGGGCAGAGAAGTGGCAGATGAGGTTTAACACTGACAAATGTAAGGTTATGCATACGGGAAGGAATAATGCAAGTCACCAGTACATACTAAATGGTAAAACATTGGGTAACTCTGACATGGAAAAGGACCTAGGAATTTTAGTAAACAGCAAACTAAGCTGCAGAAACCAGTGTCAGACAGCTGCTGCCAAGGCCAATAAGATAATGGGTTGCATCAAAAGGGGCATAGATGCCCGTGATGAGAACATAGTCCTGCCACTTTACAAACCACTAGTCAGACCACACATGGAGTACTGTGTACAGTTCTGGGCTCCTGTGAACAAGGCAGACATAGCAGAGCTGGAGAGGGTTCAGAGGAGGGCAACTAAAGTCATAGCTGGAATGGGTGGACTACAGTACCCAGAAAGATTATCAAAATTAGGCTTATTCACTTTAGAAAAAAGATGACTCAGGGGAGATCTAATAACTATGTATAAATATATCAGGGGTCAGTACAGAGATCTCTCCCATGATCTATTTATCCCCAGGACTGTGACGAGGGGCCATCCTCTGCGTCTGGAGGAAAGAAGGTTTGTACACAAACATAGAAGAGGATTCTTTACGGTAAGAGCAGTGAGACTATGGAACTCTCTGCCTGAGGAGTTGGTGATGGTAAGTTCACTAAAAGAGTTCAAGAGGGGCCTGGATGTATTTCTGGAGGGTAACAATATTACAGGTTACAGTTACTAGAGATGGGTCGTTGATCCAGGGAGTAATTCTGATTACCTGATTGGAGTCGGGAAGGAATTTTTCCCCTAAAGTGGGGAAAATTGGCTTCTACCTCACAGGGGTTTTTTTGCCTTCCTCTGGAACAACTTCTAGGAAAACAGGCCGAACTGGATGGACAGATGTCTTTTTTCGGCCTTATAAACTATGTTACTAATCATAGGTAACCCTTTAAGTGTTTATGTAGACTTGTTTAAGCAGCTGCATGTCTAAGCTCACTTGTGAGAGGTTTCACCTTTACCTGCATCTACGGGAGTTACTTTGTTATGTGAGCAGAATTTATATTTGCTGTACAGCACTATAGACTTGATTTTTACCTCAGGAGAGGCACTGCGGGAGGGTTCATTAGCCTCGCTATCACTGGAACTGCTTTCACTTTCAGAATCTGACCCGGAGCTGCTCTCTGATCCGCTGTGACTGCTTGAATCATCCCTGGAATTCTCTGCTCCTTCGCTGTTAAGCTGTGATGGTTCAGAGTTACTGACAAGGAAAAAAAAAAAAAAAAAAAAATGGTCATGTTTACTCCATGGGTAACATAATACACTCAACTTTCAATGTTCGCTTTCATTTATTAACAAATTCAAAAAAATTAAAATAATTATCCCAAATGGAAAGAAATGATTTAGTCACATTATCTTTCCCAGAAAAACTGTTCCACGCACAAGGGAGAACAGAAACATTCTCAAAGGAAACGTATCCATTCTCACTTGTTCTAGGACCAGTTAAGAAGAAAAAATGTAGAGGACAGCGGATCCTGGGGCATCCTTGGGATCTGGCCAGTTTCATGTTACAGCAGCAGCTTGCATTTCAGAGCTGCTCGTCCTTCAAGGATGTCCCCAAAAGTGAATGCCAGTTTCCTGTCCCCAGTTACAGAACGGGTTTGACTAAAGTGAATATGTGCAATTCCTTTATTAATATGCAATCGATAGTATAATAATGATAATATATGTTATAAACATCGCTAGCAAGGAAAACTAGGAGATTTAATTTCTGATCACAGCAGAATTATGTATGCAGCTCTAAACTAAGGATTTACCGTAGATTAGGATCAGTCCAAGCTATGAATAAATTAATTTTGGTGCTAAACTGCTATATGTAAGAGCAATGAATTGCTAAATCTTTGCTCCTTACCTTCCAGGGTTGTTGGTTGGGACAGCTTTATCACAGTCCTGGAAGAAAATGAAGTAAGAGGTTGTAAATACAAAGATGAACAGAGGTGAACATGTCAATCACAGAACCAACTATGGAGTGTATTGTATTTCAGATCACAACTAACAAAATAATCATGCGACTCATGAGAGGACCTCGGCAAGCTAAAAATGTATTAGGATACAGCCACTGGTTCACAGCTGGGTTCAGGATCATTTGAGGTTAGAAAAAATAATAATTTTCTCCACTCAGTCTTTATTTACAAAAATTGAAACTATTTGCAAATACACTGAAAGTGACAGCTGTAGAAGACAGACTAAAGTTCTGCTTCACGCTAAATCCGTCAATGAGCTTCTCTAGCCCTCATCTCTGAACGCCTGACCGCTCCTAAGAATTTAATTTAAATGAGTGTTTATAGCTAAACTGTTATCAGTGTGAAAAAGTGTTTAACAAACTATTGTAGTCCAAAATGAGTACAATGCAATAATAAAAATATAATTTACCCCAAAAGTGTCTATAGCCCACAACAGTCACATTAAAAGTGGAAAAACCCACCTGAAGATATCACTTTTTTATAGTAGTAAATATAATTGGCACACAACTCGGGACACAAGTGCAGTTTAACCCCTTAGCAACATAACTAAGCCTCAAGGACCAGTAATATTTTTCATGTGTTCTCCAGTGGTCAGATTTTTTTATTTTTTTCTTTAATCTATACGAAGCATTTTGGGGTGCATTTATTATATTAAATAACTTATTTTATTATTAGGGAAACGGTAAAAAGCAGCAATTTTTACATTTTGTGGGTCACTACGATTATGATGTTGCCAAATTTATATTTTGGCAGAATCCTGATATAGAGGAGATAATGCAGTGATTCTTGTCTTATTTTAAACCGTAGACTATCAGCTGTCAAACAAGACTAGGCTGAGATATGAGCCGTTAAAAGGGTTTTCCAAGAGTATTTATTTTTTTTTTTTTTACTGATGACCTATCCTCAGAATAAGCAGGAACTTAAATAAATGAAATACAAATTATACAGAATCTTCCTCATAAAACTATCTCTCAGTCAACTCGGCTTTTTTTCCTCTACAACATCCTGCTAGCAGATTAAACTGTATTTTCATGGCAATGGGTTTTCCAAGTTCACAATACCGAGGAAAATTTTCTTTGGATAGGGCTTCCATATCAAATTGGTGGGAGTCCAACTCCAGACACCCGTCGGTCAGCACATCCGGCGCACCGGAGTCCGGTGCTGAACAATGGTAGTCTAGTATTCCACAAACCAAAAGAAAAGATAAAAAAAGTGATGCTGCTGTTAAATGTACCTGATCTGCATCGCTGTCTTCACTGCTGCTGAGCTTTAAGTCCTCCTTCAGCATGCTGTAAAACAGAGGTCAATTAGCTCAAGATCTGCTAACATACTAGCTTGGCTGTTATGTTTCAAGCATAAAACATTTATCAGGTGAGTGCGAACTTGTTAGAATGAGAATGTTTAAAGGGACACCATATAATAAACTATTTCTAGTGTGTGTGTGTGTGTGTGTGTGTGTGTGTGTGTGTGTATGTATGTATATATATATATATATATATATATATATATATATACACACACACATATACACACACAGTAGAAATAGTTTACTGTAGTTGAAAAAATCTTTATTAAAAAAATGTGGTGTCCCTTTAAACATTCTCATGTTTAAAGTTCTAACTAACTAAGTTCTAACTAACAAGTTCGCACTCACCTGATAGAGGAGATAGATATATATATATATATATATATATATATAATAAAGTGCATATGAGAGTCGCTATATTTTTAATTTCACAAACAGCTTTTTTTATTAAAAATAAATAAATTAATAAATAATAATAATAATCCCTTTAAGAGGGTGAATATACTCAGACAAATTAAGGAACCAAATCAGAAACACAAATACAGGTCATCCAGTGTTCTTTAAGGATAGAGGGCTGCTGCCAGCTAAGCGGCATTAGGAAAACTCCCAGGGAGTTATTTATACTCCTCCGTATAATCCTCTACTACATAACTTGCTATAACAATAGCCTGCGGTTTAGGACGTGCACTATTCCAATTACTTGTCAGCTGCAGACGCAGCGTATTAATCTATGTAAAGAACAGAATAAAAGCAAACTTGCTTTTTAATATCAAGATTACATTTAAAGATCAGAAAAGTACACAGAGAAGTTCTCTGAAGAAAATGCAACTTACGATTTTGGTGGATGACCTTTCGATGCATTGTATCTTTCTGCAAAGTGAAAAGAAGTACCACAATGGTAATAACCAGTATAGATACCTGTTATTGTATACAACGAAGCTCTGCACACCATTACAACACATACTTCTCTAGGATACAACATTAGACATCACATGTAGTATATACTTACTTTGATCAGTGTTGGCAAAGTTTGATTGTTGAGATTCCTACAAACAAGAGGGTTTAAAACTAGAATCAGCAAAGTTATATCTTTACGATAAAGGTTTTACTCATGTTTTTATTTCAGGCAAACCTCTACTATACAAATGTGAATATAGAAAAAACAAACTTTGTAGTATTACTATTTTATGTTACTGTTATGTATTTTATTGCCAATTATTACTATATGTAGGCGAACAGATATGGCCACTAATGCCTGCAATGGACATTCTATGTATGTTAGCGCTAAAGAAGATGATGAACTGCGAATCAATGTCTAAATGGCTGGCTGGGGGCATTCTGTACCAAACATGGAGGAACACGCATTAGCTCCTCGTCATAAAGAAGTATTCTTAGATTAGTTCTCCAGCATTTTTATATAGATAGCCTATCCTCAGGAGGTCCTCAGGCGGGACTCTGACAATCTGCTGTTCCAAAGTAGCTCTGGCAGTGTGTAGTGGACAGAGTGGGTGACTGTAACTCTGCTCTCATTCACTTCAATGGGTGCATTAATGGCATAACCTGAGGATAGGCCAATAATACAGAAACCCTGGACGAGCCACTTCTTAATGAATTAGGGCTTATGTACACAGTTGCAGACCCATTCATTTCAAAGGGGCCACTAAAGATGCTCCTTCCGTGGCCCTGAAAAAAAACCGACAGAATATGCCCTAACGATAGGATCAAAATTTACTAAGTTACTTTTTGCTGCAAGTACTGAATACATTCTGAAGACCAACTACCAAGCTCTACCAGGAGTATCAGTTCACTCATGCTCCACAGCAGGCCACACAGTTATACTGCTTATGCGTCTGCACAATACACTTCTTTCTTTCACAAATAAAAAGCTAAATACAACGTAAGGACACAAACCTTTGTTGGGAATGGAAATTTGGAAGGCTCAGTCTTGCATGGGGTATGTATTGCAGTCAGAGGGGGTGGCCATGAGTGGGTCATCTCCTGCAATCAAAAGTATACAAGTGTTAAAAAATAGAAACCTCAGAGAGACAATAAAAGGTCTAGAAGATACTTTAATGACACATATGGTATATCCTACCAAAAAGTAAGATTTCACCTCTGTCCACTGACTGCTTAAGCTAGGGCAAGTCGCACATGGCCGCCCCTTTTCTATCTTGTTTAATGTGCATTATTTTCGCAACATTACCATCTGCCCTGGATCGGCAGTTTAAATAGCATTTGCTGCTCATTTTATTCTGTCTCAGAATCCAGGTGACCCCTTTAATTATTTGCTGCAGTGAATTCAGATAACATTCTCTAAATTCCTCTTCCCCTAAAACTGCTGTGTGAAAGGTTTGAGAAACAGTAGTGTCAGCAGAGGAAGCAGCTCTGTAGATATTCTGTATGGCCGCAATCAGAAAGGCTCACTGGAACAGGTCCCTTTCATTCTCTAATGTCACCTGAAACCGCAGTGTCTTTCCTGTGAACCAACCAGCAATACACTATATACCTGAAGTGACAGGAGCCCAGACAGTCTAAAGGGAACGTGTCAGCAGAAAATCATCTATTGTTTAAATCATGTTTTTTAAGGCAAACATTTTTTTTTTATAATTTCTGGTGATGTTTTTTTACATTTTTTCTAAACAAATAGTTTTTTATTTTTAATATAGGTAATGACATGAAAATTAAAAAAAATATTACCAAAAATTCTTAAAATAAAATGTTAAACACAAAAACATGATTTAAACAATTCATTTTCTGATGACACATTCCCTTTAAAAATTGGCAGGGAAGGAGCGGGTCATGTACCCGTCTAGCACTGTGAAAGCTGTAACCAAAAGCTACTATAGCTCCAAGACCAGGGCCACAGGACCAACTGCTGAATGTGTGGGACTGCCAGGATTACCTATAATTACTACAGGGGATATGGTTTCATTTTCTCCGTAATATGAGAATACAATGAGAAAACATTAACAAAAAAAACCCTGCTCCAGCTACATGGCGGCTTAAGGCCAAACATAAATAAGATTGTTAATGTAATGATCCCACTGTGTGGCTGCACAGAGACGTCATGTTCGGGCAACGTGAGGGTGACCACACCACAGCATTAACTGTCATTTAGCGTGACATTGTGATCTTATGTCATGAGACTACACGTGCACGGCTGAGTGCTGTTCCCTTTGCTTTAGTAATCAGTGGGGATCTCACCTGGAACCCGACAGGTTAATAATTCTGACACGTGAAATGTTTTCTGAAGCTGCAGTTACACTTTCAGCTCCTTACTGTTTTCTAGATCGACGTCTGCAGTCATTAAATAATAGTTTACTTTCAGTGGAGAAAAATGTGTCCCAGTCATGTGACGATCACATACGCGCTCTGCTTGTCACAAGATAGGCCCTGGTAAGAGTCTGGCTTACGTGCATGGCCAGTCCTGCTCTCAGCGGAGAGGTGAGTACAGTGCCACCCAGTCTAGACAATGCTCGGTGAGCGGCCTGTACTGGAGAGATCTGGGCAGCTGATGTATACACCCACAGAGCATTGCCTAGATCTGTGATGGATAACCTCCGGCACTCCAGCTGTGGTGAAACTACAACTCCCAAGATGCACACTTGCTTGGCTGTTCTCAGAACTCCATAGAAATGAATGGAGCATGCTGGGAGTCGTAGTTTCACCACAGCTGGAGTGCCAGAAGTTAGCCATCACTGGCCTAGACTGGATCTTCTCTTGTTATAGCAGGACTAGCCACATACTAAAGCCCCTCATTCACAGCAAACGGTTATCTTGAAAATTGTGAGGACCTGAATCCCAAAGCAGGACATTTATGTCTTTGTCTCTCCTGCGACGAATGGAGAGTTATGTAGAGGCCGGACTTTACACTTATATAAAGTTACGCCAGCTCCCTTGCTGGCGTAGATTTAGAATATTTTCTACATTTTTTTTTACACCTGGTGGGGAAAAGTCACACATTGCGGCGCAAATAACCTTTGTGTCACAATCTGCGACATATGTATACAAAGAAGTGGCAATAACCGTTTGTAAATGACCCCCACAGTTTATTAGAAAGTTCTACAACTAACCCTAAGGGTTTTGCAAGATCTCTAGAATTACTATGTAGAAAGAAAAAAAAAAAAAAAAAAAAGTATACTAAAAAGGGTTTTCCCTTCTTGAACGTTTATGGCATACTGTTAAATGTCAGATAGGTGCTGATCTTAGCAGCGGGACCAGCACATATCTCTAGAACAGGGCCCTGAAGTCGCACAGCAAGCTACACAAGCATGGCCACCTCTCCATTAGTCATTACAGGACTTCCGAACATAGCAGAGCCAATGTCCAGCTACAACTCCCATAGTGGTGGGAATGGAGGGTGGCCGCACATCTTGCTCTTCCTTCACGTCGGGGGCACCATTATGGATTCGGTAGCAGGGGCCAGAGGTGGGATCCACACCTGACATTTATGGCACATCCTAGCAATATGCCAGAAATGCCCCAGATGGGACAACCCTTTTAAAGTCTACAAAAACCAGCAGCCAACCACCGGGTAGTGACATAATATACATTATGTTACATGATGACTACTAAAAGCTGACAACATTGTGGCCATGGAATGATTAGTGGTTAAAGGGGTTGTCTCATCACAGACAATGGGGGGTGCCGCTAGGATATGCCCCCATTGTCGGATAGGTGTAGGTCCCACCACTGGAACCCACACCTATATCGAGAACGGAGCCCTGCAAGTGGTGGAGAACACAATGCGAATGCGCAACCGCCTTCCATTCATTTTCTATGGTGCCGCCGAAAATAGCTGAGCACTGGCTTGGCTATTTCCAGCCCACAGAAGTGAGAATGGGAGTGGTGGCCGGTTATGTGCAGTGCGCTCCCATTCACTTCTATGGGCAGAGAGATTTGTGGTGGCCAGACCGGAGTCCTCCAGCCAACACCTTGTGGGGCTCCG
The DNA here is from genome assembly GCA_900303285.1 of Rhinella marina. Taxonomy (NCBI): domain Eukaryota; kingdom Metazoa; phylum Chordata; class Amphibia; order Anura; family Bufonidae; genus Rhinella; species Rhinella marina. Next base: position 157,074 of record ONZH01009539.1, read on the forward strand.
TTCCAGATATAGATGTGGGGACCAGCACCTATAAGACAATGGGGGCATATTCTAGCGATATGTCCCCATTGTCTGAGATGAGACAACCCATCTGAGAAAACCCCTTTGAGATCATACAAGTAACATTAGCTCTATAAAAAAAAAAAATCACTTACTTTTAGAATTTCATCCACACAGCTAACATCACCAGATGCCGAGGCCTGAAACACAAAAGTGACAGCTGCTGAAAGACACAGTAGAGACAAGCGAGACAATCATTGCCGGGTGTCATATGTAATGCTGGGACTCCTTTACATTCTTTTGCAGGTTATGGATACAGTAACCTATGAGTAAGACCATAGAACAAAGCTTTACACTGACAACTATCTACCGTAAAATCAGTGGGAAAAGAGGTGCAGACTGCTTCCATGAAATAACTAGTGCTTCAATCGTCAAACCCTACCGATACAACACTGCTAAGTCACGTCGAGCTGATTCACCATGAGTAATACTAAGTGACGTGTGTAATGGCCGTGCAACCTTTGAACTGCTTGTGGAAAACAAAATTAGAAAATAATTATTGTATCCTTCTGGTGATCAAATCAGTGGGGTTTTGCTGCTAGGTTTTCTTGAAGTGATCTAGACTTCCCACATCCTTGAACATCACATGTTTCCTCAGCACAACCAGAATAAGTGCATCACATCTTAAAGTATGTGACATATCAAAAGTTTTGATTGTTGGGGGGAGGAGGGTCCGCACATTCTGCAGATGGCAGCCTGTCTGCGTTAGCTGAAGACGACCTCACAAAAAGTCTATCAGCCCATCTAGAGGAGCGAAGAGACAGCGTTCCTCTGGCATGTGAACACTTTTTTTTTTTAACATGCTTAACTCCAGGCTTCTGCATCTAGGCAGAGAATGAACGTAGAGGTGACGCACATACGTGCAGCTCTTTCCAGTCATTTCTAGGAACCTCAACAACAAAGCCGAGCATGCTTGATCACTTGACCCCCATTCAGAAGTGAATGGAGAAATGTGTCATCACCTCTCCATTCATTCTCTGCTCAGGCATGACAGCAAGTGGTGGCACCGCAATAAGTGGGAGAGGGGTCTGGGAATAGGTGCAGATCTGAGAGGTGGGACCAGCATCTATTAAATAGTTGTAGTTTATGTGGCTGTCTAGTGCGACAGCATTTTCAGAAAACTGCAGTGTGGTCACAATCAACAACGTGATCAATTGATAAAAAACACAGGAAAACCGAAGTGCATTTTTCAATTCTGAAAGGATGGCCTAGCCTCACTGGGATCTCTAATTTGTGTAGGTTCATTATAGCTGTGTTTTACCTTTAAATGGTCGCACAACTTTACATAAATCAATAGTACAATTTACGACATGTCTTATCAGTGAGAAATGTCTAATTCTCATGTTATCAGCTTTTAACCCTCCCCAGGGGCCTTTACACGGGCCAAGAATCCGCCAGATAATCACTAACAAGTGTTCATATGAATGCTCCTTAGCGATTATATGGCAGTGTAAAGGTGCTGCCGATTAACCGTTGGACAAGTGAAATACTAGTTCGTCAGGTAACTGATCAGTTGTGTAGGCACCTAAATTATCGTGCTGTGTAATCACACTCTACTGCCGCCAAACACTCCCATACTATGGAGGAGATCCCTACATGGAGGGTCTCCTCGACTGACCAGCAGGCGATTGCCGGGAAGGAAAACTTCTGGAGCTACATGGGATGAGATATAAACTTCCTTTATTCACAATTATATAGGTCAGTACTTCTCTGCAATGTCTTCCATGATCCTGGGGAGACTTCTGAGAAGGTTAGGAAGAAGGTACTCCTCTACTTTGTGTGCAGTGGATGGCAGCTAGTCTTTACCTACCATGTATGCAAACTAGGCATTCACTATACGCAGAGGAAAAACTGCTAAGATGCCAGATACAAGTGATATAATGGACAGAAATAGTATTTTTCCTCAGGTACACACACTGTACTGCTGATTAATACAAAGGTTAGTGATGCTTTGACGTACATTCAAGCGAGATGGAAATGCGGCAGATTTATCATCCAGATTTGTAGTATAATGCAATACCAGGAGCGTGGATGAAATCTGAGCTAATCTACACACGGATTAAATTTTCCAAATAGAAATTGACCTGTGGTGCGGATCTGCAGCATGTCAATTTTCGTTTTCATCACAAAATTTCATCCATTTCAATATAACAGGGTGAGATCCACAAGAAAATCTGCATGATACACATGCAGATTTGCAGCAGATTTTTCGTGTGAACGTATCCTTGAATAGAATTTTGCGTGGATTAGAAAGGAATAATGAGAAGACCTGGTTTGTAGATGCAAGTAACTTCATAAAATAAATGACTGACCTAATAATGTCATAAGTAAAGCTGCAATGGCAGAAAGTGTACGAGTCAGACAACCCAACTCGCCATGAAGAAAACTATTCGGCTATGTTCACATGGCAAGGATTTTTAAGAGCTAATGTGCCATGAATTTCAAGCATTATCTGAAAACTCTGTTTTCTGTTGCGGGCTGGTACACAGATTGGCATGTGGATTAGCTCCAAAATCCTGACAGATTTCACAAAGTACGAGTTTCAAAGGGTATGGAAGAATTGACTTACATCCAGTGGCTGAGAAGGGATCTTCAGTTTTGTTAAGTGTGCTTTAGAGGACTTCAGCTCACTCATGCTATTGCCTTGAGACTGGCCGCTGTAGTGTTCAGTGGACAATTTGGGTTCCATAGATTCAGGCCCATCCATTGGCCGTACATAAGCTGTAGGTTTCTGCAACATTGAGCTAGATTTAGACATTAAAGATGGTGGAAATGCTTGTGAGGAGTGCTGTCCACTTGAGAATGAAGGTGCTCGAGAAGGGGAATCCCAGTTAGCATCCGGGTCTCTTGGAGATTTGGAGCGTGGACGATCTTTGCTGTGGTGATCAATCCCATGAGTGGAACGGGAATGGCTAGAATTTAAAGCAGACTGCTTTGCTGGGCTGATGGACCGTGATTTTGAGTGTTCTGACCCATGTTGCCCCTTTTTCCGGCTACTGCTATAGGGCTCCCTATCATGCCTTTGACTGCTGCTGCCACTGCTGCTCCTATGTCCTCCTTGTGTACCCGATGAGGAACGTTTCTGGGACTGAGAAGACGTGCCTGCTGCAGGCCCCACAGGAGTCCATTTACTGCTCTGGTGTGAAGTACTATGTCTCTGATCCGCATAGAAGACTTGTCCTGATTTATCATCTGATGGAGGGGGTGGGGCGCTGTGCTTGGAAATTCCAAGTGACAAAGGTGGGTCAGTTATCATATCCTTCATCTCATCATAGTTTCCCAGCATACTCTTGATTCGGTTTGATAATTTATCTTCCTTGCTTGTCTAAAACAAAGGAATAGAAAGAAAAGTTGCCATGAAATACCAGTATGTCAAAGAAAATTAACAAATACAGTCACATCATGAGGTAGTAACTGAAAAATGTACTCATTTTTTGTATATCAACTACTTCTTCCCCTGACAGGACTAATATTATGGAAAAAGCAATAACAATGGAAAAGGAGGAGTAAAAATTGTATCTGAGTGAGCAGAGCTAAAAGAAACTGGCCATTTTGATACTCTGAATGTCTATTTTTGAGGAGCTCTGTGAAATAAGGACATTGATAACTCACTTCAGCTATTGACTGTAACTTAGGCTTAAAGGGGCTGTCCGGGTACAGAGCTGAACCCAGACCTAAGCCCTTCTTCACCCAGGCAGCCCCTCTGAGTGGATGTTCTGATGCCCTCCCTTGCCCTGTCCTGAATCACGTAGGGGAAGGGCTTTTTCTGCAGATTTGGTCTCGTACCACGAGTCTCTGCTAGGCGGAGGCTTCCACCTAGCAGTGTTCGCAGTGACGTCACTGGCACTAATGGGCAGGCTTTAGCGCTGCCCCTAGCCTGTTTTACAGGCTAAATCCCGATCCCATTAGAGCCAGTGACATCACCGGGAACACTGATAGGTGGAAGCCGCCACAGAGTACTGTAAAAATGTAAACAAAAATGCCCTTGCCCTGTGTGATACAGCGCAGGGCAAGGGAGAGCATCGGAGAGTGAAATGCTCGGATGCTCATCTCAGAGGGGCTAGCTGGGTGAAAAAGGAGATATGTCTGGATTCAGCTCTGAACCCAGACAACCACTTTAAGTTAAGGTTACACAGCCAAGATCAGGACCTGGACCTGTTTTTAATACTGTCTAGTTGTGAATGGGAAAAGTCCCACGTCTATCACTGAAGTAAATGGCACTGCAACCAAACTTGAAGTCAACTGCAGATCAGGTTTGATGACAAGTTACAAAAACATGAAGCTGTGTGCCATAACCACCATGTAGCCTTACCCTGAGGCTGAATTCAGACCGCAGTCGGTTTTGTGCCAAGCACAGGAATGGATAAGTGCAGTAAATCTATGCCATAGCTCTCACAACATAAAAGGCCACATCCTTTGAGTGGTCCAGCCTTTCCCATGGTGTGAGGTGCCTGAGAACAAAGTCGCACCTTCAGTGGAACACTTACATCGGGCTAGGCAACCACCATCTCAGCTACTCATAGGGGAGGTTGGAAGACCCGTAGGCGTTACTTAAAGAGCTGAGCAGGATGTGCTACTTTGTTTCTGTAATTCTCAGAGATGTGAATAGGAGCTACTGAAAGAGCATAGTAATGTTCTAGGCTGTTTTGGTAGCTTCCATTCATTCTAATGGGAATTATGAAAACCGCATAGGAGAACCTGTCCAGCAGAATCTGTAATACTGACCACTCATGGCTGCCATATAAAAGCAGCTATTCCATTCCCAACCATGAATAACTGAGATGGGAATACCCTTTAAATGTAGATTTTAGGAGAGAATTGAAATTTCACCATAGTTAAAAAAAAAAAAAAAAAAAAATTAAAAAATTAAAAAATAGAATAGTAGCGACTGAGCCAATGAAAATTATCTCACATTGATGTCGGTCGTACAATGGTTTCTAAAGAAGCGTCTGACACTCACTTATGGGAGGTGCTGTTCCTTTTTTGAATAATTATGTATATATAGGGGACTATGGCCTCCTCTGGGAACCTAGCACCCCTGCTCACGTTTGCAGCTTCTAATCAGGTAACTAGCTGGGTGCTCCTTTGATTCAGGCATGCAGGTTTTTGTAGGATGCATGTCTGTGTTAGAGTAGGACCCATCTGATTGGAAGCCACCTTTGTTGGTTGGTAGATGGGTAAGACATATTCATGTTCATTTATATGCGCCAAGAGCTTCCACTTTATACACTTTAGTAAGTATAGCAGTAATGCTTTTTACCTTTTCACACATTCACCATATCTCCCTTAGTGCATACAGAGTGCTGCTACTTTTTTGATATATATAATTCCTAGCGCAATCACACAGCTTCATGCACACAAAGCAGCAAGGCATGCATACTTTTATGCTGAGCTGGAATTTCACTTCAGAAAACAAACTCTAAATGCATTCCGACACAAAACCCACAAAAGGTATAAATATGAGAGAGTACATGTCAGGGGATGGGGAAACAGCAAAGACTGAGATCACGACTGTAGACACGGGTTACTGTGCAGCCCCTGGAAACCCCACTAAAGATATCGAAGTGGCAGTTTTAAAATGACCCATGTCCAGTACATTACATTTATGCAGAATTACTTGTACATCACAAATACTCTGCTTTCATAGGTCCTACACAGCACTTATTAGAAGTGGTGACCCAACAGTAGAGCAGGGCGGCTGGCAGGAGGTTTAAAAAAAATCAGAAGGATACAAAGAAAACAGGAAGCCGCCACAGAGTAGTGTAAAAACGTAAACAAAAATGCCCTTGCCCTGTGTGATACAGCGCAGGGCAAGGGAGAGCATCGGAGAGTGAAATGCTCGGATGCTCATCTCAGAGGGGCTAGCTGGGTGCATTTGGCAGAGGTATAAGCATGGTACCAATGGGAATTTCGTTTTCTTGACAATTAAATTTAGGTTGGATTGCACAGGAAACTCCTAGTTTATGGAGGACTTATGGGGATGGGGTAGGGGGGGGGGGAAATCAATATGGTCTATCTAAATATCCTCAAATTTCTCTCTCTCTCCCCCCCCATATCTCTCCTCCCCCCCCCCCCATATCTCTCCCCCCCCATATCTCTCCTCCTCCCCCCCCCATATCTCTCCTCCTCTCCCCCCCCATATCTCTCCTCCTCTCCCCCCCATATCTCTCCTCCTCTCCCCCCCCATATCTCTCCTCCTCTCCCCCCCCATATCTCTCCTCCTCTCCCCCCCCCCCAATATCTCTCCTCCTCTCCCCCCCCCCATATCTCTCCTCCTCTCCCCCCCCCCATATCTCTCCTCCTCTCCCCCCCCCATATCTCTCCTCCTCTCCCCCCCCCATATCTCTCCTCCTCTCCCCCCCCCCCATATCTCTCCCCCCCCCCATATCTCTCCCCCCCCATATCTCTCCTCCTCTCCCCCCCCCCATATCTCTCCTCCTCTCCCCCCCCCATATCTCTCCTCCTCCCCCCCCATATCTCTCCTCCTCTCCCCCATATCTCTCCTCCTCTCCCCCCCCCATATCTCTCCTCCTCTCCCCCCCCCCATATCTCTCCTCCTCTCCCCCCCCCATATCTCTCCTCCTCTCCCCCCCCCATATCTCTCCTCCTCTCCCCCCCCCCATATCTCTCCTCCTCTCCCCCCCCCCATATCTCTCCTCCTCTCCCCCCCCCCATATCTCTCCTCCTCTCCCCCCCCCATAATCTCTCCTCCTCTCCCCCCCCATATCTCTCCTCCTCTCCCCCCCCAATATCTCTCCTCCTCTCCCCGCCACCCATATCTCTCCTCCTCTCCCCCCCCCATATCTCTCCTCCTCTCCCCCCCCATATCTCTCCTCCTCTCCCCCCCATACTCTCCCTCTCCCCCCCCCATATCTTTCCCCCCCCCAAACTCTCCTCCTCTCCCCCCCCCCCATATCTCTCCTCCTCTCCCCCCCCCATATCTCTCCCCCCCATATCTCTCCTCTCTCCCCCCCCATATCTCTCCTCCTCTCCCCCCCCATATCTCTCCTCCTCTCCCCCCATATCTCTCCCCATATCTCTCCCCCCCCATACTCTCCTCTCTCCCCCCCCATATCTCTCCTCCTCTCCCCCCCCCCATATCTCTCTCCTCTCCCCCCCCCATATCTCTCCTCCCTCTCCCCCCCCCCCATATCTCTCCTCCTCTCCCCCCCCCCCATATCTCTCCTCCTCCCCCCATCCCCCCCTCCCCATATCTCTCCTCCTCTCCCCCCCCCCCCATATCTCTTCCTCCTCTCCCCCCCCCCATATCTCTCTCCTCTCCCCCCCCATATCTCTCCTCCTCTCCCCCCCCCATATCTCTCCTCCTCTCCCCCCCCCATATCTCTCCTCCTCTCCCCCCCCCCATATCTCTCCTCCTCCCCCCCCCCCATATCTCCTCCTCCTCCCCCCCCCCCATATCTCTCCTCCTCTCCCCCCCCCCCATATCTCTCCTCCTCTCCCCCCCCCCCATATCTCTCCTCCTCTCCCCCCCCCCCATATCTCTCCCTCCTCTCCCCCCCCTATCTCCTCCTCCCCCCCCCATATCTCTCCTCTCTCCCCCCCCCCATATCTCTCCTCCTCTCCCCCCCCCCCCATATCTCTCCTCCCCCCCCATCCCATATCTCTCCTCCCCCCCCATATCTCTCCTCCTCCCCCCCCCCATATCTCTCCTCCTCTCCCCCCCCATATCTCTCCTCCTCTCCCCCCCCCATATCTCTCCTCCTCTCCCCCCCCCCATATCTCTCCTCCTCTCCCCCCCCCCATATCTCTCCTCCTCCTCTCTCTCCCCCAACCTTATAACCGCCTTTTATTTTTGTTAGCTTTAGATTGTTTTTCTTCTGAATGTCAACTAAAACTCATTAATATCCATTAAACTGTCAGCAACTAGTTGTACCGAAAGAAAAGGGAAAAAAAGGGGGAAGAAAACCTCTGTGACGATATCCAAGACAAGATGGTCAATGGTTCATTGAAGAAACCATCCCGTGTGGCATCCATATTCCATGGACATTGCTCAGCTGAAAATTAATTTCCAGAGCATCTGCTACAAAGGGTCTGTGAAAAATCACTGACTCAAAGACCCATAGAGTGTTTTTGTGATTCTTGCTTTGACTTATGGTCACAGAAAAATCTCTGTTGTGTGAATAAACGTATGGGAACATGAGGTTTCCGTGGAGGGGAGTATGAGGCCTAAATAAATGGAAAACGCGGGAATAGACTGCTGGACAGTGGCCGAGCCAAGGAACATTTAAAGGGAACCTGTCAGCTCTGAAACACCCTCCAAGCTAGAGTAAGCGGTGTATAGTGTAAGTGACGTCGAGTCCGGTTATGTCATTTTTATCTTCATACTCACTTCCATTCTGACGCTGTGCTCTGACAAACCAGCAGTAAAATGCACTCACTGGACTCCAGTGCTCACTCACATAATGGAGAGGACTCCAAGAAGAGTCCTCTCAATGCATTTTACTGCTGGTTTGTGGGAGCACAGCGTCAGAATGGAAGTGATTATGAAGATAAAACTTACATATTCGGATTCAGCATCACTTACACTATACACCGCTTACTCTAGTCCAGGGGGGGTTTCAGAGATGACAGGTTCCCTTTAAGTAAATGGGAACTGAGCTGCAGTATGCTGACAAGGTCATCACACTGGGGAAGGAGCCTTCTGCCTCCGGCTCTGGCCACTGTTTAGTTTCTGGCGTGTGCCAAAAACAGATATTGACAGGGTGCCTGGTGTCAGACCCCCACTGAACTGATGCTGATGAAATTAGCTGGAAAACACATATTTCTCCCAAATGTTAGCAGCTCTCTGCATTTTTTTGTAGGGACAAATGCAACGAGTATGCTAAAAAGGTGGAATTACAATAATTTGTCTGCCTAGGCTACTGATGCTTGTAAGTGGACTTCTAACTATTCACTAGCTGAATTAAAGGTGTAATTCCATCTAATAAAGTAGGATATGTCATCCCTTTATGATCAGTGGGGGGTCTGACTTCTGAAATCACTACTTCAAGCACTGGCTCCTGGCCACCCGACCGTGGAGGGAACTGCAGCTGGCCCAATTCCACTCGAGCGGAGTTGTGCTGCAGTTCCCTGCACAGCGAGGGGGTGGGCTTGCACGGTACAAAGAAAACTGAGAAGGGGACCTAGCACTACACCAGCCCCTTCAGATAGTGGGGATTCCAGAGTTTACAACCCCACCGATCAGAACGTGATGTCACATCCTACACAGGAAATGCCCTTCAACTGTAAAGTAAACAAATGTAGGATGAGATCCTCTCACTACCCAGTGTAATAGAGAAATGATGCTTGGTGCAATTACTCTTTAATCCGGAAGCAATTACCTCATGAGTCAGACCAGTTTGGTGGAGGTGGATGCATTAATTACTCAGAAAAACACATTTACGAGCCAGGACATGTGTCAATCAATGCAACCAATGAGGATTCCATTTCTGAAGGGAACGCTTTGGAAGCCATGCCTCCTAAAGGGTAATTCATAAGAACTTCCTACAGTAGGGAGGGCAATACAACACAGTCGGCAGATGAAGGCTTGCCCCGGGAGAGCAGAAGGATTACCACCGTGTAGCACACTTACAACTTTATAAGGTTCAGCAAAGAGAGGAGAAGTAGATTGAAAGGCCTCTTCGCCCTGCTGGATTTCTTGATTTCGCCTTTCCCTTTCTTTCATACGCAGCACGTTCCGTTCTTCACGGTTCATATTGCTACAAAGAAAGACGTACAGAAAGTCAGCATTTCAACAGTTAACTGCACTATTGCGCCCACAGCAGAAGCCTATTTTGGAATGGGATGTCATTCTACCAAATGCAGGAGGGAACCTCTTGAAATTGAGCAGACTATACACAAATTCGAAGGGAACGACGCCCGTCTTCCTGGAGGCTGAAAGCCAATAATTGATATTATGTAATGCCTGTAACTTGGAAAAACATGCACTTGTGTATGGAGGTTGCTAAGGTTGAAAGATGAGTAAGGATACAGAAATGAAAAAGCCGTAGAACCAGTTTATGACATGACACTCTTAAATTCCACCAGCATCAAGCGTTTTTTTCCAGCAGATTAAGGCTGATGTCACACACAGGTTTTTTTGGCATTTTCAGGGGTTGGGGAGAATGTTGAGATTTTTTTTTTTTTTTTCGAAGAACATTAGCTCCCGATGTAACAAGGCAAATACTAAAGCAGTGATGCCAAGTATTAAAGAAGCATTTTTTTTTGCATATATTACTAACTGACCAGCAGTATTCTAGCAGTGTCATTTGTTACATCCCAACTCAGTTGCATCCATATATTTTAAATCTGGTCATGTGATCTCACTCATGTGTAAACAGGAACTGTGTTTTTCCCTGTGGATGACTTCCTGTCAACTATAGGATGACATCATCACCAATCAGATCCCTCCTGGCAGCTCTCAGGCCCCTCCCCTCAGTCCTCTGTATAACTCTGTATTCTGTTGAAGATATCATGTCTTCCCTATGTAAAGGACCAGGAGTGGAGATATACGAAAGGGCAGTGTATACAGTGACTAGCTGCAGTTATATAAACCTCCTGTAATATCTGTGAGTGCTGACTCTCCTGTGCAGTTCTATGGGATGTAGCGTTATACTGGCCACCTGCATGTAAAAGCTGACAGGGGCGAGAGGGCAAATGGGTTCAAGCTGCATCACATAGGAAAATATGAAGACGCTGCAGTGTGAGGGGACAGCAGATCTAAGTCACTGATCTGCAATGGCTACCCTTTAACAGGACTCAGTAGTGCAGTTAATGGAGACTCCACACCCTCTGTCTGCAAACCCAGGCATGATGGGCACTGCCTAGCTATAGCACTATTTAGGAATGGGGGCGAGGGGGGGGGCGGAGGGCAGGATTTATCTTGATAGATTTGGTATTCTGCAATCTATTACAGCTCCACATGGTGGTAACCCAGCGTTCCCAGGACCCTGGAAAGCAAATCTGCCGAGCTATGGCACTATTTAGGAGTGTGTGTGTTTGGAGGGGGGGTTGTCTTGGTAGATTTGGCATAATTCATTTTGTGGACCACCACAAAAAAAAAAATGGTATACCCTTGCCTTTTTTTCCTTTAACATTGGGGCCTATGAATGACATGTTGTTGTGACATTTTCATGCAAAGTGAATACAGCCTCGCTGCCTACATGGGAATGGCTTCATCGGTGACGCGCTGGATACAGCAGAGGCAGCACAGAGGACCAGAGCAACAGGGAGCAATTAAGTATGAATCTTCTGTTTCAGGGGGCAGTCTGTGGACACTTGATAAAATATCATTACCTGAAATCATCTTTAAAATTAATAAAAATTGAATATCCCCTGCTCTATTGATGTCAGCGTTATTAATCATTTACAGATATACTGCACATTGTAATTGTCCTAACATGTATGTACAGCACGTGACTATTGTATAACGAAAAATGACATGACCCACATCATGTTTCTTCAAACCTAAATGACAGCCAGCTTGAATATATTGTGAGTAACATCAAATTAAAAGGGCGTGTGGTCACTTTCTGTGATCACATTGGTATTGAAACAAACTGCATAATAACCCAGATTGTGGAGTATATATATATCTAAAGGAGGGAACTACCTTGCAAATACATGCTCATCACAAGATCAAGCCAGATCTTTTTACCCCTGGGTAGTAAACAGTGAAAGTTACTATTGAATGACCGCAAGCAGAGGCCGTGAAGACTAGAAGGAACTGATACATAAAGTATACAGCAGGCCCCTCTAGCTGGTGTTAGGACTATATAAATTAATCACTAAGTACATATAGGATTTCATGAACCCCCTGCACTTTTGACTGCTTTAGCCAGCCAACAGGTGTATTTGTGCCAAAGATTATTTTTAGGAGGCTAATTGATACTATGTATAAATGTGGAGCACCTACCAAAGCCTTTCTAATCTTACAGCAGCAGGTGTCCTCCGCATAGGGAGATACATATATGCGGCAGCAGCATGTAGACGAGAGGTGGGCTGAGGAGCCTGCCTGTGCACGTAAGGGCCCATTCACACAGAGGATTTTAAAGCGAAATTCAATTTCACTGAAAACTACTTCAATGGGTGGCAGCGCTAAGCGGCGACTTAAAACTGCAGCCGTGGCGGGAGCAGACAAGTCCCTTCTTAGCGTGGCCACAGCTATAAGGTGACGCTCCACGATCCTCTGCGCTGCCATCCCCTTGGGATATATCAAAGGCAGAAAGGATGGAGCCATGGGCAGGTTTTTGGCGTAATTTTGGCTGTGTGAATGTCCCCTAACATTAAGCTAGCAGTGTATGCTGAAGACAGATTTTCCTTAGCATCGCTCATTTAAAGCATTGCAAATGGAAAACTTCACAGCCATATTTTCTTTATAAAAGTCAACAAAAACAGTATATAGAAGTATATTACAAAAATACTACTTCTCTTCCCCCTACGTGTAAAAAAAGAAAAAAAAAAAAAAAAAAGCAGCTCCACTTTAAAGAGGATATGTAATTTTGGGAAACCCTTGTCCTCTTCATGGAATAACAATTCTGGATGATCTTTTCCTAGAACTCTGCATTCTAACGTTCCTATGTATTACTCTGAGAAACGCATTAATAAATTCACAACTGGGCGTTACCAGTTTGGGGGGGGGGGGGGTGTCCCTACAACAATCCAACATTGTCCAATCAGTGCTGCCAGTGTAAGACCGTCCATGGACATTCCTGCTCACCACTAAACACTGTTCTGCAAGAAGCCCCTCATATGATCAGGTTCACACAGCAGTTTTGACAGAGCATGTGGAAAAGATATAGGGGGAGATTGAAGAATTTATTGTCCACAGCAGCCAATCATAGCACAGCTCTCATTCTTCAAGAGCAGAATACAGAATGAAAGCTGGGCTGTCATTGATTGCTATGGCCAACAGAAGTTTCCAAAATCTTCCCAATAGTCCATAGTATGAAAGCACTGAGTGTAAGTAGGTACAGAATGAAGCAATGCAATGAATGAAAGCAGGCTATCCTTTCACGATCCAACTGGCAAGCATAGAGTGAGGCTATAAATTGAGATAAAATCTGCATTTCACTAGTACTCTGCTGTAATGTCCAGAGGGAAAATACTCAGCACCAGCACTGGTTCTTTGCACGTGTGTGCCGTACCTTCAAACTTATCCAATCTCCACGAGCATTCTCTATATTCGGTGGAAATCTAAAAATCCAGTTTACCCGAAATGAAAAGGGAAATATGAGTAAATCAGAAGAAACCAGATTTGATAACCTCATTAATTTACACAGAGACTGTCATTGTTAGTTATGGCAGCCGTTTCATAAGAAGTGACAACCAGAAGTGCAGTCATTTCTGAATTAGCTTCTCAGAAACTGATGACAACCAATATGGTTGCACTTTCTGATGCCACTCCTGCACAGCTAATAGCCAAAGTCTCTGATGTGGGTGAATAAAGTTTCGTCTTGTAGAGATCCCCAAGTTGGCAAAGGGCATCTAAGCCAGGCCATACTCCCTGGGGAAAGTAAAGGATGTTATCCAGGAGGACAAAAGCCATCATTTAAAAATAATACGTCATTGACTGGACAACCCTTTGAACACATTGTTTGATGTGCTAACTTCTAACTCATGAGAATGTGAAAGTCATGGTGGGAATTCCTCAGAAGCACCAGAGCCATCACCTATAATGTGGTTACATGCTGATGTGTTGCCCCCTGCTCTTATTCACATTATTCTAGAAATGATCCTCATCATTGTCAGCCATGTTGTTTCCCTTGAGAGTTCCTGCTTCTATTGTCAAGTTAGGCTAAGTAGGGTTGTGAATCTGGTAGCCTGATCCAACGGCCTGTTTCGGCATAAATGCCAGCTGTTGGCTTGACAAAAAAAAAAACCACCGTATGCAGCAGTATTTGCCAGGCGAAACTCTTATTTTATACCGGAAAGTGGCTGGATCACGGCTGGATCCCATTATAGTAAGGCCCCATTCACACGTCCGTATTTTGCATCCACATCCGTTTCCGCATTTGCGGACAATTATGCGGATAGTATGCGGATACATTCATTTCAATGGGTCCCGAAAAAATGCGGATAGTACACCATGTGGTGTCCGCAAACAGAAATCCTTCTGTCCTACTTTTCCTCCGATTTTGCGGTCTGTAGCCCAATACAAGTCTATGGGACGTCCGTAAATGCGGAAGACATGCGGAAAGGCATCCGCATGTCATCCGTATTTGCGGATTCCGTTCCAGGAGGGGTGAAAAAAAAAAAAAAAAAAAAAAAAAAAAAGATGTTATTCATCCTTCCGTTTTTTTGCGGATCCGCAAAAAACGGATGACATATGGATACATCCTTTCCGTTTTTTTACGGAAAAATGGAAAGGATGTCATGGAAAAACTGAGTTTTTTGCGGAACAACGGATCCGCAAAAAACTGACCATTTTCCAGGATGTGCAAAAATACGGACGTGTGAATGGGGCCTAAAAGGGATCCGGTGATGCAAGGTCATATCCGTCAATGCTGGATACGGTGAGCTCCAGTAGTCTGATCATCAGCTGAATCAGTCCACCAGAATTCAAACGTGACTGTGAACGGGGCCCTAGTACTACTGTGTGAATGAACGACGATACAGGAAGCTTCAGTAGTTCAAATACATCGCACCATCATTAGGACTGGAGCTTCACATGTTATATATAGCTAGAGATCTATTTACCACAAAAATATCAGCACGAGAAAATGAGGTGCAAGACCAAAGGGACGCGACAGAAAATCACAATGAGTAAAAATAGCAAAAAGGCAACACAGCCCTTCCAGGGGTTTAAAAAAACAATGGTCTTTTATTCACCCAACGTGATTGCAACATTTCAGCTCTACATTAGAGCCTCTCAAACAAACGCAAGGATAATATCAGATATATATAGTTCCACACGTGAGTCTCATATCTCATACATATCAATTATTAAATATTAATAAAGTGTATAATGTAATGGCATCACAAAAGGTAATTTTATATGTTAAAAACTAAATCAGTCTCGCTGCAGTCATCCATCCTTCTCATGCCAGGTCACAATCTTCAGTGTGCGAGTGTATGTAGTTTCATTAAACATTATTATACACATTTGGGTGCTGTTTCATGATCAATTAATGTACTATGGGCCTTTTTATGGATATAACCATATAATGAAACAGATTATATGGAGAATATGCACTCGGATTTAATTTTTAACATATTACATTACCTTTTCACTATAGTATGCACTTTATGTATTCATATTGTTTATTTGATACGTATATGAGATTTGTGTGGGGAGCTATAGGTATTCGTTATATTGTTATCAATATTGTTTTGAGCTGAAATGTTGCAATCACTTTGGGTGAATAAAAGACCTTTTGATTTTTTTTTTTTTTTTAAAGGGCATCAGTCAGCAGATTTGTACCTATGACGCTGGCTGACCTGTTACATGTGCTCCTGGCAGCTGAAGACATCTGTGTTGGTCCCATGTTCATATGTGCCCACAATGCTGATAAAAATGATGTTTTAATATATGTAAATGAGCCTCTAGGAGCAACAGGGGCGTTACCATTACACCTAGAGGCTCAGCTCTCTCTGCAGCTTTAACAGAGCCTAGCATGATGATGTTTGCAGCTGTTGTAAAACTACAACTCCTATCATGCCCTGCTGTAGGCTGATAGCTGTAGGATGTCCGGGCATGCTGGGAGTTGTAGTTTTGCAACCGCTGGAGGGCCGCAGGTTGGGTATCCCTGCCGTGTGTATTTTTTTTAGATAATCTGGGCCAGAAATCCAAAGCAAAAACTCAGATTTCTGCCACAGATGGAAGCCAATGGCAGATTAGCCGTAACATAATTCACTGGGCTGATCCAGAGCACTAATAAGCATGCTGTGGTGGCCAGGATTGCAGGGGCATAGTAATGAAAAATGGTGAGAAATGAGGGAGTCCCACGTGTGCTGCAACTGTGAGCTTTGAATAGCAAAAGTGTGGCTAGCCGTACCCTTACAGAAACATCACCGCAGAGGATGAAATCAGCAGCCAAATCTACATGCAACGTAAAGGGTTCTGCAGCCAAAATCCATCCTTTTCTTAGAGCAGCTGATCACTGGGAGCCTTCTAACTATAAAGGACCGTCATTTTCTGTTCTGATTTGAAACATGGGTTAACTACCTTTCAGTGGCAGCCCTAGGAGCAGTGGTAAGCTAACCGACCTTCATATACCACAAAGTAATTTCCTTTACTAATGGAAACAGGATGCTAATCAAATTGTACTATCAATGGAGTCTACAAGAGCGTTATCTCCAGCTAACAGAACTTATCAGCATACACGAGACATTTCCCCTCACTAGAACACTGCGCCAAAACCCCACCGACAGGTCTGTTCTAAAAATATCAGTGCAGGGCACCTAGCATTTAACAGAAGTCTCATTCTGATAAAGTGACCTTTCATTACTAAATCAGACAGAAAAATATACCCGAATCCACGTCTTCCATCATTAGTTAATGACCAAATATGTAATACCCTAATATAAATCTAATAGAGCGGGGAACACAAGTTCTCCAGGAACTCCCTGTGAACCAGCACAAAACAGAGGCCTAAGGTGATTATAAGGCCTTGTGCACACCACTATAAGTATCCTGCAGTATGTGGGCATATTGAACTTTTTTGGTGGAATACATGCGCTTTCCGCCTCCATATGTCTATATTCCACAAAAAGATACTGAACAGGCCTGCAGCAGACACCCACCAAGACACTTATCCCTTGTCCTGTGAATGGTGTCATGGGACAACCCCTTTAAAGGATGGGCCCATTTGTATGGTGTTTCATTTCTGAGTACTCTGCGGTGCTGACATTCCTCACCCCTTGGTGATATACTGTGTGAGAATGGAAACCTTCTGTACATCCTGAGGCCGAACACCTGTCTCCAGATGAAGTGGATTAAAGGGATTATCACATGTAAAGCATTTAGCACCTACCCACAGAATAGGAGATAAATATTAGATTGGGGAGGGTCCAACTGATGGAATCCCCAGTGATCCAGAGGATGGAGGGTCCCAGAACCCCCCTCTCAGAATGAAGCGGTAGGTGTATGTTGGTCCATACATTTCTATGGGACTTACGGAGCGCTTCAGAACTGACAGCGAGACCCCATCCATGAACGCACATGGAGAATGGTGAAATATAAAAATCTTCAAATACCTTTAGTTCTTCGTAACATTCTGAGACGTGGTAAGGGAGATGGGAATCATCATTCCACTATGCATAGCATTTTACATGGGCCAATGATCAGGAAGGAACGACGCTCATTCCCCATTACTGGCCCCCATCAACCAGGAAACACACTCATTTTATATGACAAGGGGGAAAAAATATATTGCCCTGTGTGCCACCACCTATAATGGATCTGTATGGGGGATGGCTACACTCACACAACCGTATTTTCGGTCCGAAGCCATCTTTTGTAGATCACATGCAAACAGATTCAGTTCTGTGTCACTAGTGTGCTTTCCGCATCTGTATGAAACATGTCCAAGTCTTGTCCACATTGCGGACAACAATAGGCATTTTTACAATGGGGCCGGCGAAAAGCGAGGGATGTACATGAACCACATCCCTATTTTGTGGATCTGTGAATTATGAACCACAATATGGATATAGCTGTAGCCTTACAGAACACATCCAGGATTTCAGACGCTGGTTGAGCTATACCTCCTTCAGCTGCAGCACTCCTTACTGTCACATGGCTAATCCATGCAGTGTTTGCCTGCTCATCCTAATGGAGCAGGAAGTAATAATGGTTGATGTAGCTGCATTAACCCTTCAGTGTATTTCTCCAGATTACTAGATCAGGTCTGCGTTTACTTTCCATGTAAGCCTCTGTTCACAGCTGTGCCCTTTAAAGGGGTTGTCTCATCTCGGACAACGGGGGCATAACATTAGGATATCGAGAATGGAGCACTGAAAGTGGTTGAGGGCACACTGCACATGCACAGTGTCCCCACTCATTTTCTATGGGGCCACCGAAAAGGGCCCGTAGAAGTGAATAGGAGTGGTGTCCGATGATGCGCGGTGCGCTCCAATTCACTGCTATGGGGACAGCACTTGGGGGTACCAGACCGGAGTCCTCAAGCCACCACTTTGTGGAGCTCTGTTGCCGATATAGATGCGGGTCCCACCTATAAGTAATGGGGACATATCCTAGTGATATGCCTCCATTGTCTGAGATAAGACAACACCTTTAAGGCCTCCATATACATTAAGTATTATTGGCCAGCCCAGATGTTTATGCTGGGACCGGCTGACAATCTAATGTGTATGGGGAGCACCCAACTCTCCCTGGACAGATTATGGCAGGGGAGAAAAGGATACAGGGCCAGGCAAGAGGACACTGAAGATGCCTTGTCCCATCAATCAAGGGGGGTGGCCAAAGCTGCATAGAGAAGAAGCTACAGTGCACCCATGGGCTAGGGAACACCCCTCAGTGCACTTTTGCATATACATTAAAAGACGGTGCAAGAGAGCCGCATAACAGAAGATGCCTTTAAAGGGGTATTCTCATCTTAGACAATGGGGGCATATCGCTAGGATATGCCCCATTGTCTTATAGGTGTGGATCCCACCGCTGGGACCCGCACCTATATAGAGATCGGAGCGGGGAGTGCTGTGCCTGGAGGACCCCAGGTTTCCCAGGGTCCGGCAACCACCAGGCGCATCTCCCCCGCTGCTCCCATTGAAATGAATGGGAGCGCCCCGTGCATGCGCGGCCACCATTCCCATTCATTTCTATGAAGCCGACGGAAATAGCCGAGCCAGCGCTCAGCTATTTTCACTGGCCCCATAAAAATGAATGCAGGGCGGCTGCGCATGCGCAGTGCGCTCTCCTTCAGTTTGGGGGCTCCGTTCTCGATATAGGTGAGGGTCCCAGCGGTGGGATCCACACCTATAAGACAATGGGGCATATCCTAGCGATATGCCCCCATTGTCCAAGATGAGAATACCCCTTTAATCAGTAGGATAAACCCTGTCTGGGTTCATCCCGCTAATAGATGCACAATAAGCCACCACCATATTCTACATAGACTGTCGTCATCCTTCTAAAAGCCTATTATGTTTTTGACAGTCCAAAAACAGTGGGTGTTGTATCTGCCAGAGTTATATAGAGGCACTGGCCTAATATAGACGTATTTCAGGTTAATAAATGACCCCCTGTGAATGCAGCTCTGGACTATACAAGTGCATCTCAATAAATTAGAATATCATCAAAAAGTTGTTTTATTTCAGTCATTCAGTTCAAAAAGTGAAACACATATATTATATAGAGTCATTACAAACAGAGTGAACTTTTTCAAGTGTTTATTTATGTTGATGATTATGGCTTATAGCCAAGGAAAACCCAAAAGTCATTATCTCAGAAAATTAGAATTAACCCAAAACACCTGCAAAGGCTTCCTAAGCCTTTAAAAAGGTCCCTTAGTCTGGTTCAGTAGTCGACACAATCATGGGGAAGACTGCTGATTTGACAGATCTCCAGAAGGCAGTCATTGACACACTCCACAAGGAGGGTAAGCCACAAAAGGTTATTGCTAAAGAAGCTGGCTGTTCACAGAGTGCTGTATCAAAGCATATTAATGGAAAGGTGAGTGGAAGGAAAAAGGGTGGTAGAAAAAGGTGCACAAGAACCACAGCCTTGATAGGATTGTTAAGAAAAGGCGTTTCCTAAATTTGGGGGGAGATGCACAAGTAGTGGACTGCTGCTGGAGTCAGTGCTTCAAGAGCCACCACACACAGACGTATCCAGGACATGGGCTACAAGTGTCGCATTCCATGTGTCAAGCCACTCATGACCAATAGACAACGCCAGAAGCATCTTACCTGGGCCAATGAGAAAAAGAACTGGACTGTTGCTCAGTGGTCAAAGGTGTTGTTCTCAGATGAAAGTAAATTTTGCATTTCATTTGGAAATCAAGGTCCCAGAGTCAGGAGGAAGAATGGAGAGGCACTCAATCCAAGCTGCTTGAGGTATAGTGTGAAGTTTCCACAATCAGTGATGGTTTGGGGAGCCATGTCATCTGCTGGTGTAGGTCCACTATGTCTTATCAAGACCACAGTCAGTGCAGCCGTCTACCAGGAAATTTTAGAGCACTTCATGCTTCCCTCTGCTGACAAGCTTTTTGGAGATGGAATTTTTATTTTCCAGCAGGACTTGGCACCTGTCCACACTGCTAAAAGAACCAATACCTGGTTTAATAACCACAGTATCACTGTGCTTGATTGGCCAGCAAACTCGCCTGACCTTAACCCCATAGAGAATCTATGGGGTATTGTCAAGAGGAAGATGAGAGACACCAGACCCAACAATGCAGATGAGCTGAAGGCTACTATGAAAGCAACCTGGTCTTCCATAAGACCTCTGCAGTGCCACAGGCTGATCGCCTCCATGCCAC
The DNA here is from genome assembly GCA_900303285.1 of Rhinella marina. Classification (NCBI taxonomy): domain Eukaryota; kingdom Metazoa; phylum Chordata; class Amphibia; order Anura; family Bufonidae; genus Rhinella; species Rhinella marina. The sequence goes on from ONZH01009539.1 coordinate 177,575, forward strand.
GCTGCACTGATACAGTCATTCATGCAAAAGGAGCCCCAACCAAGTATTGAGTGCACTTACTATACATACTTTTCACTTGGCCAACATTTCTGTGTTTAAAAAAAAAAAAAAAAAAAAATTACAGTTGGTCTAATATAATATTCTAATTTTCTGAGATGACTTTTGGGTTTTCCTTGGCTGTAAGCCATAATCATCAACATTAGCATAAATAAACACTTGAAAAAGTTCACGCTGTTTGTAATGACTATATAATGTATGTGTTTCACTTTTTGAATTGAATTACTAAAAAAAAAAAAAAAAAAAAAAAAAAAACTTTTTGATGATATTCTAATTTATTGAGATGCACTTGTAATACCGGTGGTGACACAAGATCCCAAGATTCATTATTGATTGATTAGATATTTGCTGTATTTACTAGGTGACAGGTTGTGACCTGCCTGTTCTTTGGCACAATTATTGTTTGCATCCTGCTTTGACCTTCTGCATCACCAGGACCGTCATGCTACTTGCACTTCTGAAGACACTCCATGCTTCACAGGACACATTCACAATGGCCCTTGTCTCTCCAGAAGTGAAGATCATAGTTGCCAAAGATCAGTTTTCAACTCAATCACAAGGCTGGAGCAGCTACGGACGGGATTAAGACTTCCCACCCGCTTCCTGCAGCACAGGAAAGTAATTGTAAATCAAGTCTTAAAAAGATTTTGCTTATGCAAATGACCTTCAGTCACAGGGATAAGGAAAAGAAAACTGGAGACAACAGACCGGACTCAATTACGTAGAAAAACCAAATGTATAAGTCACCACTTCCTGCCGCATACTGAGTAACACTTACTACTCTGCATCTTACCGAGGAGTAACCCTGTATGTACTGTCAAATCTACATGTGCCGTGTGGATGTGTAGACAGAGAATTTCAATGTTTTACAAGACGACAGGAGAGATACATCAGGGAGCATCAGCATATATCAGACTTTAAACAATGCCTGAGCACAGCCGGATAATGTAAACTCACTGAATACCTTGGATTTGTAACTTCCTCTCATAACCAACTGTAGTAACATTAGAAAGCTAATGGGGAAGATTTCCTGGAAAGATATAGATGAATGCCCTGGTATGTGCTCCCTCTCCCACCTATGCCCATCTGCGCCGTCTGTCCAGCCCACCGCCGAAAATAAAAGCAGGGCCTGAAGCCCACACTCAGGACTTGCCATCTTTGTACAAAGGTGTATTCACACAGGGCAGATATTTTATTAACGTTTCTGAGACTGAAAATAGGGTGGTGTTGGCAGCAAGCAAACAGGTTTCTCTGCAGGCCACAGTCAGATGATTGGCTTAATAGCAGAAATATCTGCAATAAACCTGCCACATGATAATATCCTGAGGGGCTGAAAAACACTCTGGTGCACAATTACTAATGTGAGCAGGGCTGGGGAGTCGGAGTCGTGGAGTCGGAGTCTGTGTCCATTTTGGTGGAGTCGGAGTCGTGGAGTCGGTATGAAATGGACCGACACTGACTCCACAAATATATAATAAATTGGTACAGTTAGTTCAATGCAGTATGTGCTGAATATATTTTAATAAGAATTTGGGAAAATGATGAAATGTCCTATGTCAGTTCTATTTCTGAACTAAGGATCTAGGCTTTTAGTTGAGATGACTGTGTGCTGCCCTTTATGTAGATGCTCAGAAGTGAAGCTCCTCCGCTACAGATCAGAAGAAAAAGGTACTGGGAAGGAATGGCTGTACTCATCTCAGATCTGCTAGAGAAAACAGGATTAAAGGGTTTTCTCACTAGTTACAAATATTAGCTTTCAACATAAAGGGACAGTTAAAAGAAGACATTTTATAAATACACGGGTCAGTCATGAACTATAGACAGTTCAGCAGGTCTCTCACTGTACACACGTTTCTATGGTAACTTGCAGACCAGAAAGACTGTTATCTGACTCGCTGAGAGCAGGAGTGACCTCATTCCCACGGAATGAAGGGACTGAGCTCTGAGTGATTACCTGCAGTAAGCAAAATGTGTTGTGAGGACTGAGAAGCTTTACCTATAATTGTGTTAGAGATCACAATCTCCTGCTCCGTCAGAAGAAGTTAATATATGCTAATAACTGCTGGAGACCCCCCACGGCCTGAGGAAACATAGTAAGTGCAAACTGCCTGTCAGCCAGTGAATCAACAGCTGAGAAAACCCCTTTAAGACAAGTACTTCTTAGTATATCTAAACTTTCAATAAACTGTGCATTAATCAATTGTCTAGTGCATGTTCTCTCTGTATACTTTATGTTTTAGTTTGCTTTTCCTCTGATGTAAAACACCTAGAGCCTTATGTATGAAAACTGTCTAGGTGTAGAAGTTTCTTTGTTGTCCATAGAAACCAATCAGAGCTCCCCTTTAATTTCATATAGTGCTCTGGGGAAATGAAAGGGGAGCTCTTATTGGTTGCTATGGGCAACAAAGAAAGTCTTAGACCTAGGCAGTTTTCATAAATCAGGCCCTTAGTGAGCTGCACCCAGAGAAAAGCCTGATCCTGGAAGTTCAGAGTAAAGTTATCTAGTAAAACATGGAATACAAACATGTCTGTACTATTGATTTATGTTTAAAGTTTGTTTAAAGTTATCACATAAACATGCTCCATGTATGAGGGAGTCGGGAGTCGGAGTTAGGGGAAATTGAGGAGTCGGAGTCAGGGCTTTGGCTTACCGACTCCACAGCCCTGAATGTGAGTGCACCTACACCGTAGCGAAATAACCCCAAAATGTGGCACAATTAGCTGCAACTGGGATTAGAGAAACTACCAACAAAGGGGTCAGGCTTTCTGAATAGTAGTGCAACCTAAAATGCTACATTTAGGGGCACATTTATTAAGATTGGCATTTTAGACGCCGGTCTTAACGCCCTAAGCTCATGGTGGATTTGCCAAGGTTATGAAGAGGTGCAGGACTCTTCATAACTTTAGCACATCCAGCGCCAGTTCCTTGCCCTTTTTCTAAAACTGAAAGAGGCATAGAAAATGATGAGACGGGCCTCTAAGCCCAACTGCTTCCCCACCCACAACTGTAGATCCAGTGTGAGCGGGGCAAAGTCACAGTTAGTTGCGCCGCAATCTGCTTAATAAATGACCCCCTTAGTACTGTAAAATTCTGCCTTAAATTAAACCAACCAATAGTTGGACTAAAGTTAGGTAAGACTCATGCACATGACCGTATGTTCAGTCTGCATTTTTTGCCGATCAGATGTGGACCCGCAAAAAAATAGAACACGCCCTAGGACATTTCTGTGGGAGTTAAAAAAAAGAAACGGCAGCATGTACTCAGCTTGTATAAGTGTTTCTGCAGATCTCCGACTGGCGGACCGCAAAATGGATATGGTTGTGTGCATTAACGCTGATTCAAAAGTGTTTATCCCTGCACCAGATTTCTAATCATTCATCAAGGACCACTGTGATAAATCTGCTGCAGGGTCAGACAGCCTACGTTTACTCCACCTATAGGATTGGTAAATCTGTCCCACTGAAGTAGGTACCAACAGCAAACACTGCTCTGCTCAAAGAGAAGCCATGTTTGATTGGTGGGGGCAGAGCGTCCAATATGTGTCAAACAAAAGAAATTTTCTGGGCGCAAAATATGTCTTTGCCGATCAGCTGGAACACATGAGAACCAGGCACTGCTTTGTCCACTGTGTGGTTTCCATGCCTGGTTACAGCACAGACCCATAGAAGTGACAGAGAGCTGTAGTAACCAGGCACAGCCACTATGCAGTGTATGGAGCTGGATCTATCAGATGACTGGGGGTGCCAGGGGTTGGGCCCACGCCAATCTGATACTGATTACCTATCAAGTAGCTCATTAATGGAAAACCCTTGTAAGCTGCGACTTGCTTAACAGTTCCTTAATGTGACGCGAGGCAGGACACATAAGCTTCCATTTCTACTCATGGGATCCAGGAGGAAATAAACAACTATATCATGGCTCTATGTAAAATTACAGGTACAGTATGAGCCATAATACTCGGGGGTGGGAGGTGTTTATATTCAGGAAACAGTTGCATGCATAAGTCCTCATATTTATCTGCAATGTAACCAACAAATTCAGTGTAACGGTTCCCATAAAAGAATAAGAGTAAGGACTTTACCAGTTATCACCACCACTCCGTCTGTGTGCAGAATGAGTCCCTGCGCTTCAACCATGCTTCTAACAGTTGTGTCTTCCCACGCTTGTACCTAATGGAACAGTAAAAAGAAAAGGGCAATTTATTTTTCTTAGTTATTAATATTTTTTGCCGTTCTACAGACTGTGAATGGGGTAGTGCACATGGTGACCCCATTCTCATGATTGGCGAGGGTCCCAGCATCGGAATGATCAGATATCTTGTGCTGAGAGGCGATAAGCTGTCATTCTGTGAGAAACTCTAATACAAAATGGAGGCAATAAAATCGAATATTGAAAATTATATTGAGAATTGAAATTATATTGAATATAATAACAGCAACCCTAATACAGCTAGAATCCTTCTAAGAATAAGGCCGGTAACATGGCTTTAACACACAAATTAACACAGAATCTACACACGTCTAGATTGTATTATGCCAAGGAACACGAAGCATAAAAAAATGCACCAAAAATATAGAATATCCCGGCAATTCCTCCCTTGAAAATAATAAATAGAAAAGCAATGTAATACAGCCAGTGTGTCTCTTCTGGGCGTTTTATAATTCACTTTACACATGTGGTAACATGACACCTGAAGATAGTCTCCCCTCCCGATTTTCAGAATCTGAACTTCTGCAGAACAGCACGTACTTACACAGAGCACAACGCCACTGCGAGCGACAGTCCTAGCCGAGGTGGAAAACTGGAGGGGGACACTACTATACTTTCTTATGGGAGAGAGGAGCTGAGCCATAAATCCCTGTATGCCAGCAAAATAACTCAAAAGAAAAAAACATAACAGACTATACATACAAAAATGTACAGCATTCCTGCAGCGGTTAAGTCTGAATGAAGTCTGAAGCTATGGTCTGTGCGCACTGCAGTTGAGCCCTACATTTGGGTAATACACCAAGAAAACCTCTCAACGAAAATCAAAAACATCAACAGCTCCCTCTACCTGCCGGAGGTCAAAAGAGTCCTTTTGCGCTCCATGTGGGTGGCCATACATAAGTGTAGCGGGCTTTTTTTAGGGCCACTGCAAAAAAAAAGACGATGGGGACCTATGGGTGACATATGCCACCCAATGTATACTGTTGAGGAATGGCCTTATACACAGATATATAGGTTCCAGCTCCACATGACATCGCATGAGGACAAGATAAGTAATGCTATGTTCACTTTTATGGGGATCGTATTGCAGATATGTAGGCAAAAATTAACACTACATCTCTGCACATATTCAATTTTCAATGGCCACTAATAATCATCAGACCTGCAGGCAAGCCCTTGTACACTAGAAGAAACTCCTGTCACTATTAAGACCACATCCTTGACTCCAAATCCTAGAATCAGCAGGGGTTATCTCACAAATTAAAAAAAATAACTGAAGTAATCCACACCAGTAGCAGGAAGGCTGAACCAGAATTTTAGCCACATGAGAAACAATATTTTTATTACATGTTTATAGCAATTCTGCGTAGAAACTTGTTAATAGTAGGGAAATTCGGGCGGATCCAGTGCTGCGCGAAATAGCAAACGTTGTACTCTGAAATCCCTTGCATTTGATATAATTTTAAAGAGGTTATCCACCAGAAAGCATTCCTTTGAGATTAATAGGACATTTCAGAAGAAGAGTAAGGCCCCATTTACACAACCTTTTGTTGCGGACCCGCAATAATACGGGGGCCGCCCTGCATGTACCGCAGCACTCGGAACACACGCCGGGAGGCTCCATTCAAAATGCCTAGTATATGACACGCTTCATATTTTTCAGCAGAGCTGCGGCATGGAGCTAGCTCAGTGCAGCGGCTCCCAGCTCCCATAGAGATGAATGGGGCCGCATCTGTTCCGCAATAGAGCGGAATAGATACAGCGCCATTCATACAGTCATGTGAATGGGGCCTAAGGCCTCATGCACATGACCGTTGTTTGGGTCCGCATCAAAGCTGCATTTTTTGGGGCTACAAAACATGTCCTAGCCTTGTCCGTTTTGTGGACAAGAAGGAGTTTCTAGCAAATTGTGGAAAGCACACACCTGGCATCTGTGTTTTGTGGATCCGCAATTAATAACTGCACAATGTTTGTACTTCCTTTGTTACTATATTTCTGGGATGCTGTTATCCCTATTGTTTGGACTTCAATAAAAACTATGTGATTCAAAAAATAAAAATACAAGGAACACAATCTTTCCCAGAAACTATGTATATCTCCTCCAGCCTGCATTCTCAATGTGATAGGTTCACTTTAAGACAGCTTAACAATGACATTTACTCATAAAATACGACCGCCTCTAGCTATGAAAATAAAGGGCTGTGCCACAATTCCCGGTCGTGTTGGAATGAAGCCCACCACAGCAAGTGCTCGGCAGCCGGCCTGGAACCGGCCACAAACATTCCAGGGCTTCCTTCAGTCCACAGGATACAGCTCTGGCTGCACCTCCCGCCTCAAACCAACAGCAACCCCCTCCAAGCTCAGATAGTAAATGCGGCCTTCATTTTTTCCCAAGAAATTTAAAAAACGAAAAAAAAATATTAACTACGATAAAAAATAAAAAAATCCAAGGATGACTTCCAACAACACAGAAGCATTTACTCCCTCATCGATGAGGGGTGCGGGTCATGATGCTCGTCCACAAGTCACTGCATTATTTTGGCAACTGATTTTTTGGGGATAGGAATGCTGGGATGATTATCAGCATGCAAATACAAGTGTCCAATGGGATCGCAAATTATACTTGGCACACTAGTTTTATCAGCTGCATCCTAAACATACGAGATGCCCAACGAACACCACTGACTAGAACGTGGTCCATCAGGTTTCCATCAAGGAGGCACACTATGCCATTTTGATGGAGTCTCCAACACAGATGTGAATTCAGACTAAGGGTCCATTCACACGTCCGCATGTGTTTTGTGGATCCGTAAAACACGTACACTGGCCATGTGCCGGCACTATAGAAATAATTTATCTTGATCACAAACAAGAATAGGACATGTTCTATTTTTTTATTTTTTATTTTTAAATGAATGGGTCCACACCCATTCCGCAAAATTGCAGAACAGAACCATTCATATGGACGTGTGTATGGACCCTTAAAAGGATTGTGCAGGACTTAAAGAGGTCAATCAGTCTCACATCAGTCAGACTCTTGGCACACCACAGATATAGGCTTGAGCAAATAGATCCAAAGTCGATTCGTTCAAAAACTTCAAAAGACTTTGGTGAATTACTGCTCACTTATCAGACATCTCAAGGACAGGTCACCAATAATTCAAGGGGTATTCCAGTAGTGACACGTTATCCCCTACACAGGATAAAGGATAAATGTTAGATCAGTGGGGTCCTAGCGCTGGGACCTCCACCAATCATGAGAACAGGGATTCTGTACCCATTGGAGCCCCAAAAATGAACAAATCAGTAGGTCAGTCATGAGCACTGCGACTCGTTCATGTATATGGGAGCTCACAGACAGCAGTATTGTAATTACTTAGTTCAGATATTTCAGCCACACCCATTCCAAACACGTGCACAAAACCAGTCACATGTAACTTTTAAGGGCACCTGCACATGTTGTAAATTACGTATGTTTTTTTCCTATTGTGTGGAAGAATCATCAGCAAAGCAGAAATTGACCTGCTGTGCGTATTTTGAAATCCACAGCATGTCAATTGTTTTTGTGATTCCCTACCTCATGTAGAGTGTTTTTTCCCCAACAGACTAAAATGGGGTTGTTAGACAGCACATAGGGGAGATTTGTACACGGAGGAGGTATGTAAGTGTGTATACATAGATAGCTGTCAGTCACTGATAGTTGTACACAGGGAGGTGTTATCAGTGATTGAAAGCATTCTCTGTGTAAGTGTCTATATATAGATAGCTGTCACTCATTGATAGGTGTACACAGGGAGGTGTTATCAGTGATTGATATAATTCTCTGTGTTAGTGTCTATACGTAGATAGCTGTCACTCATTGATAGGTGTACACAGGGAGGTGTTATCAGTGATTGATAGTATTCTCTGTGTAAGTGTATATACATAGATAGCTGTCAGTCACTGATAGTTGTACACAGGGAGGTGTTATCAGTGATTTTATAGCATTCTCTGTGTAAGTGTATATACATAGATAGCTGTCAGTTACTAATTGTTGTACACAGGGGAGGTGTTATCAGTGATTGATAGCATTCTCTGTGTAAGTGTGTATACATAGATAGCTGTCAGTCACTGATAGTTGTACACAGAGGTCTTAAAGGGTTATTCTCATTTTAGACAATGGGGGCATATAGCTAGGATATGCCCCCATTGTCTTATAGGTGCGGGTACCCGCTGGGACCCGCACCTATATCCAGAACGGAGCCCCCGAACTGAATGAGGGCGCACTGCGCATGCGCAGCCGCCCTCCATTCATTTCTATGGGGCCGCCGAAAATAGCTGGTGGTGGTCGGACCCCCGGAAACCCGGGGTCCTCCAGGTGCAGCGCTCCCCGCTCCGTTCTGGATATAGGTGCGGGTCCCAGCGGTGGGACCCACACCTATAAGACAATGGGGGCATATCATAGCGATATGCCCCCCATTGTCTAAGATGAGAATAACCCTTTAAATTCAGAAAAGCTGAGATAAATGTATAAAATTCTCCATAAAACTATTTATCAATCTGCTCAGTACCTTCTGGTCTAACATGCTGCCTTCAGATTACACTGCAGCTTGTGGTGACTGGCCCTCTTTAATGAAAAGGTTGTCCCATGAAAAATATTCTACACCAGCACCTGGATCTGAATACTTTTGTAATTGCATGTAATTAAACAGTTATTAAAACAAGTTATTCAATAAAATGTATCTGTAGAGCGCCTCCGGCTGTTTGTCTTTTTCTTATTTCTTTGTCCTGCTCACTGAGAAGGCCACACATGCTCAGTTTCATCCTTCAGCTGCCTCCTGAACTGTGAGAGCATGGACACTCCCCCTGAGCTCCAGCAGAAAGGACACTCCCCTTGAGCTGTCAGCTTGATATAAATCTAGCAGAGCAATGAATGGAGAGATCTCTGGATCCATGTGAGATACAGGGCTGGTTCTAGCTTGTCTAGCTAGTCGATTGTCATGTACTATATGATGTCCGATTTTCATTTTTTACACCAATCGCATAACCCCTTTAAGAGGCAGCTATAAGGGGGCAAGCAAGCAAGGTGACATGGAGAAGAATGCGGGAATGGAGAAGAAAGTGGGGGTACCATTTTAAATAGAATTATTCTTTTTTTCCTAATATAAATGTGCTCACTGTTCTGATTCCATTAGTGAAGCAGTTTTGCGTTATGGCTTTAATGATAAAGTCAAATTCAAGACTGAGGACTATAAAATATGACTATACAACACTGGCTAAGCACAGACTGAGGTCAGATCAGTGCAAGTTTATCACGCTTCAAGAGAAGCCATTTATTGCTAAGAAGTAAAATGAGCAGTCTGACCAGTCACGCTAAAAGCAACAGTTTCAGGAGTCCACAAATTAATAGCACTGTAATCACTTACTATATATATGTTCTAGTGGTTATGCAAGACAGAGCACTACTTCTATTAGCATTACTGCCCTCACAGGGGAAGATTTATCAAAACTGGTGTAAAGTAGAACTGGCTTAGTTGTCCAGAGCAACCAATCAGATTCCACCTTTCATTTTGTGTCATCCCTTAAACATGACTCCTCAAAACCACCCAAAAAAAGCAGGCAGGGATACCGGCTGACTAGCTATACATCCACTGCAGGGGAAAAGTAACCATACATGCTGTGCATTCAAGTAAACTGCTGTTCATGCACTGCCTGGTCATTAAACAGGTATTCCAGGGATTTCAAGTTACCCCTTATACACCGGGCCCCCACCAGTCACAAAATCGGTGCCCCATTCCTTGCAGGGACCCACAAAATGAACAAAGCAACAGGTCCAGCCTGCACACTGCCACTCCATTTCCATGGGACTGCCAGAGACAGTAGAGAACAGCGATGGCCATTTCCAGCTGGTCCCATAGAGATTACATTTGGAGAGGGCCTGTTGGGTACTGAGCCCCTGTTCTCATGAACGGTCAGGGTCTCAGCAGTAAGACCAGTCCATAGCTAAACCTAATGGCATCCCCGCTGAGTATAATGGGATCCATCCAGGTTCTGTTAAAGGATTCCTCATTTTACCAATGCTGGACGTTTTTGATGGATTCTGCGAAGGAGGCCACTAATGGAGCCTCCGACACAGATGTGAACTTAGCCTTAACATAACACTTAGGGCTCATGCACACGAACGTGTGCTGTCAGTGCCCGTGCTGTGGACCATTCGGATCGCGGACCCATTGACTTGAATGGGGTCCGCGATCCGCATCAGACGGTCTGCACCGCAAAAAAGTATTGCATGCGCTACTTTTTTTGAGGTGCGGAGGCACGGCCAGAAACACCACAGAAGCACTCTGTAGTGCTTCTGGGGTGTTCCGATTCGTGCCTCCGTTCGGCATCTCCGTGATTGCGGACCCATTGAAGTGAATGGGTCCGCGATTCGTGATGCGGGCTGCACACGGCTGGTGCACGTGCATTGCGGACCCGGCGTATGCGGCCCGCAATACGGCCACGGGCCGGCACCGGTCGTGTGCATGAGCCCTTAACATAACCTTCAAACTGCAGCACTGGGAACACCTTGAAAAAAAAAATTAAAAATCCAGAAATGTTTTTTCTTTCCACATTCCACAAAATGGTGCCCCAAAACAAAAAAACTCTGTCATAAGACAATTATGGCTCATGAAAGACATGGATGAAAAAAAAAAAAAAAAAGAAAAAAGAAGCAACTGCCATAAAGACCAAAACTGGCGGCAGCACCAAGGGGTCGACGTGACTCTGCAGTGAACCTTTCGCCTAAATGTATTCAAAATAGCATAAAACCAGTGACCTTTCTCTCCTTGAAAATGACACGTAAGACATCTTCCAGTGATGAAAGATTACAGTGTTTATAGTGAATATACTATATACTATAGTAAAAACATAAAACCCTCCATAAACAAAGAGTGGACAAGAGCCAATGCGCTTACAACTATCGGGATGTTTTATGATGCATATGAAACTCTTATTACCAGGTCTACTGGCTCATGAAGGAATTTAAATGTCTACTATAGTCTTAGTTTTTTTGGCCAAGGCAGCCATAAACCTCTTCAAAAAATATTTTAAAATAAGACTAAACTGAAAACAAAAAATGCCCGATTTTAGCTACATCTTCTACCGCTACCTGGATTAGTACAAAAGGACAAGGCAATCCCAAATGGACTTAACCACCTAGCAAGCCAAAAGCTAGTCTGGCCATACAGTCCCTGACAGAAGTTCTTCGCTTAGGCTACTTTCACACTAGCCTTAGTACCCGCCGGATCCGTACTGAATAATACAACCTTCAATACAAGTAATTCCGGATCCGGTTGTATTATCTTTAGCATCTTTTAAACGGATCCGGAATAACCTCTATTGAAAGTCCCCATTGACTTGCATTGGGGGTCATTCCGGATCCGTCTTGGTGCGGATAACTAGTACGGAGAGCAAACCGCAGCATGCTGCGGTTTGTTCTCCGGTCTGAAGACGGAACGGAATGCTTTCAGGAGCATTCCATTGTCTTCAGTTCAGTTTTGTCCCCATTGACAATGAATGGGGACAAAACTGAAGCGTTTTATTCCGGTATTGAGCCCCTATGACGGAGCTCAATACCGTAATTCCATAACGCTAGTGTGAAAGTAGCCTTATCCATGTTGTGGAAATCAAAGCTTATAACCTGACTTAAAGAAGAACTCCCGCAAAAAATTTTATTCTCTGACCTGTTAGAAAGGTGCACGATATAATCTGTAGTGAATGTCATTTTCTTATCAGTGACTGTTTCTGTGAGTAAAAACCTCTCTTCTTATTGTAGCTGGGTCATGTGACCAACTCCCTGACCTCCAACTGACCCAGGACAGAAAGCCAGTAACTGCTCTATTCATTCCTATGGGAGCCTCACTTTCAGTCTCTTAGGAATACATAGAGAATTAGACTTCCTGTCCACACATAAGTCTATGTGTGAGTTGGTGGGTCTAATTGCTGGTCACATGACACAGATAAGAAACTTCAGGATGATATAAGTCAAAAATTCAGACACTGGTAAGAAAATGACATTCACTACAGATTACATCATGTACTGTTCTAGCAGGACATGGAATAAAATGTTTGTCGGGAGTTCTTCTTTAAAATTCATCCATTGGTTTTAGAAATGACTCACATAAGAGCTGAAACTCTCCCAAATGAGTTTTTTTTAAAAAAAAAATAAATTTGCTTCACTGCTGAAATATTGATCATTTAATGAACACAAAAAGGTCAGATTTTGGCAAGACAAAAGTTTTGTCGCCCACAGAAAGTAATGTGAAAATCAAACAAATAATTCACTTCAAATACAACTTCCATGAGCTTGAAGGACTGCATCCTTGCGTTTCGACAATAATTCATACAATTTATTGATGAAGTCATCAGGAATAGCAAAGAATGCAGTCTTACATGCCTCCCAGAGTTCATCAACATTCTTTGGTTTTGTCTTCCAAGCTTCCTCTTTCATCCTACCCCAAACATGCTCAATGATGTTCATGTCTGGTGACTGGGCTGGCCAGTCCTGGAGCACCTTGGTCTTCTTTGCCTTGAGGAACTTTGATGTAGAGATGGATGTATGAGATGGAGCACCATCCTGCTGCAAAATTTGACCCCCTAACGGTTTTCTGGGTGTATCTTGGATCCATACAGGTTCCTGTAGGTCTCCTGCAGTATTTGCGGCGGTTATGGTGTAATTCAACTTAAAATTCATCTGAGAAATCCACCTTCTGCCACTTTTCCAGTGTCCATCCGTTTAAAAGGCTGTGGGCCTTGACAAATGCCACACGGTTTTTTAATTGCCTTTTGTTTAGTGCTGGCTTCTGGGCACTGATTCGACTATGGATGCCATTTCAAGACAGAATCCTACAAACTGTTCTAGTTGACACAGGGACTTGAGGTGACCAGGCCTGTTGGAGCTCTGCTGCAGTGGAAGAGGGGCTGGCTTTTGATTTTCGAACCAACCAACGTTCCTCCTGAGCAGTTGTCTTGCGGGGTCTGCCGGACCTGGGCTTGTCAAAAACATCTCCAGTCTCTTCAAATCTTTTTTTAATTCTTTGTACTAGACGCTGAGACACATTAAAGGTGCCAGCCACCTCTGCAGTGGATCTGGTCTTCAGCCTCTTGATCATCAAGGCTTTGGTCGCAGGGTGGATTTTTGGCATGTTGTCAGAGGTCAAGTTGCAGTTCAAGTGAAGGTCTGGGGTGCTGGAGTTCTTTTTATACACACCCACTAATCAACCGATCAATTAGTGAGCACAGGTGAGGCTGTAAACTACAGTAGGATTGGGTGCATTATATGACAAGGCGACAAAACCTTTGTCTTGCCAAAATCTGACCTTTCTGTGTTCATTAAATGATCAATATTTCAGCGCAGTGAAGGAAATTTATTTTTGTAAAAAAAAACTCATTTGGGAGGGTTTCAGCTTTCATACGAGTCATTTCTAAAACCAATGGATGAATTTTAAGTCAGGTTATAAGCTTTGGATTCCACAACATGGATAAGTGACAAAACTTCTGTCAAGGACTGTACACATTAGGCCAAGTTCACACAAATATTTGGTCAGTTATTTCCATCAGTTATTGTGAGCCAAAACCAGTAGTGAAGCTACACAGAGATCAGGTATAATAGAAAGATCTGAACCTGTTATGGGCTTTTTACCCACACCTGGTTTTGGCTCACAATAACTGGTGGAAATAACTGAAGTGTGAACTAGTCCTTAGATAAAATTAAGCCAAACCAGGACTGGGCAACCTCTAAGGTGAATGCTGGAAGGAGGGGGGACAAATTGCTGTCAGAGGTAAGGATCAAGCTTGTCAACTACCCAGTCTGTTTATTCTTGTAAAGATAAGCTGCCGACAGAAATGTCTGACAGGGGCTTTCTACCCTGTCCCTGCTAAGGACAATGGCGGAAGTGAGCATGCAATTAATCGGGAAAAATCTGTATGGCCAGTCTATCTCTAGGCAGTAATATTCTAAGTCATGGATGTCAAACTCATGACCTTCTACCTGTTGTAAAACTACAACTCCCAGCATGCCCTGATAGTTGTAAGATGTCCAGGACTGAAGGGAGTTGTAGTTTTGCAACAGCTGTAGTTTCCCAAGTTTGACATCCCAGTCGTAGGTGAACCAGACACGTCTTTTCAACATTAATAAGTTATGTTGCTATGCAAGACACAAGTAAAATATGAGACTATCAGGCTGTGTAGATCCTGTTCCCAGGAAGAACCCGAGCCAGCCAGCAGCCACGCACAATGCCATAAGTAAACAGGGTGCACTCTGCACGGTTACACAGTGTTCAGAACCGTAAAGCCATCTTATATAGAAGCACAGCTCATTTACAAGAGCAGGATAACACCGCAAAACTTCTAAAGGGCCCATTCACAGGGGCCAACTGAGCGGGTAGTTATTGGGGCCATTTACCAAACTGGTGTAAAGTAGAACTGGCTTAGTTGCCCATAGCAACCAGATTCCACTTTTCATTTCTGACAGCTTCTTAGGAATGTGAAAGGTGGAACCTGATTGGTTGGTATGGGTAACTAAACCAGTTCTACTTTACACCAGTTTGGTAAATGACCCCGTATGATTCTGGTCAGCAGGTCACAGTTTAACTGCACAATCTGTTACTCAGAGACAATGATTTAGGTGCCTAAATAAACCAAACTTCCACTGATGCGTGAGCGTTTGCTCATTGTGCACCTCATTACAGGGCGATTACTGGGATGGAGCGTTCATAGGAATTTTCGTCCCTGATAACAGTCCTGTGTAAAAGGAACTTAAGGCTAGTAAACCAGAGCATACTGTAGAAACATCTCCTGACACATGCCTCTATCATCCATTACGCAGCTTGTCTGGCTTACGTTGGGCTGGTACATCTTTAGCTCAACAGTACTGAAATGCATAGCGCACTGCGCTTCTCAATACAAGTGTGAACACAAAATAAAAAAGGTCAGTCCTAGCCGTAAGGCAAACTGCTAACCACAGGTGAGAAACCACGGATATGAGGCTGTATGTGAAAGGACTAACATGCCTCACCTATATAGGTCTTAAACCTATGGCAGAACGAAGCACAGCTTCAATCTCCACCTTCCTAAGGCTGGACATAGACATCTGTCGGCCAAGGCTTATAGAACCACAAGCTATACCGTCTGACCACCACTTCTCCCCAATAGGAGTGAAGGAAAGTAGGAGATGAAGGGCAGAAGTGTTGGGTATTTTTTGTGCATTTTCTGTGTTTAGTGATCCTTTAAAACGGTTTTCCAGCTTTTTTTTTTTTTTTTTTAATTTGAAGCCCTGTCTTCTATACCTGCTCGGGGGGGGGGGGGACTTATCCCCCCACCACCACCACCACTCTTTTCCAGCTCCTTGGCCCTCTTCTGCAGTTATCCAGTCTCCATCCTGTAAACATTCTGAAGGATGAGGTCATGTGTGGCGCTGCTGCTAATGACATCATTGGTGATCATAACCACTGAGGCCAGTCAAAACAGCGCACATCACCAAGGACTGGAAGACAACTAGGAAGCCAGAACAGAAGTAGCAGGTTAGGTTAGGAGACGGCATGGCTGTAATTACACTTGCTCAGCGCTGCAGTTGTGAGGGTGAGCAGGTAAACATATGAGCACTACAGTCTCTTCATACAGCTGATCGGCTGGAGTGCCAGGACTTCTGCCAATCTGATATTGATGACCTATCCTGAGGAAACAGCTGATCGGGGGAGGGGCGGGTCTCAGGTGTCAGCCCTCCACCCACCAGGATAGGTCATCAGTATCTGAGCGCCGCTGACTTCTCAAAGCAGCTGATCAGCGGAGGTCCTGGTTGTCGGACCCCCACAGATCAGTTCCTTGTCATTGTAATTCTGACTGCGGGGATAATGACATAGCTACTGAAAGGTTACCTGTACACAATAGGAAATCATGACTCATTAGGCCTAGTGGCCAGTAAAATAATTGTAGGACTATATCCATTTTTAAAGGGGTTTTCTGAGGCTTTAATACTGATGATTTATCCTCTGGATGTAATAAAACTTGCATGGCTTTTGTCATAACTCCCATAGACGTGAATGGAGCATGTTGGGAGTAGTAGTTTCAAAACAGCGGGAGAGCCGGAGGTTGCTGAACTGTGGGCCTAAGCGCACCTCAGCCCCATTCAAGAGAATGAGGCTAAGCTGTGATACCAAGTATGGCTGCTATACAATATACGGTGCTGTGCTTGGTGAGGTGCAAGAAGGTAGGCAAACAGCTGACCGGCGGGGTCCTGAGTGTCTGACTCCCACCAATCAGATACTGATGGTACAGATAGTAATGTGGAAGAATTAGGTGATTTTCTGATGACACATTCCCTTCAATGGAAGATCTTCCACCTCTTACCAACTGGAACAGAAATTTATTATATAAAAGGCTGGGTCCCAGACCCAATGAAGCTGTGGATGGAGTCCCTAAGAATCAGGAATGTGGATACCTGGAATGTGAATCCACTGTTTGTCTAGTAAAACCCTGAGTCATGCGAGGCAGTGATAGGATCACCAAGCTGTTACTGCATGATTTACACAAGGGCAAAAATGCACACAAAGCACAACACCCAACGCTCAAATAGTTCATCTAGAAGTGCAACGACCCAAAAATGCACTGTAAGGGTACGTCCAAACCGGCCCTAACATACAACAGAAGCACATGTGGATTCTGCTGTGGATTTCACCTCCTCCACGGTGACATCTGTGGTGGAGATCCACAGCATAAAATGTAATGCTGCAGATTCAAGCCCGTGCCGCAGGTCAATTTATGCTGTTAGTTTTTCTGTTTAAAAAAAAAATTCCACCCTGAAAAGTAATCTTCTAAACAAAACAAGTTCCCTACTAGGGTATGTTCACACGAGGTGGATATGCTGCAGAACAGTGGATGGAAATATGGCAGCTCATCAGCAGATCTCATCCATGTGCCACTGAAAAAAAAACCACAAGGGGTAAATAATCTGTGGTGCAATGCATAGGGAGAATCCGTGATAACTCCGCATGTAACTTTATCCACTGACGTCACATCATGTGTTGATGAACCCTTTGTGAAATCGGACTTCAAGGGGTTACCCAGATACACATTTTTCCAGGCCCTGCAACTTCCTAATGCACTTGCACTACTTTATCTGTCTCACTCCGGAGATCTGGAGAGTGGTCACGTGACTGTGCCCTCTGTGAAGACTATTTCCTCTGACATCACAACCAGGAATCCCATGATCCCCTCAGTCAGAATCCCCGCCCAACTGGTTATGATGTCAGACCCATGTGATCTTGGAATGGGCTATTATGCTCTGTAGGGGACTAGACAACACAATTAGATGACACTTAAGGATCCCGCACAACCCGTTTGATAGACGGTAGCCCCATTAAGGACAGTCATCTACAGTGGAAAGCAGCTATAAAGAACGTCTATGACGCACTGAACAGACTACTAATCCAGCTTCAAGCTTTTACAGAACAATCGTGCAGCACTTACATCATTCACCAGCATGAAGAGTACTTTACATGTGAGGTTTTTTTATTCTCTTTATTTAATCCTATTGTAACTAAATCAGAAAAAGCAAAGAAGAAAAAGAAACTATTTCCACCCAGTAATCCCATCCCCATGAGCAGGGTCCACAACAGAAACTCGTATTCCCACACAGAGCATGTCTCCACACTGGACAAGTACATCTGATATTACCCTAAGCGCTCATGCACAAGGCCATTGAGGTTTTTGCAGATCCGCAAAACACGGATACCGGCTGTGTGCATTCCACATTTTGAGGAACATAAAGTCCCCAGAAAGATCTTTTGAGGATGTATGGGCATATTGAACAACTGCAATGGTCAGTTTGGACTAAAACGTGTATGGTGAAGTCTGTGAGAGGAACGTTCACCAGATGGTTGGACAGCAGCTGCATAAACAACTTCTATCTTATTTGTATGGCCTCCTTTAGCTTAGACCTGTGATGGCTAAACTACAACTCCCAAGATGTACACTTGCTTGGCTGTTCTCAGAACTCCATACAAATGAATGGAGCATGCTGGGAGTTGTAGTTTCACCACAGCTGGAGTGCCGGAGATTAGCCATCACTGGCCTCAACCATCCATCAACAGATGACTGACACCTACAGTACAGACCAAAAGTTTGGACACACCTTCTCATTCAAAGAGTTTTCTGTATTTTCATGACTATGAAAATTGTAGATTCACACTGAAGGCATCAAAACTATGAATTAACACATGTGGAATTATATACTTAACAAAAAAGTGTGAAACAACTGAAAATATGTCTTATATTCTAGGTTCTTCAAAGTAGCCACCTTTTGCTTTGATTACTGCTTTGCACACTCTTGGCATTCTCTTGCTTCAAGAGGTAGTCACCTGAAATGGTTTTCACTTCACAGGTGTGCCCTGTCAGGTTTAATAACTGGGATTTCTTGCCTTATAAATGAGGTTGAGACCATGAGTTGTGTTGGGCAGAAGTCAGGTGGATACACAGTTGATAGTCCTACTGAATAGACTGTTAGAATTTGTATTATGGCAAGAAAAAAGCAGCTAAGTAAAGAAAAAAGAGTGGCCATCATTACTTTAAGACATGAAGGTCAGTCAGTCCGAAAAATTGGGAAAACTTTGAAAGTGTCCCCAAGTGCAGTCGCAAAAACCATCAAGCACTACAAAGAAACTGGCTCACATGAAGACCGCCCCAGGAAAGGAAGACCAAGAGTCACCTCTGCTGCGGAGGATGAGTTCATCCGAGTCACCAGCCTCAGAAATCGCAGGTTAACAGCAGCTCAGATTAGAGACCAGGTCAATGCCACACAGAGTTCTAGCAGCAGACACATCTCTACAACAACTGTTAAGAGGAGACTATGTGCAGCAGGCCTTCATGGTAAAATAGCTGCTAGGAAACCACTGCTAAGGACAGGCAACAAGCAGAAGAGACTTGTTTGGGCTAAAGAACACAAGGAATGGACATTAGACCAGTGGAAATCTGTGCTTCGGTCTGATGAGTCCAAATTTGAGATCTTTGGTTCCAACCACCGTGTCTTTGTGCGACGTAGAAAAGGTGAACGCATGGACTCTACATGCCTGGTTCCCACCGTGAAGCATGGAGGAGGAGGTGTGATGGTGTGGGGGTGCTTTGCTGGTGACACTGTTGGGGATTTATTCAAAATTGAAGGCATACTGAACCAGCATGGCTACCACAGCATCTTGCAGCGGCATGCTATTCCATCCGGTTTGCGTTTAGTTGGACCATCATTTATCTATCAACAGGACAATGACCCCAAACACACCTCCAGGCTGTGTAAGGGCTATTTGACGAAGAAGGAGAGTGATGGGGTGCTACGCCAGATGACCTGACCTCCACAGTCACCAGACCTGAACCCAATCGAGATGGTTTGGGGTGAGCTGGACCGCAGAGTGAAGGCAAAAAGGCCAACAAGTGCTAAGCATCTCTGGGAACTCCTTCAACACTGTTGGAATACCATTTCAGGTGACTACCTCTTGAAACTCATCAAGAGAATGCCAAGAGTGTGCAAAGCAGTAATCAAAGCAAAAGGTGGCTACTTTGAAGAACCTAGAATATAAGACATATTTCAGTTGTTTCACACTTTTTTGTTAAGTATATAATTCCACATGTGTTAATTCATAGTTTTGATGCCTTCAGTGTGAATCTACAATTTTCATAGTCATGACTCTTTGAATGAGAAGGCGTGTCCAAACTTTTGGTCTGTACTGTATGTGTATGAGCCCTTGCATAAGCTGCTTATTTTAGTGGAGCTCCTTACATAAATACAAAATACTCGCATTATGGGGTTTTTGTCACATTGACAGCCCAGGCCTCAAACTGAAGAACTGGGAATAACACATTGGCCAGAGACCAGATCACTCAAAAATGATGTGAAGAACATTGGCAGCAGAAAAATGTCGTATTTAATGGATGCTTCAGGAGGCACCACCATTCAGATAAGTATGGTAAAGCGAACAGTTAGGTAATAAATCACCAGGTATATGACGTACGCCCAACATCTGCAGGAAGACTGCCTATACTACCCAGCCATGGAAATTTCCCAGCACTGGAAGAGTCACATTTTTAGCTGGTTAATCACACTACCAGGGTGTACTTCTGCCTGTGGTATAACAGTAGTGTGCACGTGACACTAGATACACTCATTCTATACTGAAACCTAAATGAGCTAATCACAGAGGAGCTTTCATCCAGACCAACCCTGACTGACTGCCACAAGGCTCATCTGCTTTCTCCAATACGCCTACCAGAAGAAATCAGATACTTCTAGTTGCAATTGGGTGAACTGTCCACAATCTCTCAAATAGCAGGAAACCTAAAACAAGCGAAATGGGCACCTTGTGCTGCTTTCAGGGAATCCACAGAGCCAAAAACCTGCCCCAACTAATACATACCCTTTAAGGGTACCGCCACAGGTAGTGGAATTTCCACAGCTAAAATTCTGCTGTGGTTCCACCCCATGCACGGTGGATATCCGCACCATAAACTGAGATGATACGTAGTCAATTTACTCTGGATATTTTCACAGCATGTGGAGGAGATTTCTTTGATGGTTCTGTAAGTTCTGCTGATTTGCGACACACAAACCCATGGTGGCAAATTCGCAGGGTATGCGCTACATGGACATACCTTAAAAGTACTGGAAGCAACTTCTGCATCTATTGCCTTCACTGGAACTACCTTTTAATACAACCAACCAGGCAGAACATTTCCAAGAAGTCAAAGTTCTTTGTGCCTAGGTCACAAATATAAATAATTGGGGAGGCGTCTTAGCACCTTTGAAGGTGCCTGTATTAGAGGAGAAGTGGTCCGACATGTTCACAACTGCTTGATATGACTCCCTACAATACTGGATGAAAAACAAGGCAAATAAGGATCCTAAAGCTGGCATTAAAAATAATTATTAAAGAGGCTCTGTCACTAGGTTGTAACCTATGTATTTAAATACATAGGTTACAAGACCTAGTGACAAACTTTAAAATCATACCTGTCATGCAGAGTTCTGCGCAGCGGTTGCATAGATATTTAACTTAGAAAACATATGCAAATGAGCCATCGGAGCACCGGGGGGGGGCGGCCGCTTTCCTCTGGAGCACCGCTCCATCACCGCCCCCCCGGGCCCGAGGCACGTCCCCTCGCTATTGGCACTCCCAGTACCCTATTTGATAGACAGCGCTAGACTTACGAGTCTAGCGCTGAAATCCCGCGCATGCGTCTTAAAATATCCACTGGAGCATGCGCAGTAGCGCTTGCAGTGTTTGCTACTGCGTATGCTCCAGTGGATATTTTAAGACGCATGCGCGGGATTTCAGCGCTAGACTCGTAAGTCTAGCGCTGTCTATCAAATAGGGTACTGGGAGTGCCAATAGCGAGGGGACGTGCCTCGGGCCCGGGGGGGCGGTGAAGGAGCGGTGCTCCAGAGGAAAGCGGCCGCCCCCCCCCGGTGCTCCGATGGCTCATTTGCATATGTTTTCTAAGTTAAATATCTACGCAACCGCTGCGCAGAACTCTGCATGACAGGTATGATTTTAAAGTTTGTCACTAGGTCTTGTAACCTATGTATTTAAATACATAGGTTACAACCTAGTGACAGAGCCTCTTTAATCCTAACATCAAGTGCAACACCCCCTTCATGCAGCACCCTATTGTGCATTTCCACCCAAATCCTCTCCGCCATTTTTTCTGATGGCCTCCTTCTCTGAAGCAGTCTGACTTTCTGCATTGGTCACCGCATTGTCTGCTCATGTAATAAGACGTATGGTCACTGGTAGAAATTCAGTGCAGCACTAAAGCAGTTTTCACACAGTCAGTGTTTGGTCAGTGATTTCTATCAGTGATTGTGAGTCAAAACCAGGTTTCGGTCTAAGACACAGAACAGGAGCAGATCTTTCCCTTATACTGTGTGAAAGCAGCCTAAGACCAGCTCTAAGTATAGCATTGCACACGCTATGGTATATTGCCCGAAGTGGGAGCCGAATACACAAGTATAGTGCACCAGGAGTGATCCGGCATCCTGAAAAAGATGGCTCCTGCTGTGATTATAGCAGAGGACCTCAGGAAGCAGTCCTTCACTCCCACACAATATTGCTTCTGACCACACACATTACTGCGGCCTGTGGCACACCGGTCAGATGAGAATAGCCACATGCCTGCAGGTCAAGTTACAGTAGTTCTAGAGGGCAATCTCTAATGAACCTCAGAGGCTTAGACAAACAAATATGACTATGGGCGCACTTCGGATACGGCTACGCTTGTCTGGACCAGATCATTGCAGTGTAGTGGTGATCCTTAAGAAATAAATGGAGTCACATGGATGCCATGACGGCGACCTCTAAATCACAATATATCCAGCAGAGTTGGATTTTTGCAATTCAGGGGTCACAGCCATGGCACACATGCGACCCCATTCATTTCTATAGGATCACTGCTACATTGTAAAGCCTCTGAGATAGTAGCAGTGACCAGTGTCGCTATGTAGCTGTACCCTTAGGCTACATTCACACGTCCGTATTTGTGTACATCCTGGAAAACAGTCAGTTTTTTTGCTGATCCGTTGTACCGCAAAAAAAAACTCAGTTTTTCCAGCACATCTGTTCCGTTTTTCCATAAAAAACGGAAAGGATGTATCCATATGTCATCCGCTTTTTGCGGATGTGCAAAAAACGGAAGTAGTAATCAAATCTTTTTTTTTCTACCCTCCTGGAACGGAATCCGCAAATGTGGATGACATGCGAAATGACACTGCAAAAATCGGAGGAAAAGTAGGACAGGAGGATTTCTATTTGCGGATCCGCAAAACGGAACGGAGAAACGGATGCGGACAACATACGGTGCAATGTCTACATTTTTTCGGGATCCTTTGAAATGAATGGATCCGCATACTATCCTTAAAAAACGTCCGAAATTGCGGAACGGACGTGGATGAAAAATCAGGACATGTGAATGGGGCTTTAGTATGTAGAATCCAACTCTGCAGGATTTTTTGCAATTCATGGCACACATGACTTGCGCTGCAACTCCATTAATATCTATGAGATGCCCCTGTGACCGCGACCAGCGCCGCTGTGTAGCCGCACCTTCAGTGTGTAGAAGGATTCACTAGAACCTATAATGAGGGGGCCCCATCATTCACTGATAAAAGTGACCAGAGAAAGGGGGCTTAACCCCAATAAAGACAAGACATACGTTTTCTTCAGTGGGGGTCCAAATGCTGGAAGGATGAGGAGATCTGCATCTGCAAGGATCTGCAAACTCAACAGCTTTTATTGATTGCAATGTGTATTGTGTATTCACACTAGGGTCCCTTTAAAGTCAACGGGATCTCTGGTAGATCGAAATCTGGAGATCTCTTACTTAAAAACAGAAGCCCCTTTACTCTAGCCATCAGTGGGGAACTCCACCAATGAAAACTTTTAACAAAGGGCTGGAAAATATACAATGGAATGGAAACAGAGAAAAATATAAAGCAAAAACCCACAACAATGCTTGTAATGTACGGTCACTGACGCCTTGAGAAAAGGCACAGCCCTATAGACCAGAGTCACAGCAGAGTTCAGGAGCCAGCCGGGTAACTTCCTGAGACTCCTGTGGTCAGATTTCTAGGCTCACTACCTGACTCCGGGCATACACGCCCTTTGCGTGTCACATGCCCCAGTCATTGACCTATTTACAGTTCACTGGAAGGAAACAATCACTCTCCCGGCCACAGTTCAGTAATTTCTCCAGCACCAGCAAAATTATCTCATTTCACAAACTGCACCTCAAGGAACGGCAGGACTCAACCTAACATCTGGATCTGTGATATACATGTCAGTACCGATCCCTCACTACACAGGGGGCGGGGAGTGGGGGTCCCTACAGCTATAACTCAGGGGTGACCAGAATAAGGACTCATAGCCAATACCTGGAATAAAACATTTTATTTTTAAAGCATTCCTAGACTGTTAACCAGAAAAAATTATCATCAGCCTTCATTATATGAATTGTTACAATACCAGCGTTTTTTGTTAAAAAATAAAATTATTAATTAAAAAAGGAGTTTAATAGATTTTGGGGTGCGGAACTTTTCTTTTGCTAAAATATCTAATATTTGCCAATTATGTTTGGTCCTCCGAGGGGAAATGAAGCGGCAATCATCTGAGGACTTCTCAAACTCTTTGGAAATGTTAGTGTTAGGCTCCATGCACACGACCGTGCCATGTTTTGCGGTCCGCAAATTGCGGAATGGAACGGGCCACCTATTACAGAAATGCCTATTCTTGTCCGCATCTTTTGCGGTCCAATTGAAGTGAATGGGGCCGCATCCGAGCCGCAAAATATTCAGCTCGGATGCGGACCCAAACAACGGTCATGTGCATGAGGCCTTACACTGACAGGCAACCTATTAGGCTACACCAGAGGATGGAAGACATGGAGAGCTTTGTTATACCCCTGGTTGCCATGGCACTCCTATCATCAGCACCCTGTGATCAGAAAGGATTCCCTAATGGGCTGACAGAGGGGTCCCCCTCTCTCCATAAAACAAATCAGACGTCTGTTAATTTTTTGCCCTCCATATGGAAAATGACAGGCTGAAAACTGGTTTCCAGATCTGCTAGCCACAATCCATGGAAACCACAGCGGCATCTGCGTTTTTCATGAACCCATAGACTATAATATGGGTGACGGATCCATAATCACAGACAAAAATAGGGCATCACCACACATTAAAGTCATTCAGGGGCATTTAAAGGGGTATTGCCATCTCACAAATGTAGTTTGTATAGTTAGATATAGCCATACCAATATTATTACTAATAGAATGTATTTATATAAAATGTACCGTTTAGAAGATTTTCATATTTGTATATCCATTGCCCCACACACATCAGTCAGGCCGTTGCCCCTAGTTACGACCACTGCAGCCATGTAGTAGTGGTGGCCGGCTTGCTCCTGTTCTAACCCGCTCTGAGGTAACTGCTGTATTGTGAACATGACATGAGCATGAGGAGACACATCTTAGGGTACTTTCACATCTGCGTTTTGGACGCTACCAGTCTTAAACGCAATGGTCAGGATCCGTCCAAACCGCAGACTTTATAAACGGATCCTGCTCCATAGAGATGAATTGATTGAGGATACGTTTCTCTGCGTTTTGGAAGCGCAGACAAAAATGCTACAACCCTAAGATGTGTCTCCTCATGCTCATGTAATGTGCATTCACAATACAGCAGTTACCTCAGAGCGGGTTTGAACAGGAGCAAGCTGACCACCACTACTACATGGCTGCGGTGGCCGTAACTAGGGGCAACGGCCTGACTGATGTGTGTGGGACAATGGAAATACAAATAGGGAAATCTTCTAAACGGTAAATTTTGTATAAATACATTCTATTAGTAATAATACTGGTATAGATATATCTAACTATACAGACTACATTTGTGAGATGGGCATACCCCTTTAAGCCACTCTTGTGACGTAAATGAATTGCACGTTATGGTGCACATTATAAGTGCACTGTAATTTGTGACTTCAAGCTTCTTGCCACTTTTCTGAGGTGCTGAGAATGGGGAGGGGCTTAGTTAAACCAATTTTACCTTATTCATACATAACAGATGAGCACGTAAATAATAGTGGCACGCTGATGGACTACGTAACTGTCACATATATACAGCAGCATATAGTAACATGGAGGCCGGAAACTTGGTAAACGTCGCCATCTCACAGAAAATCTCCAACTACTTTCACATGAGCGTTTTTTGCTGGATCCGGCTGGGTTCAGCAATAACGCTTCTGTTACTGATAATACAACCGTCTGAATCTATTATGAACGGATCCGGTTGTATTATATTTAACATAGCCAAGACAGATCCGTCATTAACTCCATTGAAAGTCAATGAGGGACGGATCCGTTTTCCATTGTGTCAGAGATAACGGATCCGTCCCCATTGACTTACATTGTGGGTCATGATGAATCCGTCTTGCTCTGCATCTCAGGATGGAAAGAAACTGCAGCATGCTGCTCTCCGATATGAGAACGGAACACATTTTGGAGCAGTTTTGTTTCCACTGACAATGAATGGGGACAAAACTGAAGTGTTTTTCTCCAGTATTGAGATCCTCTGTCGGAGTTCAATACTGGAAAACGTAAATGCAAGTGTGAAAGTAGCGTAAATAAAGCATAATTCACATGAACGGGATTTTCTAGACACCCAGTAACACAACAAGGGAGAAAAAGCGTTCTTCAATTTTACAAGATGAATGTTTGGATAAACCTGCAGTGTGTGAACAGGACCTATAGGCTACTGATGATTTATGGTCATAATTTGGTTGCTTCTGAGCAAAGGTAGCAATAACTGGCCAGTGGTAATGTAGAGCAGAGATCTCAAACTCGTGGCCCTACAGCTGTTGTAAAACTACAACTTCCATCATGCCAGGAGAGCCTACAGCTATTGCGGCATGCTGGGAGTTGTAGTTTTGCAACAGCTGGAGGGCCACGAGTTTGAGATCCCTGATGTAGAGCAAGATCAACGATGAAGCTAATGCTTACCCTGACTGACCGTCTACCGACAGCGCAATCTGTCAGTGCCGCTCATAGCGACTACAGTCATAGGCCGGCCTAAGAAGATCACAATGATAGAAATGCCTATCAGGCCCTCATAACACTGGTCATGGTTTTCACCCCCATTGCTGGGACATGCCATCACTCCCTAATCAATAGAGCCCTGAATGTCAGGACCCCCATCTACCCCTCCCCCCTGGCACCTGCTGTGCAGAGCAGCTCTGCATTCTCCCAGCTTCCAATTCAGAAAGCTCTACCCCGACATGTCACAAAGTAGTGTCCATGGGGGTCTGGGTGTTGACTTATAACGAGGGGGACCCTCTGACATCTCTCCCGAATAAAGCGGAGTTGGCACCGTAGAGAATGGCAGCCCTTTGATTACAGCATGTGGATACCCCAACAAGATCATCTTTTTGTCACCACGACATGAAGACAAAGTACTTACAGATGTCTATTCCTACTCAACATTTTTACGGAAAAACAAAAAACATGAGAGCCACAGCTAAATTCAGTCCTTGGACTGTTGGGGGCCTAGTGGTGGAACCCACAGCGATCCGGCACTGCTCACCTATCCTCTGGATGTCACAGAAGCCGTTTTACATGGAGCCCCACAATATACATTATAAAACTGTAAACTAGGTTCTGTCCCAACCAAAAAAAACAGAACCCTTAAAAAAGGAGCCCATGTTACACGTGGGGAAAGAACGTACTACTGTGCCTCTGAGCATCCTAAAATCACTGCTGTCAAAAGAACACGGAAAAGGGGCTAAAGGATTTACTGAGCAACAATAAGATATTAATAAGATAAGCGGATGAGGAAATGTAGGGTTATACAATCAGTGCCTCCAGCGTCCCCCCACCAGTGATGCCACAGACATGCTCACTGGACTGAAGTGGAGGAACAAAGCCCTGACGTCAATTACTGGAGATTCAGCCCGTCACAGGCCTGATCATCACTGAGAGGACAGGGATCTGCTGCTATGTTGTTCCGGGAGCACACAAAGGCAGAAAAGATGGATCCTAATAAGCGGAAGGCAGCGCTGGCGTGCCGCTGGTAATAGGTGCCTCAACCCCCCTCAGCTGGGGGCTACCACTGACCACTCTGCCATCACAAAAGAACCGTTAGGGCTTGAGGAGAAACCAAGGGGCGGGGGTTGCAGTGCCCCTTCTTATGTACACACTTTATATAACACCACCCTGTCAAAATCAAAGGGTTAATTAAACCAAGTAGGAGACAAGGTGCAGGATGTCACCCCTAGACACCCCCTGCCCAATGAGTCAGGGGACAGCCCAGGACATGGTCAAAAGCAAGAGACTCTTCTACCGCCCCCACCGAGGGTGACACACACTTCAGGTTATAAATAGGGTCTGGGGGAGGTGGACACATTACAGATGCTGGTGGGGCAATCCAGAGGGCTCAAACACCCATTAACACTTCACATGCCAGACTGCCAAACCCAATTCACACCACGGGCCAAATAGCCCTCCTTGCCTCCCAGATAACCAGTCCATGCAAGGTGGGCTGCCTTCACAGGAAAGTAAAGCCTAGCTGTCACTCATCAAGAGGTTCTGCAGCAGTGCCATCCAGTTCTCATCCATAATGGGCTGTCATGTGAGATCAGCTCTCCTATCTGCACACATGTGTAACTGACTGAGGTGAGACCCCCTGTAGCGAGGTGATGGGGTCAGAGGCAGACATGGAGGATGGGCAAGTGACCCCGGACACATGACAATACCCGGGCTGGGGGAGGGGAAGGCAATGGCGCACGGTAGGGGCACTGCCGTCCTGGACTGGCGATCTTCTTACCTCCAGCTCCACCTCCTGTGAGGCCTCTGGCCCGGGCGCTGCCACAGCAGAGACTTGTCTCCCTCCTCCCCCACCGTGTGTACGGGGGATTAGCCTAATGTCTGTCTTAGCGGCTTCTCTGAGCCCCGGGTGCCCCTCCTGCGGCCAGGCCCATGGCTGTCTGACCTGTGTATAGTATCCGGCGTCTCTTTTGTGTGCACCAGCTAGCGCTCGGTCCCTCTCCGGTGTCTCTGCGTCTCCCGGTCTCGGTGTCTCTCAGTGACCGTTGGGAGGGTCTCCTAGGCAGTCACGTGACGCCCCACAGGCGGAGCTTCTGGCTAGATGGGGCGTGGCTGTCTCGCTCTGTCTTGGCGCGAGAGACCCAGACTACGTCACCTATCGCATGCGCCCTGACTCGGCCTGGTGACCGAACGTAGCCCGCTCCAGCTGTGTCGCTATTAAGAAGGCAGCCATTTTATTGGTGGCACCTCACAGTCTCGGGCTTCTTTTTTATCCTTCATTTTCTCTATCTGTTATGTCAGGTGTCAGAAATATGTATGTGGAGGTAATAAAAATGATAATCAGTAATGGTTTGGTTAAAATACTTTTTGGAATAACTAATACATGGTGTTTACGCCATCTACTGGTAGAAAGGTATATTGCACGTTGTAAAATCATATGTAGATTTTGTAAGTGTAGTTATTTTTAGGCTAGGACTGTGTGAGTGAGGGTGGACTTTACCACCAGCCAAATGCTTGGGGCCCCAGAGATCAGCAGGCCCCCTGCTAGACACAAGCAGTGGGCTTAAAATACCACATAAACAACAAAACCAGGGGCGGACGTGATACCTGTGTGGCCAGTTCAGCTACACAGGGGGACCAGTCGGGGATGGGTCCCTTCCCAGCAGTAGCAGAAGTGCCTGGGCTCCACTGCTGAGCTGGGAGTGGAACTTCGCAGGCCACAGGCAATCTTTAGTGGAGCTTAATGGTGAAATAGGACCCTCAGGCATGACTTCAATAATCACCGGTGTGCTGGGAGTTGGACCCCCACCGATCTGATACTGATGACTAGGGATGAGCGAATCAACTTCAGATGGTACATCCAAAGTTGAGTCGCAAAAAACTTTGTTGTAATACTGTATGGCGTTCCTGCTCCGTACAGTATTAGAATGTATTGGCTCCGATGAGCTGAAGTTATTACTTTGCAAAGTCGCACAAGACTTCGTGTAATAATATTTAAAATAATTCAGGAACCACTAGGAACCGAACCCGAGTTCACTACCAAGTTTTTTATAGTAATAATTAATTCCCAAAGTTATTACATAAAGGGTCGTGTGACTTCATGAACAGGCAATTGTTAGATTGCTTGTCCCATAGACTGCAATGAATTACATTTGCAACATTCAATAGGTTCCTATGGAATCCCGCCAGAAACTATTGCTGTGGTAACCTCGAATCCTTCCTAAGGCTCAAGGCTACCACAGCAAATGAACTGCTCCTGGGGAAAAGGCTCTCCGATGCCGTGGCCTGCTGTGTAAAATCATGATGCCCACTTAGCTAGTGAGCAGGCGCCATGTTTAAATCCCGGACTTCCGTTGTACATGTACAGCATTCATCAGGGGTTATCTGTGAATTTATACTGTTGACATATCCTCTGGATAGGTCATCAATATCAGATCAGCGTCTAGAAGAGGACAGCATTCTGTGAGCGAAACAGCCTCTTCCTAGGCCATGTGATGTCACTGTATATCAGTCATATGGCCTAGTTGCAGTTAGGGAAATGGGGCGATAACTTGTGGGACATAGAGGATCTTTATTGGGCTTAGGAATGACCGTGATCAGCGTAGTAAGCATGTCAGGGGGTAGAGTACCGTTATGAAGGATATAATTACACAGGCTCTTGAGGTGGGGGATTAATATATCTTTAAATTTCTTATAATATGAAGCGGAGAACCCATCTGGACCTGGTGACTTTCCCAATTTAAGAGACGCTATTGCTAAGTCTAATTCCTCATCCGTAATATCATGATTAAGATTTTCCCTAGCAGACAAGGGCAGAGTAGGGATAGGTAGGGAGGAAAGAAAAGAGGTAGTGTCCTCCATGGGGGGGTTAGAGGGCAGTGAGTATAGTTTTTGATAAAAAAAACGTGGAATTGCCGATATATCGTAGCTGGGTTGGAAGTAACCCGCCCTCCTGTATCTTTAAGTTGATAGATATTGTTAAATATATCGTTAAGTATTGTTAAGTTTAGCTGCTAACATTTTATCAGGTTTATTTGCTAGCTTATAGAATTTAGCTTGTGTCCATCTCAGAGCCTTTTCAGTACGGTGTAGTAAGATTGCATCAAGCTGAAGTTTCGTATCTTTAAAGGGTTATTCCCATCTTGGACAATAAGGGCATATCGCTAGGATATGCCCCCATTGTCCTATAGGTGTGGGTCCCACCGCTGGGACCCGCACCTATATCAAGAACGGGGCCCCGAAAGTGAAGGAGGGCACACCGCGCATGCGTGGCCACCCTCCATTCATTTGTATGGGTCAGCCAAAAATAGCCAAGCTTGGCTCTATACAAATGAATGGGAGCTGGGCCACGCATGCACGGTGCGCCACATTCATTTCTATGGTGCCAACGGAAATAGCCAAGCCAGTGCTAGCGATATGCCCCCATTGTCCAAGATGGGAATAACCCTTTAATGGCTTTGGTGAGGTAGAGGGAGGACTGTCTCTGATTAGCTAATTCCAGACGAAACAGTTTTGATTCTAAGTTGGACTGGACTTTAGAGTGCTCCTTCTTCAATCTAGACGCCTCCGCCACGACTACCCCTCTGATAACTGCTTTATGTGCAGCCCAGTTAACTGAAGGCGTAGTGTCTGAGGATATATTAACAGTAAAGAAATCTCTAAGAGCTGTAGCTATATGGTCAACAACAGAGGGATCAGTAAGTAGTGACTCATTTAGTCTCCAGGTAAAGGGGCATCTAAATGGGGAGTCCAGATTGAATTCTGCCTACACCAAGTCATGGTCCGACCACGTGCAAGGGACATGTCTGGCATATAAAAGATGTGGGAGAAGCCACGTGGAAGCTAGAATCCAGTGAATCCTAGTGTAGTGATGATGTACGGGGGAGAAGTAAGTATATCCTCTTTGGGACCCATTATGTTCTCTCCAACAGTCAGCTATGCCCAACTCCTGCATAACCATCCGAATAGAGTTCTTTGATTTGGAGGACAATCTATCCGCCATGGGGGAAGACCTATCTAGTCGAGCATTAAATGTCATGTTGAAATCCCCACACCAGATAAATGATAAGGGGTGGTGTTGTTCCAGCAATCTCCCCAGGGTGCGAAAGAAAGAGGCAGGCTGATTGTTGGGAGCATATGAGTTAGGCTACTTTCACACTAGCGTTTTTAAATTCCGGTATTGAGTTCCGTCAAAGGGGCTCAATACCGGAAAAAAACGCTTCAGTTTTGTCCCCATTCATTGTCAATGGGGACAAAACTGAACTGAAGACAACGGAATGCTCCTGAAAGCATTCCGTTCCGTCTTCAGACCGGAGAACAAACCGCAGCATGCTGCGGTTTGCTCTCCGGTCCAGGCATCCGCACCAAGACGGATCCGGAATGACCCCCAATGGAAGTCAATGGGGACGGATCCGTTTGGTGTGGACACACCAGTAATCCGGATCTGTCCTCCATTGATTTCCAATGGGGGGTCATTCCGGATCCGGCATACATACACACAGACTACATACAAACAGACATACATACAAACATACAGACATACATACATACATACTCACATACTCCCGGGACGCCGGCAGCAGGTCTTCACGCGGCTCCTGCACGCTGCGATGACGTTTCCCCACTGCGCCCAGCAGAGGGCGCTGTGGGGAATCGTCATCACTGCGCGCAGGAGGCGCGTGAAGACGTTCTGCCGGCGTCCCGGGAGTATGTGAGTATGTATGTATGTCTGTATGTTTGTATGTATGTCTGTTTGTATGTAGTCTGTGTCTGTTTGTATGTGTGTCATGTGTGGGGCCGGAGCGCTGCTCCGGCTCCACACATGTATAGCGTTAGCACGGATCCGTCGGCACCCTTTAGGTGCCGGATCCGTGCTAACGCTAGTGTGAAAGTAGCCTTAATCAGACATATAGTGGTACTATACAGAGAACCCACTACTATAATATATCTACCTTCAGGATCTATAGCGGTAGACTCAATTTGAAAGGGTAGAGAGTTTTTAACAAAAATAGCTATGCCTCTGCTTCTGGATGGGAATGGTGCATGCGACAACAAGGTATATCTGCTATGGAAGTACTTAGGACAGGAGGTCAGAGTAAAATGTGATTCCTGAATACATATGATATCAGGTTTGATCATATTGTACGTCTTTTTTGAGGAGAGTTAGGAGTCTATCACCTCCATATGCCCCTATAAAGCACTGACATAGCCCCATAGCACACCTAATCACAAATCTAATTAGGTGTGCTGTGGGGCTATGTCAGTGCTTTATAGGGGCATATGGAGGTGACAGACTCCCTTTAAACCCCCTGACATTATGGGATATTATTCTACACATAACCAGTAAGGTAGAAACAGCTGAGACCTAATGTTGGGTGATCATGTCCAGGGCATAGTGGAAGAGAAAAGGGGAGTCCAACCAGGACCACAAAGGACCATCACAAAAGGGTCTGTAACTCGTAAAGACAGACTCAGAAGAACCAAATGAACAATAACAGTCAGGGACCACGTGCCGATCCAAACATGTCGGCGCCGTGTCCTGGTACGCACAAGGCTTAGGGAATACATGGAGCTCTTGCTCCACGACAATCAGCTTATAGTATTACTAAGTAATAGAGGGTGAGCCTATGAATTAAATAAAAGGGGAAAAGAAAAGAGAAGGAAGAAAAAAGGAAACAGAATAGAGGAACAAGGCAGAGCATATGTGAGCTGGTAAAGGGGCAGGCGGTGCAGCACCCTAACTAAAGGGTTGTAGCAATCTATCAGTGAAGCGAGGTCGACCTATCAGGGCAGGCCTCAGCTTCCAGGTGCACTCCAGCGCCCGCCCCCCCACCCCTAAATCTAAAGCTGCCCACAAGGTCACTGGGGCGGTCAGAGTGATTCTCAGAAAAGTGGATAGGCAGATCAATATAAATTAAATGGTGAATCCCCTCGCCCCGAACCGCAACAGCAAGCCAGGCGCAGAAAGAGTCACCTATCACGACCAGCAAGTGGAAAAAACATGGGAACAAAAAAAAAAAAAAAAGACTTCACAGTCTCAATCATGGGAGTCACCCCAATAATCAAGTATAGGGAGACTGAGAGGAACCAAACATGTTGAGCTCATATGCTACATATCGTACCTCCCCACCTCAGCCAGCGATATCAGATCGGGCACAAAAGACTCGCCTATCAAAAAACTTCAAGTGCAGCATGTGGCAGGGAGAGGTATCAGCATATGCAAAGAACAGTAAAGTAAACAATCAAGAAGGAAGGGTTAACTCTAATAAGTACGAATCTGATGTAACGTGTGCGATGTAGTCAGTCAACGCAAACATACGGTTATGACCATTCTTCATTTCCAAATGATGGTGCAGTTCTATAGACGATCTTCCAGGGTGTCTTCAAAGTCATGGCGGATCTCGAGAATGCCTAGAAGGTTCCGGTAGGGCAGGAGGTAGAGTACGACGTGGATGCCAGGATCTTGTAGGCCGCTGTGGTAAAGGAGCAGGAGCAGTAGGTCTGTCTAACAGAATGCCCTCTCGTTGCAGAATTTCAAGACCCTCCAACAGTTCTTTAATTGCATAATCACGGTCTCCAATTTTGTAGGCGACATGGAACGGGAAACCCCATCTATAGCGGATTTGGGCTCTCTGAAGGGCCATAGTGACAGGTCTCATTGATCTTCTCTTTTCCAACGTGACTGGAGCTAAATTGGCAAACAGCTTTACCGAGGAATCTACCACTGGGAGAGCCTGTAAGTTGCGTGCAGCTTGCAGAAGTTGGTCACGCATTTCATGGTAATGTAGCTTGAGTATGATGTCTCGAGGAACGTTGGGATTCCTTGGACGGCCTAGGGCTCTATGCACCCGATCCATTCTAAACAAGTTAGAGTCCACTTGGGGCAATAAGGCTTGAAATAGGTTGAGTACAGTAGGTTGTAAAGCAGTGATAGATTCAGGCATACCTGATTCTAATGTTGGCTCTCCGATTACGGTTTTCCAGGTCTTCCAGTTTATATTCCAACGCCTCCAGCCTCTGTGCGTGACCATCCAGATGAGTACTGTCAACCTCCACAGCATCTGCTACTTTGTCCATCTTTTCCTCTAGGTCAGAGACCCTAGTACCCAGATCCTGTATTTGCTTGGTGAAGTCAGCAACCGCCTTAGATAATTCCATAGTGAAGAGCGATTTGATATTGTTGTTAAGTTCAGTAGGGTCAAAGACCGGGGCAGGAGAATCAACAGCGGGTTTAGGTT
This sequence comes from Rhinella marina, assembly GCA_900303285.1. Classification (NCBI taxonomy): domain Eukaryota; kingdom Metazoa; phylum Chordata; class Amphibia; order Anura; family Bufonidae; genus Rhinella; species Rhinella marina. The sequence goes on from ONZH01009539.1 coordinate 212,670, forward strand.
CAGAGGACAGTAGTGAACTGGTACTGCCTGTTGGCGAGTCGGGTCGCTCCATGCTTGATGGTTGTGGGGTACGAAAAAGCTCCGGAAGGGTCTGGCAGGATGATGAGAAGCCCTGTGTCTTCTTCTTTTGTGACCTTGCAGGCATGCCTTGTTCTGGTGCGTGTAGCAGATATATAATCAGATCGGGCAGGAGGTAGAGTACGACGTGGATGCCAGGATCTTGTAGGCCGCTGTGGTAAAGGAGCAGGAGCAGTAGGTCTGTCTAACAGAATGCCCTCTCGTTGCAGAATTTCAAGACCCTCCAACAGTTCTTTAATTGCATAATCACGGTCTCCAATTTTGTAGGCGACATGGAACGGGAAACCCCATCTATAGCGGATTTGGGCTCTCTGAAGGGCCATAGTGACAGGTCTCATTGATCTTCTCTTTTCCAACGTGACTGGAGCTAAATCGGCAAACAGCTTTACCGAGGAATCTACCACTGGGAGAGCCTGTAAGTTGCGTGCAGCTTGCAGAAGTTGGTCACGCATTTCATGGTAATGTAGCTTGAGTATGATGTCTCGAGGAACGTTGGGATTCCTTGGACGGCCTAGGGCTCTATGCACCCGATCCATTCTAAACAAGTTAGAGTCCACTTGGGGCAATAAGGCTTGAAATAGGTTGAGTACAGTAGGTTGTAAAGCAGTGATAGATTCAGGCATACCTGATTCTAATGTTGGCTCTCCGATTACGGTTTTCCAGGTCTTCCAGTTTATATTCCAACGCCTCCAGCCTCTGTGCGTGACCATCCAGACGAGTACTGTCAACCTCCACAGCATCTGCTACTTTGTCCATCTTTTCCTCTAGGTCAGAGACCCTAGTACCCAGATCCTGTATTTGCTTGGTGAAGTCAGCAACCGCCTTAGATAATTCCGTAGTGAAGAGCGATTTGATATTGTTGTTAAGTTCAGTAGGGTCAAAGACCGGGGCAGGAGAATCAACAGCGGGTTTAGGTTCAGAGGACAGTAGTGAACTGGTACTGCCTGTTGGCGAGTCGGGTCGCTCCATGCTTGATGGTTGTGGGGTACGAAAAAGCTCCGGAAGGGTCTGGCAGGATGATGAGAAGCCCTGTGTCTTCTTCTTTTGTGACCTTGCAGGCATGCCTTGTTCTGGTGCGTGTAGCAGATATATAATCAGATCGGGCAGGAGGTAGAGTACGACGTGGATGCCAGGATCTTGTAGGCCGCTGTGGTAAAGGAGCAGGAGCAGTAGGTCTGTCTAACAGAATGCCCTCTCGTTGCAGAATTTCAAGACCCTCCAACAGTTCTTTAATTGCATAATCACGGTCTCCAATTTTGTAGGCGACATGGAACGGGAAACCCCATCTATAGCGGATTTGGGCTCTCTGAAGGGCCATAGTGACAGGTCTCATTGATCTTCTCTTTTCCAACGTGACTGGAGCTAAATTGGCAAACAGCTTTACCGAGGAATCTACCACTGGGAGAGCCTGTAAGTTGCGTGCAGCTTGCAGAAGTTGGTCACGCATTTCATGGTAATGTAGCTTGAGTATGATGTCTCGAGGAACGTTGGGATTCCTTGGACGGCCTAGGGCTCTATGCACCCGATCCATTCTAAACAAGTTAGAGTCCACTTGGGGCAATAAGGCTTGAAATAGGTTGAGTACAGTAGGTTGTAAAGCAGTGATAGATTCAGGCATACCTGATTCTAATGTTGGCTCTCCGATTACGGTTTTCCAGGTCTTCCAGTTTATATTCCAACGCCTCCAGCCTCTGTGCGTGACCATCCAGACGAGTACTGTCAACCTCCACAGCATCTGCTACTTTGTCCATCTTTTCCTCTAGGTCAGAGACCCTAGTACCCAGATCCTGTATTTGCTTGGTGAAGTCAGCAACCGCCTTAGATAATTCCGTAGTGAAGAGCGATTTGATATTGTTGTTAAGTTCAGTAGGGTCAAAGACCGTGGCAGGAGAATCAACAGCGGGTTTAGGTTCAGAGGACAGTAGTGAACTGGTACTGCCTGTTGGCGAGTCGGGTCGCTCCATGCTTGATGGTTGTGGGGTACGAAAAAGCTCCGGAAGGGTCTGGCAGGATGATGAGAAGCCCTGTGTCTTCTTCTTTTGTGACCTTGCAGGCATGCCTTGTTCTGGTGCGTGTAGCAGATATATAATCAGATCATGAGGCAGATAGAAAAAAAAATTAGCTGGATCATAATATGTAGAAAGATAGAGGGTCACCGCCAAGAGAACATCATGCCGTGGATGTTGCTAGATGTGTCAGTAGTTGTTAGGCATCACAATATCAGACATCTAGAAGCACATAATATGAGCAGGCTTAGGTGGGGGCTAGGATTCAAACTTCTTCTGTGGTCACTAAATGAGGAAGCATGCCCCTGAGACCAGCAGTATCCTGATGGGCTCTCAATGCTGCGCTATAGGGAGTACAGAGGAATAGTTGTGTCCCTCCAATATGGTGGCCAGGACCACGAGGCTGTGCAGGGTCAAGAGGCAGGGTCCAGAGGTATTTGCTCTCCAATTTGTCAATAAATGCCCCCTTAGGATGGAGAGTCTACCGAGCCCCCTAATATAATGGGAGAACATGGGGTTTTTCTGCCTACACAGACAAGGGGAGCGCCCTGCCGACTCATCACTCCAAGCAGGACGGCCGTCTCTTGAAAGGAGCTCCTATATGGTGCTGTCCTGGTGAACGGGGCACAGGTGCTGGGAATCTTGAGCCCCTGTTATGTGATTATACTGTTGGGAGAGCGCTGATGATTTTTGCGCTTCTCCGCGCTCATCCTGTACTTCCGGTCAGCCCGGCAGGTCAGGAAAGACCGGGGCTTCAGCTTGCTCGCAGGCCTTATTCCTGGAACGCGGACAAAAATCAAAATTCACCCCTCAGGACAATCGTCTGCATGCATGGGTCCTCAATGTGGGCAGAGAGAGGCTGAAAGGTGTAGTTGTGGCTGCATATGGCAATGGATTCAGCCCAGGCCTACAGAGCTCAGCCACCATGCGACTGCTCCTCTCTGCTCCAGGCCACGCCCCCCGAAAGAAGTCTTTTAAGAGCCATATTTTTTTTTTTAACTTTTCATAGTAACATAGTAACATAGTTTATAAGAGCAAAAAAAGACATCTGTCCATCCAGAACGGCCTGTTTTCCTACAAGTTGATCCAGAGGAAGGCAAAAAAAACCCTGTGAGGAAGAAGCCAATTTTCCCCACTTTAGGGAAAAAAATTCCTTCCCGACTCCAATCAGGCAATCAGAATTACTCCCTGGATCAATGACCCATCTCTAGTAACTATAACCTGTAATATTATTACCCTCCAGAAATACATCCAGGCCTTTCTTGAACTCTTTTAGTGAACTTACCATCACCACCTCCTCAGGCAGAGAGTTCCATAGTCTCACTGCTCTTACCGTAAAGAATCCTCTTCTATGTTTGTGTTCAAACCTTCTTTCCTCCAGACGCAGAGGATGTACCCTCGTCACAGTCCTGGGGATAAATAGATCATGGGAGAGATCTCTGTACTGACCTCTGATATATTTATACATAGTTATTAGATCTCCCCTCAGTTGTCTTTTTTCTAAAGTGAATAAGCCTAATTTTGATAATCTTTCTGGGTACTGTAGTCCACCCATTCCAGTTATTACTTTAGTTGCCCTCCTCTGAACCCTCTCCAGCTCTGCTATGTCTGCCTTGTTCACAGGAGCCCAGAACTGTACACAGTACTCCATGTGTGGTCTGACTAGTGATTTGTAAAGTGGCAGGACTATGTTCTCATCATGGGCATCTATGCCTCTTTTGATGCAACCTATTATCTTATTGGCCTTGGCAGCAGCTGTCTGACACTGGTTTCTACAGCTTAGTTTGCTGTTCACTAAAATTCCTAGGTCCTTTTCCATGTCAGAGTTACCTAATATTTTACCATTTAGTATGTACTGATGACTTGCATTATTCCTTCCCATATGCATAACCTTACATTTGTCAGTGTTAAACCTCATCTGCCACTTCTCTGCCCAAGCCTCCAGTCTATCCAGATCCATCTGTAGCAGTGTACTGTTCTCTTCTGTGTTAATTACTTTACACAGTTTAGTGTCATTTGCAAAAATTGTTATTTTACTGTGCAAGCTTTCTACAAGATCATTAATAAATATATTGAAGAGAATAGGGCCCAATACTGACCCCTGTGGTACCCCACTAGTGACAGTGACCCAATCTGAATATGTGCCGTTAATAACCACCCTCTGTTTTCTATCACTGAGCCAGTTACTTACCCACATGCAGACATTTTCTCCCAGGCCAAGCATTCTCATTTTATATACTAACCTTTTATGCGGTACAGTGTCAAATGCTTTGGAGAAGTCCAGATATACGACATCCATTGATTCCCCGCGGTCAAGTCTAGAACTTACCTCCTCATAGAAACTGATTAAATTGGTTTGACATGACCGATCCCTCAAATAAAAATAAACGGCATGTGTGAATGGTCTATTTAAAAGTCCCAGAACGAGTACTGCTGAGCTCGTGAGAAGTAGGTCAGTCCTTCCCATGCGAATAATAGGATAAATTGAAACTCATGCTGCTCTCCTCCTAAAGAGTAGTCAGGAATGCTCATAAAGGGTCCCAGTTTATCCTAATACTTGCTAGTTTGTAGTAGTGGTGTATCGGTCCATTGCTGCCACCAATTAGATCATGCTGCTGCCACTAGTAACAGTTAAAGACCTCTTACTCACATCTGCCTAAGGGCAATTTGGGGTCCACAATGCATGGGTACTGACTGTGGGGCCGCCGCATTCGGATCGCGGACCCATTCACTTCAATGCGGTCCGCGATCCGCATCCGACAGTCTGCACCGCAAAAAAGTAGTGCATGCACTACTTTTTTGCAGTGCGGAGGCACGGCCAGAAACACCACGGAAGCACTATACTTGCTAGTTTGTAGTAGTGGTGTATCGGTCCACCTCTGCCACCAATTAGATCATGCTGCTGTCACTAGTAACAGCGGCCGTGTGCAGCCCGCATCACTTGAATGGGTCCCAATTCCAGAGATGCGGTACGGAGGCACGGATCGGAACACCACGGAAGTACTACAGAGTGCTTCTGTGGTGTTTCTGGCCGTGCCTCCGCACCGCAAAAAAGTAGTGCATGCACTACTCAAGTGAATGGGTCCGTGATCCGAATGTGGCGGCCCCCACAGTCAGTGCCCATGCACAGGCACTGACAGCACACACAGTTAGTGTGCATGAGCCCTTACTGTAATAAAAAAAGAGATATGTGCCTCCAAAACTGAAACACCACTGCAACAGGATAGAATATTTCATGTACGGGTTTATTGTACAAAATCACAAAAGTTAAAATCATGTAAAATATGGCTCATGGCGACACCATTGACTTGTGGCTGGTCACGCCCAACTTGAGTTTCACAGTCTTGCTTCTTCTGGAAGTTGTTGTCGGAACTACACAGCTCCATTCGTTATGTAGTGCATGAAGCTGCTTACTGCAGAACTGCTCTCATTGAAGTGAATGTGCCTATGCCAATCACTGGACGTACAAAAAATGTACTATTACAGCAAAAACAGCACAATTAGGATGTAATTGTTCATCCTATTGTGGCAAGGGATTAATATGTACAGTGCATTCGGAAAGTCTTGTTGCAGCCTTCTGCTAACATAAAAAACTAAAAAAAATTATTTTTATCCTATCATTCTGCACTCAATACCCCATAATAAAAAAAAGGAAAACAGAATTTTAGAAATGTTTGCAAATTTATTAAAATGGAAAACTAAAATGTATTCCCTTTGTTCTAAATTTACAGAAAAATTAATAGTTTTCTAAATATGAATTTATCTACTTTTAAGACTGATAGGGATAGCTCATAAAATAGTTATCAGTCAACAATCCCCATATGTCTACTTCATGTTGGCATAATTTTGTAAATGTCATTTTACTTTTTAGGATGTTAAAAGGCTTTGAAATTGAGATGCAATTTTTAGATTTTCCTGAAAGTTTCCAAAACCTATTTTTTGAAAGGACCAATTCAGTTTTTAAGTCACTTTTTTACAGGTTTACAATTTCCAATAAATTACCCCATTTCAGTAACCACACCACTCAATAACAATAACAAAGTTATTCAAAACTGATTTTTATAAACTTTGTTAACCCTTTGTATGTTCCACAAGAATGAAATGAAAATGAATTTTTGCTTTTTTTTTGCAGATTTTCCATTTTTATCCATATTTTCCTGTAACACAGCAAGGGTTAACAGCTAAAAGTCAATATTTATTACTCTAATTGTGCAGTTTATAGAAACACCTTTGTGGTTGTGAACTGCTGTATAGGCACGCGGCGGGGCGCAAAGTGCAAGGAGCAACCATGCACCAAGACTGATGCACCCCTACAGTAAAAAATCCCCAAAAAGTGGCCCCATTTTGGAAAGTACAACCCTAAAGGAATCTTTCAAGATGTGTAGTGAGTACTTTGACCCCATAGGTGTTTCATAGAATAAGGAAACACTTGTCATTGAAAATGAAAAATTACATTTTTGGATACAAAAAGTCATTACGGCAATACCCAAAATGTGCTTGTATACTGCTATATGGGCATACCACAGGGGTCAGAAACGAGCACCCAATAACTTCTGGAGGGCAGATTTCTCCTGAAAAATTGACAGGCACCATCTTGCAATTGAACACACCCTAATGTACGCCTAGAGTGGGAACCCCCAAAAAGTGACCCCATTCTGGAAACTACGCCCATCAAGGAATCTTTCAAGGCATGTAGTGAGCACTTTGACCCCAAAGGTGTTTCATGGAATTAGCTGCGAAAATGGAAAAATTACATTTTTTTCTAAAAAAATTAAATTTAGGTCCACATTTTTCACTTTCACAAGAGGTAAGAGGAGAAAATGCACCCCAGTATGTGATACCCATTTTCTCCCCATTATGGCAACACCCCATATGTGATTTTATCCCACCGTACTGACTCACAGCAAGCAATCTATAAAATATGGATATTGCAGGCAGGCCTGAATAAGCAGACCTTGATTTAAGGTGCCATGTTGCATATAAAAAATTACTGAGTTTCCTAGAAATTAAAAACCCCAAGAAGTGACCCCCATTTTGAAAAGTGCACCCCAGTACGAAAATTTTAAGAGGTGGAAAGGGCACCTTTGACCAAACAGGTGTTTCACAGAAGGCAGAAACACTTGTCAAAGGATTTAAAAGCACACAAATATAAACATTACTACCAGACCCCAATTTTTCAATTTCGCAAGGGGTAACAGGTCTGTCAGTTTCAGGTAAAACTCTGCTGACAGATGCCTTTTATGCCTAATAGTATACTATATGAAAAAAAGTATTGGGACATTTACACATTCCATCTACAGGAGCTTTTATGACATGCATTCTAAATGCATAGCCATTAAAGGGGTTTTACCATCTTGGACAATGGGGGCATATCGCTAGGATATGCCCCCATCGTCCTATAGGTGCGGCTGTTTCCGTCGGCTGTATAGAAATGAATGCGCTTCCATTCATTTCTATGGAGCCAACGGAAATAGCCAAGCCAGCGCTCGGCTATTTTAGGCGGCCACATACAAATGAATGGGCCCCGTTCTCAATATAGGTGCGGGTCCCAGCGGTGGGACCCGCACCTATAGGACAATGGGGGCATATCCTAGCGATATGCCCCCATTGTCCAAGATGATAAAACCCCTTTAAGATGCAGTCGGTCCTCCCTTTGTAGTTAAAACAGCTTCCAGTTTTCTGAGAAGGATTTCTACAATATTTTTCAGTGTGTCTATGGGAATTTCCATTCATCCAAAAGAGCCCTGATGTTAAATAAGAGAGTCTGGCTCATAGTATTTGTTCTAGTTCATCCCAAAGGTGTTTGATGGGGTTGAGTTCAAACTCATCCAACCATGCCTTTATGGACCTTGCTTTGTGCACTGGGGCACAGTCATGCTGGAACAGATGAGGGCCTTCCCCAAACTGTTCCCATACAGTTGGAACCACACACTTGTTCAAAATGTATTGTTATGCTGAAGTATTAAGATTTCCCTTCACTGGCGCTAAGGAGCCTAGGCCACCCCTGGAAATCAACCCCAGAACATTATCCCTCCACCACCAAACTGTGAGCACACTGCAGTCAGGCACAATGGGGAACATTTATCAAAAGCGGGGTAAAGGAAAACTGTCTTAGAAACTACCATAGAAAAAAAATCTGATTCCATCTTTCATTTTCCAAAGGAAATGTAAGGTGGAATCGCACAACTAAGCCATTTGCTTTACACCAGTGTTAATAAATGTCCCCCATAAAGTTCTCTTGGCCATACCAAAACTCCATTAGGCTATCAGGTAAAGAACTGTAATTCATCTTTCCACAGAACATGTTTCCACTACTCCAGAGTCCACTGGTGATGTGCTTTACACAGGGGCGTAGCTAAAGGCTCAGGGGCCCTGGTGCACGAGTTCAGCTTGGGCCTTCCCTCAGTGCCTTGTGGCCTGGGGCAGGGAAGCACATAGCCTTTGTGCTGCCTGAGGCAAAAGTTGAAACAGCAACCCCCCTTCCCCATGCCATTTCTTGACCGAACCCCTTCCCTTCAGCCAGAGGTGTAACTTGACCAGCGTGCACATTCTATAATACCTGTGTCTTCTTATGTGACACAAGGGTCTTTGGGCCCCCTCAGGCTCCTGGGCCCGGTAGCAACTGCTACCTCTGCAACCCCTATAGCTACGCCCCTGGCTTTACACCACTCCATCTGACGCGTGGCATTGTGCTTGGTGAGATAAGGCTTACATCTAGTTGCTCGGCCATGGAAACCGATGCTGAGGTTGTGTGCTGATATTAATACCAGAGGAGGTTTGGACCTCTGCAGTTATTGAGTCAGCAGAGCATTGATGACTTTTATGCTTTATGGGGGAGACTCAGAGGCGTAGCTAGAGGTTCAGCACAGGGGGGGGCGAAACATACTTGAGTGGGCCCCCCACTTGGCTTCCCAAACGCACGTTTCCAACTTCACAGGCACATACTACTAGTTGTGGTTATAATATTGTATTAGAAAGATGACTATATATATATATAATATATAAACTGCTAGATCATCTATGCTGTTAAGTACAGTACAATAGACTTTCTACCTACCCTACTCTAAATACTCTACCACATAATGCAGTAAAATATAGGATTAATAGGAGTAAAAAAGGGGACTCCTATGTTAAAGGAAATCTGTCCCCAGTTTTTACATCACTAAACTAACAGTCCCCTGCCCCCATCAGACCTCAGATCATCAGAATGTGCCCCCATCAGACCTCAGATCAGTGTATTGTGCCCCATCAGACCTCAGATCAGCGTATTGTTCCCCATCAGACCTCAGATCAGCGTACTGTGCCCCCATCAGACCTCAGATCAGTGTATTGTGCCCCATCAGACCTCAGATCAGCAGAATATGCCCCCATCAGACCTCACATCAGCCTACTGTACCCCCATCAGACCTCAGATCAGCGTATTGTGCCCCATCAGACCCCAGATTGTGCCCCCATCAGACCTCACATCAGCCTACTGTGCCCCCATCAGACCTCACATCAGTGTATTGTGCCCCATCAGACCTCAGATCAGCGTATTGTACCCCATCAGACCTCAGATCAGCAGAATGTGCCCCCATTAGTCCTCACATCAGCCTACTGTGCCCCCATCAGACCTCAGATCAGCAGAATGTGCCCCCATCAGACCTCAGATCAGCGTATTGTGCCCCATCAGACCTCAGATCAGCGTACTGTGCCCCCATCAGACCTCAGATCAGCGTATTGTGCCCCATCAGACCTCAGATCAGCGTATTGTGCCCCATCAGACCTCAGACCAGCGTATTGTGCCCCCATCAGACCTCAAATCAGCGTATTGTGCCCCCATCAGATCTCAGATCAGCGTATTGTGCCCCCATCAGACCTCACATCAGTGTATTGTGCCCCATCAGACCTCAGATCAGCGTATTGTACCCCATCAGACCTCAGATCAGCAGAATGTGCCCCCATTAGTCCTCACATCAGCCTACTGTGCCCCCATCAGACCTCAGATCAGCAGAATGTGCCCCCATCAGACCTCAGATCAGCGTATTGTGCCCCATCAGACCTCAGATCAGCGTACTGTGCCCCCATCAGACCTCAGATCAGCATATTGTGCCCCATCAGACCTCAGATCAGCGTATTGTGCCCCATCAGACCTCAGACCAGCGTATTGTGCCCCCATCAGACCTCAGATCAGCGTATTGTGCCCCCATCAGATCTCAGATCAGCGTATTGTGCCCCCATCAGACCTCGGATCAGCCTACTGTGCCCCCATCAGACCTCACATCAGCCTACTGTGCCCCCATCAGACCTCAGATCAGCGTATTGTGCCCCATCAGACCTCAGATCAGCATATTGTGCCCCCATCAGACCTCAGATCAGCAGAATGTGCCCCCATCAGACCTCACATCAGCCTACTGTGCCCCTATCAAACCTCAGATCAGCGTATTGTGCCCCCCACCAGACCTCAGATCAGCGTATTATGCCCCCATCAGACCTCAGATCAGCGTATTGTGCCCCCATCAGACCTCAGACCAGCTTATTGTGCCCCATCAGACCTCAGACCAGCGTATTGTGCCCCCATCAGACCTCAGATCAGCGTATTGTGCCCCCATCAGATCTCAGATCAGCGTATTGTGCCCCCATCAGACCTCAGATCAGCGTATTGTGCCCCCATCAGACCTCAGATCAGCCTACTGTGCCCCTATCAGACCTCAGATCAGCGTATTGTGCCCCCATCAGACCTCAGATCAGCCCACCCAGCCACATAGGATTAAAATAAAAAACCTTTCTTACCTGTTCTGCGCTGCGGCTGCCCTCCGGTCCGCGCTCCGCTCTCTTCCCTGGCCCGCGCACACTATGACCTGGCTCTTTTCCATAAAAGTTGCTCTAAAAAGTTGAAAGCTGTTTGTGACTTTTTAAGTGAATTTTTTTGGTGGGGGAAAAGTCACAAGTGCCTTTTTTATGCCATATTTGTTCTTCCAAAAGGGGATGTGGCAAGGGCAGGAAGTGGGTGTGGCCAAGACAAATTTATCCTCATTTACACCATTCATTTCATTTCTGGTACAAATGAAGCCAGAAATCTACAGCAGCTCTGTTTAGGTGTACAGCCTGCTAGAAGATGCGCCTAATTTATGACGAGGTCTGTGCCTCATCATAAATTAGGTGCAACCTCCGGCACTTCTGTGGATATGAAGACCAGTGCAGAAAGCACCAATCTTGATAAATCTCCCCCTAAGTACCTCAGATCTTGGCGACCCGGCTCTGTAACTTTACTTGGTCTGCCACTTTGTGGTTCCTGAACACTTCTACTCTGTGACAATACCACTTACAGTTGATCATGGAATATGTAGGAGAGACGTTCTATTAAAGTGAGCTCTTTATAATGACCCTTTATTTCACAAATGTTTGTAAAGGAAGACTATATGGCTAGGTGCTGGATTTTATACACCTAAACATCATCTGTTGTCTAAAATGATCTTTCGCTGTTAAATTTCAACAGACGAATAGTAGTTTTTGCTGACATCGTTAATCAACTTTAGACTAATATGTGTTGCCACCTATATTATTAGAGAAAATTCCACTAAAATGAAAAAAAAAAAAGAAAAAAGTTTCACATGAAAATGTGATTGTAAAAAAAGGTCCTCATTAAGACCAAGCCTCACACTGGCTGGGCAGCTATATGTTGTACACATGTACCACCCAGCATCCCTGCCATCCCCACTACAAGACTCACTGCAGCGGCTTGCAGGGAAAGAAGGTGCTGGACAAGAGGTAAAGGACCTAGTAAAATATGGTGCATGTCAGCAGTCATGGCACAAAACAAAATAGACATCCATAATACAGTAGCTAATGTGTACATTACATTCCTGGCAAGTCATCTTCATGGCCCAAACATTTAATTATTTGCCTGTCTTAGATGGTTTTTACATTTAGGGAATATTCACATGTACCTTTACAGTGTTTTTACATAGAAGTAGTGCTAGTCAAGATTACACAAAAGCCTAGCACTACTTCTATGGAAAAACATGCCTTGCCACAAAAAACACCAGGAGTGTAATATTTAAAGCGGCTCTGTCACTAGGTTTTAACCTATGTATTTAAATACATAGGTTAAAACCCCTTGACTTCTACAGTTAGAACATACCTTTATTGCAGAGTACAGCGCAGCGGTTGTGCTGAAAAAAGACCTTTAATCTTTATGTTAATGAGCCTTCGGAGCACCGGGGGGCGGGCTCTTTCTTCCTGAGCACCGCTTCTTCACCGCCCCCCGGGTCCCGAGGCTCTCTCCGATGCCGACGTCCACGCCCCTCTGAAAATTGATTGACAGCGCGTTTGGCCTAGCGCTGAAATCCCGCCGGCGCATGCGCAGAAGCGCTTGCAGTGCCGAACACCGCAAGCGCTTCCATCCTTGTGCGCACGCGCCGTCACTTCGCTGAACCCGGAAGTGACGGCGCGTGCGCACAAGGATGGAAGCGCTTGCGGTGTTCGGCACCGCAAGCGCTTCTGCGCATGCGCCGGCGGGATTTCAGCTGTCAATCAATTTTCAGAGGGGCGTGGACGTCGGCATCGGGGAGAGCCTCGGGACCCGGGGGGCGGTGAAGAAGCGGTGCTCAGGAAGAAAGAGCCCGCCCCCCGGTGCTCCGAAGGCTCATTAACATAAAGATTAAAGGTCTTTTTTCAGCACAACCGCTGCGCTGTACTCTGCAATAAAGGTATGTTCTAACTGTAGAAGTCAAGGGGTTTTAACCTATGTATTTAAATACATAGGTTAAAACCTAGTGACAGAGCCTCTTTAATGTCATGGTTTCCCTAACCGATGTCCTTGCTGCAACGATAGTTTAAAGCATATGACATTCCATGCCTTCTTACAAATAGGAGCAAGTCTTAAAAAAACGTTGACAGCCACATTGTGTGAATGGGAGTATACACTGTAATTACTGTGTTAAGCTGCAAAAATAGCCATGAGTCCAGGGAGACTATAGAATGCTTTGCTCTCTGATGATGCTGTATTAATTTGCTTAGTTCCCTCTTTCTGACCACAATCTTCTTTCCTTTACTATTAAGACCTCTCACTCTTCTCATGACAGTCCTACTTTTCACACTTACAGAAACCTACACACCATTAACTGCCAGCAGCTTATTAACACCCTGCAATTAGCTCTTATCCCAATCTCTTCCCTCTCCTGTCCAGACTTGGCTGCCAATCACTACAACCAGACCCTCAAAACCACCCTAGATGAAGTTGCTCCAATATCAATCCGACCCTCCCGATGCAGAACACAGCAACCCTGGCATACATCAGAAACACGTTTTCTCCAGCGCTGCTCCAGATGTGCAGAACGCCTATGGAGAAAATCACAAATATCAGCAGACTTCCTCCATTATGAATTTATGCTCAAAATATACAATTTGGCTCTCAACATTGCAAAACAAAAGTACTTCACCTCTCTCATGTCCTCACTCTCAAATAACCCAAAACGACTCTTTGACACTTTTCATTCCCTTCTAAGTGCCAAAATTCCAGAACCAGTCACTGACCTCTGCGCTGATGGCATGGCCACCTACTTCAGGGACAAGATTGCCAGCATCCGGCAGGAAATAATCTCCCAGTCCCCAAATCTCAATCTTCCTCCCTCTCATTCCTCCACATGCTCTCTCTCCTCTTTTGACCCTATAACAGAGGAAGAAGTTTCCAGGCTTCTCTCTTCTTCTTGGCCCACGACCTGTAGCAGCGATCCTATTCCATCACACCTCCTCCAGTCCCTCTCCCCGGCTGTCATCACTCACCTAACTACAATTTTTAACCTCTTTCTCTCTTCTGGTATTTTTTCCTCCTCTTTCAAACACTCTGTTATAACCCCACTACTAAAAAAACCATCTCTTGACCCGACCTGTGCTGCTAACTACCGACCGGTTTCTAATCTCCCTTTCATCTCTAAACTCCTTGAACGTCTTGTCTACTCTTGCTTAATAAGCTATCTCTCTGCAAACTCTCTTCTTGACCCCTTACAGTCTGCCTTTCGCCCTCTTCACTCTACAGAAACTGTCCTTACTAAAGTGTCTAATGATCTCCTAACAGCAAAAAGAAATGGGGATTATTCTCTACTGATTCTTCTGGATCTCTCTGCAGCATTTGACACAGTAGACCATAAACTCCTCCTCACCATGCTCCACTCGATTGGCCTTAAAGATACTGCTCTCTCTTGGTTCTCTTCCTATCTCTCAGGCTGCTCCTTTAGTGTATCCTTCGCTGGCTCTTCTTCTTCTCCTCTCCCTCTTGATGTTGGCGTTCCACAGGGCTCAGTACTAGGTCCTCTACTCTTCTCCCTCTATACAGCCCCCATTGGACAGACTATCAGTAGTTTTGGCTTTCAGTATCATCTCTATGCTGATGACATCCAACTATATACTTCATCCCCTGAAATCACCCCTGCTTTACTCCAAAACACCAGTAATTGTCTGGCAGCTGTCTCTAACATCATGTCCTCTCTGTATCTTAAACTAAACCTCTCCAAAACTGAACTTCTTGTCTTTCCCCCATCTTCTAACCTACCTAATCTTGATATTTCAATCTTGGTCTGTGGTACTATCATAACTCCGGTGCAACGTGCCCGCTGTCTCGGGGCCATATTTGACTCTGATCTTTCCTTTGTTCCCCATATTCAATCACTTACACGCTCTTGTCGTCTGCACCTCAAGAACATTGCCAGAATCCGCCCTTTTCTTACGGTGGAAACGGCAAAAACTCTTGTGGTTGCCTTGATTCACTCTCGTCTTGACTACTGCAATGCATTACTAATCGGTCTCCCTCTCTCTAAACTCTCCCCCCTTCAGTCTGTCCTAAATGCTGCTGCCAGGCTCATCTATCTGTCCTCCCGTTACAGTGATGCTACTATTCTATTCCAGTCACTTCACTGGTTGCCCATCCACCACAGAATACAGTTCAAACTTCTCACCCTCACCCACAAAGCTCTCCACAATGCTGCCCCTCCATACATCTCTTCCTTCACCTCTGTCTACCACCCTACTCGTGCTCTCCGTTCTGTTAGCGACCTAAGATTAACATCCTCCATAATTCGCACCTCTGACTCCCGTCTCCAAGACTTTTCTCGAGCTGCTCCTACTCTCTGGAATGCTCTGCCCCTGAATATTAGGTCAATGCACAACTTCCCTACCGTCAAACGTGCCCTAAAAACACATCTTTTCAGGCAGGCTTATCAAGCTTCCTAAAATGACCTTTCCCCAACTAAAACGCTCCCCCACCAACTCCTCTGGCCTGAACTCGATCCTCTAATAGTCCCAAATCCAAAGCAGATCGGCCAGCACCACACCTTTCACTACAATTATGGCTCGAATCCTACCTATTACAATCAACCACCTTATGTGTCACCCCCTATTCCTCATAGATTGTAAGCTCTTGCGAGCAGGGCCCTCACTCCTAGTGTTTCAGTTGTATATTAGCTAGTCATGTTTGTATTGTACAAGAACCCGATGACTTTGTAAAGCGCTGCGGAATATGGTAGCGCTATATAAATAAATATTATTATTATATTATTATTAGTTAACCTTTCTAAATGGACATTCATTACGTAAGACACATGGGGAGTTCCCAACTCTATGATGACAGACTACATTGGGGAGAAAGATGGCTCAGGTTCATTGATTTTCACTTACCGATCCTTCCCGAAGCCACCACCAGAGGTGTCTAGAAGCAGCTTTCCCCGCACTCCCCATTGAAAACACATACAGTACATACTCAGCCCAGTGTGTATGTGGGAGTCAGTGGCATACATACAGAAGTAAGGGCCCCATAGCAAGGATCAAACCAGACTCCCCACACAGGATAGAAGGGTTTCTGCCTAAACCCCTTTCAATGACCCTTGGGCCATTTTTCTACTGCCTCATTTGCTAAAAGTTGTTCCTTTAGAGGGTAGAGTACTGACCAAGTTTTCACCTCCAGTAGAAGAGGAGATAATCCCCACTAAGGCTCCATTCACACGTCCTGTTTTTCTTTCCTGATTCGATCCTGTTCCTGATCTCGATCTATTCATTTCAATGGGTCCTGAAAAAATCAGGATTGAATCAGGAAAGAAAAACAGGACGTGTGAATGGAGCCTAAGGGTCCATTCACACGTCCGTAAAATGGGTCCGCATCCGTTCCGCAATTTTGCATCCGCACTTCCGGTCCGCGGCCCCGCAAAAAGATAGAACATGTCCTATTCTTGTCCGAAGCCACGGACAAGAACAGGCATTTCTATTATAGAGCTGGTGTCCGTGTTTTGTGGATCTGCGGTTTGCGGACTGCAAAACACTTGCAGACATGTGAATGAAGCCTAAGACTGGGCACCCTCTTGCCCTGGCTCCATAGCAGTCGCATGGTCTGCCACTATGGTAGTTACGTCCCTGGCGGGAGTTAAAAGAGATAGCTGTTGGCCGGAGCAAAGGAAGGTATGTGGGCATACACACCCCACTACAGTATAAATTATACAGATTGCCCTGCAAAAAATGAGCCCTCACACAGCTCCGTGAGGGGGGTCAGAATATGACAGTGCAAAGAAAAATGATAATTACACTTACTAGTAAATGAGGATCTGCCCCCAGGGACAGGGAACCTACAGAATAAATATGTGGAGCCTCTCTCCTGCCCCAGTAGTTTACAGAGCATGAGAGTGACTCCAACTAAAGGTTACGGTACAGTATACACAAACAAAAATATATAGATAACACAATCATTCTCTTTTTTCCTGCCACACCCAAGTGAAAAAGAAAATTCCAAGGGAAGAATAAACCCAGGGAGGAAATAAAAAAGGATACGGGCGTGGAGTCTGGAATATCAAATTACCATTAAGGCTCCATTCACACGTCCTGTTTTTCTTTCCTGATTCGATCCTGATCTGGATCCATTCATTTCAATGGGTCCTGAAAAAATCAGGATCGAATCAGGAAAGAAAAACAGGACGTGTGAATGGAGCCTAAGTGTTATTATCATTTTTCCTTTCCTTTATGACAGTACCATAAAGAGATAACATTGCCAGATCTGTGCAAATGACTACTCTGCCAAAATAGTAGTAAACGGAGGATTGATGGAAATAGCCTGCAACTCACTAATTCTATGGGCCGAAGTAAGAGCTACCAAAAAGCTAATTTAAACATAAAATGTTTAATCGAAATGGACGGTACAGGTTCAAAAGGCGGCCTGATTAGGGCACTCAGAACCAAATTGAGATCCCAAGGAGCAACCTTGGGAAGAGGGACTGGAGTAGATCTTGAAAGGAAAATACATACAATGCAACGGCACACTGCCAACCAGATAAAGCACAAAATGCCATAGAGATATGAGGTATTCTGAAGCTAATGCTATGCTTGTTTAGTAAATTAGAGATTCTTGGCAAATATATTTTGTACAAAATTATCTGAGCCCGTCCACCAAATCGTCAAGGTGATCTCTGTAGAATGGGAACCTAACACTATTTCCTACCTGTTATGTGCCAACCTCGGCTTCCGTATAATCAGGGGGTGTTGGTTCCACATGCATGCTGGGTCCCCTCTGCCTTTTGCCAATTCTGGTGCTTCAAAGGCCTCCACTAATACAGGGATGCAGGTACCAAGCATGCATGCCGAGTCCACTCGGCTTTATAGTTACACTGATTAAAATCAGCCAATGGGGCAGACGGGGCTAGTCAGGAGTGCATGACCAAATGGAGTAGCCACACCTCCAATACAAACTTACAAAGAAAAAAAGGGGAATTTCAGTCAGCACATCCCAGTGAACGGCACAGGCAGCACATTGAATGTAGGCATGTAGGAATGTATAGCTAAATGATAAAGTACATGGAAGATATACCATATTGGTATTCAGGTTAAATTGCCATGTTGGCAATTTGCAATAAATAAGTGGGTTTTGGGTTGCAGTTTGGGCACTCAATGGTTCGCCACCACTGGCCTAGAAGCAAAACTAATTTTTTTTTGGGGTGGGAATTATGTTGTGCTGTTGTGGAGGATTCATAAAAAGGAAATTACCGGTAAGAGTAATTATGTTTTCTCTTTCATCCTCCACGATGGCACATACGATGAGAAATACAAGATAACATTTTAGGGCGAGACTATGGCTTGAAGTACTCTTCTACCGAAAGACACCTCATGTAAACTTAAAGGGAACCTATCATCTCCGAAACACCCCCTGAACTAGAGTAAGCGGTGTATAGTGTAAATGATGCTGAATCCGAATATGTAAGTTTTATCTTCATACTCACTTCCATTCCAACACTGTTCTCCCACAAACCAGCTGTAAAATGCATTGAGAGGACTCTTCTTTGAATCCTCTCCATTATGTGATTGAGCACCGGAGTCCAGTGAGTGAACTTTACTGCATGTTTGTGGGAGCACAGCGTCAGAATGGAAGTGAGTATGAAGATAAAACTTACATATTTGGATTCAGCACCACTTACACTATACAACGCTTACTCTAGTTCAGGGGGTGTTTCGGAGATGACAGGTTCCCTTTAAGTACATCAATCCTATAATACCTGATAAATGTATTCGTATTGGATCATGTTGCCGCCTTACATATCTGTTCAATAGATGCTCCTCTAAGTTCTGCCCATGAAGCTGACATAGATCTAGTAGTGTTGGATTTAAGTTTACTTGGGGGCTCTTCATTTTTCGCTTTGTAGGTCTCACAAATAGCCAATTTTATCCACACTCAGGGATGCCTTTAAAGGATCTATAACCTTTTCTGCTGCTCTGAAATTGAATAAATATAAAATCTGACTTTCTCCAGGATTCAGTAGACTGTAAGTACTGAATCACAGAGCAACATTAACATACAGACTATGACATTTTCTTTTCTTGGTAGATATGAACTTGTCACAGAATGAAGAAAGCACAATTTCCTCCTGCCTGTGAAAGTCACGACTTTTGGGGTGAAGGGATGATCTAACTTAAGAATTAGGGTTGTCACGATAACAAAATCTTGATTGGATTTCGATACCATAAAAAAGTATTGCGGCACTCGATACCATTCGATACCACGCAAAAGAAAAAAGAAACACCAAAAAAGCCGTGTGCATTCTGCATTTTGTGGAACGTGCGGTCCATAATAGTACAATCCTATCCTATTTTTTGGTGGGGGGATAAGGTAACAAAAAAAAAAAAAAATGACGAATCGCGTGTTTTGTTGTTTTTTTTTTTTTCATTTTTTTATAAGTTATGGTATTCCCCACATAGGAGATATGTAAAATTAGGAAAGGGGGTGATCTAAACATTTAATATTTTGGTGGGGTTTTTTTAAAACTTTTTTTTAATAACTATTAGCCACCTTAGCCGAGGGCGGTACGCCATGTTCTCTAAAAGATACTAGGCTGCGCAGTAGTGCAGCCTAGTATTGAAAACAGCAATTCTCAGTATCGTATTGATCCGAGTGCAAAAGTATTGATTGGGTATTGAAAGTTTGATACCTGGTGAAACCCAATTAAGAATGATTCTGTCATCCAAAATCTTGAGGAAGGGCTCCCTAATTTTGAAAGCTTGAATTTCACCCACTCTTCTGGCTGATGTGATGCCATAGGGAAAACAGTTTTAAGGGTGAGAAGCTTTATGGGAATAGTTCGAACGGACTGTCAGACAGGCCACACAAGACTAAGTTGAGATACAAAAGTGGAATTAAGGACCTCAGTCTAGGTCTTAACCTATCAACACCTTTCAGGAATTTAATCACCCATGCATGCAATGCAATTCTTTAATCAAATATGGTACTAAGGGCAGACACCTAAACCCGCAGAGTACTAGGTCTTAAACCCTTTTGGAACATTACCGGTAGGAAATTCCAAAAAGATTGGACTGAAAAAATGACAGAAGGGTCTTTTTCTTGATTTCACCAGAGTGAATATCTATTCCAAATCGTACAGTATATTTTGAACATAATCGTCTTCCTACTTGCTGATATAGTTTGAATCACTCCCTCTGAGAGTCCCCGAGCTTTAAATATCAACATTTCAGATTCCGGGCAGCTAGATGTAGAAAATCTATCTGAGGATGTGAAATTGGGCCTTGAGTCTGAAGATCCTGTTTGCATGGAAGAGGCCACGGCCCCTCTACAGACAGAATCTTCAATAATGGGAACCAAGATTTCTTTGGCTACATCGGGGCTATTAAAATAACCTTCATCTTCTCTTCTCTGATCTTTTTCAGAACTCTTGGGATGAGAGGAAGAGGAGGAAACACGTAGCCCAGATTTAAAGTTCCATTTTTGGCTTAGTGTGTCCACTACCATTCACCTGTCCCCCGGGGTCAGTGAATAAAATTTGTTTACTTTTGCGTTGGATTTCCCAGGAAAATAGGTCTAATTGTGGATTTTCCCCATTTGTGGACAATCTACAAGAAGACTTGCTGGTCTAAGCTCCACTCTCTGAAGTCCAGTTTTATTCTGCTTAAAGGGAACCTGTCATCTCTGAAACACCCCCGAACTAGAGTAAGCGTTGTATAGTGTAAGTGATGCTGAATCCGAATATGTAAGTTTTATCTTCATACTAACTTCCATTCTGATGCTGTGCTCCCACAAACCAGCAGTAAAATGCATTGAGAGGACTCTTCTTTGACTCCTCTCCATTATGTGAGTGAGCACCAGTATCCTCTCAATGCATTTGACTGCTGGTTTGTGGGAGCACAGCATTGGAATGGAAGTGAGTATGAAGATAAAACGTACATAATCGGATTCAGCATCATTTACACTATACAACCCTTACTCTAGTTCAGGGGAGATGACAGGTTCCCTTTAAGTATTCCACTCTTGTGTTAAGCTCTCCTTTTATAAGAATGCAGAACAACCAAAATCTCCCCATCCCCACTATTGATGGTTTATATAGGTGACCACGGTTACATTGTCTGATATTATTTGGATATCCATCCCCACAATCTCTTTGGGTAGGGCTAAGAGCCATCCAGACCACCGAAAATTCTCAGTGGTTGGAAGATATCTCTGACTGTTCCTAAGACCAGCCCCCCTGTAGAGACAAATGGAAGAAATGCCCCCCCCCCCCCGACTTGAAACTGTTGTTACTGTTTCTAGGAGGTTGTGACTCCATGGAACCCCTCTCTAAGATGGATTTTTTTTTAAGGGGCGCGCTTCCCCTCTGCCGCGTCGCCGGTCTCCCAGGAGTGCGCTGGAGCGAGGACGCAGGAAGCGTCCTCGTCTCCATGACGACACTCACAGGAGAGTCGTCTGATACAGCGCGTCCGGCGTCCTCCCCGCCCCCCTAGTAAATGAGCAGGCGGCGAACATCTGAGCGCTGGTCTGGGCAACCAGCGCTCAGAACATTTATTATATACTTTTATAACTGGTTTCGGGTCATGTGGCGCTGGCCACGCCGCATGACCAAATTTGGTGCATATTTGAGCGCTGGTCACGTTTGGCCAGCGCTCAGTATGCAAATGAGGTCATGTGACGCTGGCCCCGTCACATGACCCAGTGGAGGGCTATTTAAAGCCACTAGTTGTCCTCCCTAATCGCCTGTGATTAGCGTTACCACTTTGATCAGAGCTTGAGCGACCTTGTGTTTGATTTGCTGTTTGACCCTGACCTTGGACTTGGACCTCTCTTTGCTTCACCCCCGGTATTGACGTTATCTCCTGTGTATTACCCGGCTTGCTGACTATTCTTATTTTGTGTTTGTTTCGTCTGTGTTTGTCTCTCCAATTGTTCCCTGTCCCTCCCTCACCCGTCGATCCAGCTGAAAAGCTAAAGCGGTTTTTTGTTGATGCTCCTGTGCTGATCCAGCCTGATCAAAATAAGCCGTTTGTAGTTGAGGTGGATGCATCTGAAGATGGTGTGGGGGCAGTACTGTCCCAGGGGTCTTCCACCTTAACTAATCTCAAGCCATGCGCCTTCTTCTCCCGTAAGTTCTCTCCTGCCGAGAGAAACTATGACATTGGTAATAGGGAGTTACTAGCAATCAAGTGGGCATTTGAGGAATGGCGTCATTTTTTAGAAGGGGCATTACACCGCATTACGGTCCTCACGGATCATAAGAATTTGATGTTTCTGGAATCTGCTAAGCGATTGAATCCCAGACAGGTGAGGTGGGCTTTGTTCTTTACTCGTTTTGACTTTTGTGTTACCTTCAGACCCGGGAGCAAGAACATTAAGGCCGATGCCTTATCCCGAAGTTTCCAGGCGTATCAGCCTCCTGACGTCCCTCCTGAGCCCATCCTGCCAGCTGACATCATCATAGCCGCTACCTCATCTGATCTTGCTTCTGAAATCATGGCAGGACAACATCTTGCTCCCACTGGTACTCCCAATGACAAGTTATTTGTGCCAGCTCATTTGCGGTTGCGACTGCTGGGTGAGTACCATAGCTCTGTTTTATGTGGACATCCTGGTATCAATGCCACCAAGGAGTTGGTCTCTAGGCAGTATTGGTGGCCGTCAATCTCCAGAGATGTTCAGGCTTTTGTAACTGCGTGCAATACTTGTGCCAGGTCTAAGAATCCCAAGACTCGGCCTATGGGTGAGTTGCGTCCATTACCCATACCTGGTAGACCTTGGTCACATCTGTCCATGGATTTCATCACGGATTTGCCATGCTCTGAGGGTAAAACCGTGATTCTTGTAGTGGTGGACAGATTCAGCAAGATGTGTCACTTTATTCCTTTGTGTAAATTACCCTCTGCAAAGGTTTTGGCTTCCGTATTTATGGACCACATAGTTAAACTACACGGTATTCCTGAGAATATTGTCTCTGACAGGGGGGTGCAGTTTGTGTCTAAGTTCTGGAGGGCCTTCTGTAAGAAGATTGATATTTCCTTATCCTTTTCGTCAGCCTTTCATCCGGAGACCAATGGTCAGACTGAACGTCTTAATCAGTCCGTTGAGCAGTATCTCAGATGTTATGTTGCAGATAACCAGCATGTGTGGGCCACATTCCTGTCTCTGGCCGAGTTCGCGATTAATAACCGTGTGAATTCGTCTTCTGGGGTATCGCCGTTTTTCTGCAACATGGGGTTTCATCCGCGCTTTGGCTCCTTTTCTCCAGCTGCTTCGGCGGTCCCAGAGGCCAATGTTCTCTCCCAGGAACTGTGCACAGTTTGGGCACAGGTTCAGTCGAACCTGGAAAGAGCCCAAAGGATTAAAAAAACTAAGGCCGATAAGAAACGTTCTAAGGGTGTGAATTTCAAGGTGGGGGACATGGTATGGTTGTCAACTAAAAATCTACGTATGAAAGTACCATCCTATAAGTTGGCGCCTCGCTTCATTGGTCCATACAGGATCACCAAGGTGATCAATCCGGTGTCGTTTGAATTGTGTTTACCTGACTCCCTTCGTGTTCACAATGTTTTTCATATGTCTTTGCTTAAGCGTTATGTTGCTCCCGCTGGTCCAGAGGAACTGCCCCCGCCTCCGGTCGAGGTGGAGGGACAAGTGGAGCACGAGATTCATAGAATCATTGACGTTAGGAAAGTACGGAATTCCTTCCAGTACCTTGTACACTGGAGGGGATTCGGGCCTGAGGACAGATCTTGGGTACCGCTGAGCAGGATGCATGCAGACGCACTTGTTAAGAGTTTCCATCGACAGCATCCTGAAAAGCCGGTTCCTCCAGCTAAGGGTCCGGTGGCCCCTCGTGAAGGGGGGGTACTGTAACGGGGAGCCGGCGGCGCGCTTCCCCTCTGCCGCGTCGCCGGTCTCCCAGGAGTGCGCTGGAGCGAGGACGCAGGAAGCATCCTCGTCTCCATGACGACACTCACAGGAGGGGGCCCCGGCGCGCGCACTGATACAGCGCGTCCGGCATCCTCCCCGTCCCCCTAGTAAATGAGCAGGCGGGGACATCTGAGCGCTGGTCTGGGCAACCAGCGCTCAGAACATTTATTATATACTTTTATAACTGGTTTTGGGTCATGTGGCGCTGGCCACGCCGCATGACCAAATTTGGTGCATATTTGAGCGCTGGTCACGTTTGGCCAGCGCTCAGTATGCAAATGAGGTCATGTGACGCTGGCCCCGTCACATGCCCCAGTGGAGGGCTATTTAAAGCCACTAGTTGTCCTCCCTAATAGCCTGTGATTAGCGTTACCACTTTGATCAGAGCTTGAGCGACCTTGTGTTTGATTTGCTGTTTGACCCTGACCTTGGACTTGGACCTCTCTTTGCTTCACCCCCGGTATTGACGTTATCTCCTGTGTATTACCCGGCTTGCTGACTATTCTTATTTTGTGTTTGTTTCGTCTGTGTTTGTCTCTCCAATTGTTCCCTGTCCCTCCCTGCGCACTTATACAGAGCAGGGACCGTCTCCGTGGTTGTCCGCGGCCGCTAGGGACGACTGAGGCAAGCAGGCAGGGAGAGAACGGGGGGAATTCAGGACAGAGCGCACATTCCCTTGTCTTCCTCGTGACAGCAAATCTACCAAAACCCGGCCGTCCCTCTAAACTTTCATCTCAAACAAGGAGAAGACTGATCAGAGATGCAGCCAAGAGGCCCATGATCACTCTGGATGAACTGCAGAGATCTACAGCTGAGGTGGGAGAGTCTGTCCATAGGACAACAATCTGGCCTTTATGGAAGAGTGGCAAGGAGAAAGCCATTTCTCAAAGATATCCATAAAAAGTCTCCTTTACAGTTTGCCACAAGCCACCTGGGAGACACACCAAACATGAAGAAGAAGGTGCTCTGGTCAGATGAAACCAAAATCAAACCTTTTGGAAACAATGCAAAACGATATTTTTGGCGTAAAAGCAACACAGCTCATCACCCTGAACACAACATCCCCGCTGTCAAACATGGTGGTGGCAGCATCATGGTTTGGGCCTGCTTTTCATCAGCAGGGACAGGGAGGATGGTTAAAATTGATGGGAAGAAGGATGGAGCCAAATACAGGACCATTCTGGATGAAAACCTGTTGGAGTCTGCAAAAGACCTGAGACTAGGATGGAGATTTATCTTCCAACAAGACAATGATCCCAAACATAAAGCAAAATCTACAATGGAATGGTTCAAAAATAAATGTATCCAGGTCTTAGAATGGCCAAGTCAAAGTCCAGACCTGAATCCAATTGAGAATATGTGGAAAGAGCTGAAAACTGCTGTTCACAAACGCTCTCCATCCAACCTCAAAGAGCTCGAGCTGTTTTGCAAGGAAGAATGGGCAAGAATTTCAGTCTCTAGATGTGCAAAACTGATAGAGACATACCCCAAGCGACTTGCAGCTGTAATCGCAGCAAAAGGTGGCGCAACAAAGTATTAATGCAAGGGGGCTGAATAATTTTGCACGCCCCACTTTTCAGTTTTATTATTACAAAAAAAGTTTAAATGATCCAATAAATTTCGTTCCACTTCACAATTGTGACCCACTTGTTGTTGATTCTTCACCAAAAATGCAAAATGTTATATCTTTTTGTTTGAAGCCTGAAATGTGGCAAAAGGTTGAAAAGTTCCAGGGGGCCGAATACTTTCGCAAGGCACTGTACACACATACAGACATACACATAAACACACACAGACATATACACATACAAATACACATACATACTTGCATGATCCCGGCAGGTCTCCACAGCGCAGGAGGAGCAGGATGGCGCACACATAGGACGATTCCACCCGGCGCCCAGCAGAGGGCGCTGTGGGGAATCGTCCTTTGTGCGCGCGGTCCTGCTCCTCCTGCTCTGTGGAGACCTGCCGGGAGCATGTAAGTATGTATGTGTATTTGTATGTGTATTTTTTTGTTTCTGTGTGTATGTACTGTGTGACATGTGTGGGGCCGGAGCGCGGTTCCGGCCCCACACATGTCCCTGCGGCAGCACGGATCCGGCGGCACCTTCACCTGCCGGATCCGTGCTGCCGCTAATGTGAAAGAGGCCTAAGTCTGTCATATGGAGTATTATCTCTTAACAGACCCTCTAATTGCACCAACCACTTTTTCAAGGATCTAGCCACATAAGCAGGGCTGTGGAGTCTGTAAGCCTCCAGTTTTCATACATAAGGCCTTAGGTTACATAGTTACATAGTTACATAGTTAATACAGTTGAAAAAAGACACATGTCCATCAAGTTCAACCAAGGGAGGGGGTAGGAGTGATGAAGGGGAGGGGGACGGGTAACCTTA
Organism: Rhinella marina; assembly: GCA_900303285.1. NCBI lineage: Eukaryota > Metazoa > Chordata > Amphibia > Anura > Bufonidae > Rhinella > Rhinella marina. The sequence goes on from ONZH01009539.1 coordinate 238,827, forward strand.
AAGAGGACCTTCCACCACCAAAAAATCAAAATACACTATGTACCTCATAGTGCATCCGCCACTGATGGCAGCGGCGCTTTTTTTTTTTTTCAAAAAGTCCCCCGGTGGCTTCACACGGCCCCCCGTTCTTCTGGCGGGCTTTATGTAAATTAAGAAGCATCAGAACAGGGAGCAGGAGACTCCCTGTTCCTCAATGGGTGTTGCTTCTGCCCTGCTGTGAGTGCTGTCCAATCAGAGCGGACCGCTCACAGCAGGGGAGTCTCCTCCTCCCTGTTCCGATGCTTCTTAATTTACATAAAGCCCGCCAGAAGAACGGGGGGGCCATCTGAAGCCACCGGGGGACCTTTTGGGGAAAAAAAAGCGCAGCTGCCATCAGTGGGGGATGCACTATGAGGTAAATAGTGCATTTTGATTTTTTGAAAGTGGTGAAAGGTCCTCTTTAAGACATGACTCTACATTTCTTAATATGTGGTGACCTTCTTTTTCTCTAAGAATTTATCTAAGCCTGTTTTGAAGCCCTCAGCTGTCTTTGCTGTGACCAGCTCCTGTGGTAGACTGTTCCACAGATTCACAGTTCTTATAGTACGGAAGGCTTGTCGCCCCTGGAATCTGAACCTTTGCTTCTCCAGGCGGAGGCAGTGCCCCCTTGTCTTTTGAGGGGATTTTACCTGGAACAGTTTTTCACCATATTTTTTGTATGGGCCATTTACATACTTATACAGGTTGATCATGTCCCCCCTTATACATCTCTTCTCAAGACTAAACAAGTTTAACTCCTTCAATCTTTCTTCATAGCTAAGATGCTCTATGCCCCTTATCAGTTTAGTTGCCCGTTTCTGCACCCTTTCCAGCTCCAGGACATCCTTCCTATAAACCGGAGCCCAGAACTGAACAGCATATTCCAGATGAGGCCGTACTAATGCTTTATACAGTGGTAATATGACATCCCTGTCCCACGGGTCCATGCCTCTTTTAATACATGACAATATTCTGCTGGCCTTAGAAGCAGCCGATTGACATTGCATGCTATTCTGCAGTCTATGGTCTACAAGGACACCCAGATCCTTCTCTACAAGTGACTCTCCCAGTGTTACTCCCCCTAGGACATAGGAGGCATGCAAGTTGTTAGTACCCAGATGCATAACTTTACATTTATCCACATTGAACCTCATCTGCCAAGAGGATGCCCAAACACTCAGTGTGTCCAAGTCAGCTTGTAACTTCTGCACATCTTCCATAGACTGGACTACTACAAAGCTTATTGTCATCTGCAAAAATTGAAACAGTGCTGTTAATTCCTCCCTCTATATCATTAATAAATAAATTAAATAAAAGTGGACCCAGCACTGAACCTTGGGGTACACCACTTATAACTGGGGACCATTCAGAGTAGGAATCATTCACCACCACTCGCTGAGTACGCTCCTTCAGCCAGTTCTCAATCCAGTTACAGAGTAGATTTTCTAATCCAACCGACCTTAATTTACCCGTCAGACGTCTATGAGGGACCATGTCAAACGCTTTTGCAAAGTCCAAATACACAATATCCACAGCCGCCCCTCTATCCAGACTTCTACTCACGTCTTCATAAAAACCAATCAGGTTAGCCTGTCAGCTTCTGTCCTTAGTAAAACCATGCTGGTTATCACTTATAATACTATTATCCAAAATATATTCCTGTATATAGTCCCTTATTAGACCCTCAAAAAGTTTCCCCACAATGGACGTTAAGCTCACCGGTCTGTAATTCCCCGGGGATGACCTAGAGCCCTTCTTGAAGATGGGCACCACATTTGCTTTACGCCAGTCACCAGAGAATCTTTGAATATTATATACAAGGGCAAAGAAATTACTGAACTAAGTCCCTTAAGAACTCTTGGGTGTAACCCATCCGGTCCTGGAGCCTTATTCACCTTTACTTTGTTTAACTTAGCTTTGACCATATCTATATTGAACCAGTTGAGTATATTACATGAAGTATCACCAGCACTTAACTCCTACATGCTCTGACCTAGGTTTTTTTGCATTTATATATTTGAAGAATTTTTTGGGATTGGTTTTGCTATCCCTGGCCACCAGCCTTTCATTTTGAACTTTTGCTGCTTTTATAGTCCTTTTACAATCTTTATTAACCCTTTTGTAGTTATTAAAGGCTATGGCAGACCCCTCTGATTTGTATATTTTAAATACCCTTTGTTTTTCATGTATTGCCCTTTTAACATCCGCATTAAGCAATGCAGGGTTTAATTTTAAGCGTTTGTATTTGTTCCCCCTAGGAATAAATTATGCAGTATAGTTACCCAGTGTAGATTTGAAGGTCTCCCATTTATCATCAGTGTCACTACTTGACAACAGCTGCTCCCAGTCTATGTCCTGGAGTGCGGCCCGTAACCCTGGGAAATTGGCGTTTTTAAAATTAAATGTTTTTGATCTCCCAGCATGTTTATGCTTTCTACACTTTAGGATAAAAGTAACTATATTGTGGTCACTATTACCAAGGTTTTCCCGAACAATTATCTCCTCAACTATCTCTGCATTGTTAGATATAACCAGATCCAACAGTGCATCACTTCTTGTTGGTTCTTCTTCTATCAGAGGAAAAGAAAACTAATATATACATATGTAGGTGGTACGGTTATGTACACCTATGTCAGGTATTGCTAATTATAAGTATTCACAGTGGGCAGCACCTAAAAATTAACTTTTATTATATCACATTAAAAAACACCCATCAGGGTTGTCTAATAGCAAAAACATGTGCAAAATGGAAGGCAAAACACACAAATACACCTGTAGACGTACACCACCTAGAGCAAAAACAGCAGGAGTATATAATAATATGATATGGGAGGTATCGGGACACCTGGCTGACCCTAGCCCTATGCTAGTCTCAGCCCAGAGATGCGACTGGAAGGTAGGCGCACTCTGTCCCCGTACCTATCCCTATACAACCCTGCAAATAACCCTCAATTCAAGAATGTGGTGTTCCCACGTCCCGTCCCAACACGTTTCCCCCCTCACAATTACGGAGGGTTCATCAGGGGACTACAACAAAGTGAGTTAAAATGGTACAATACTGGAGATTATGCAGATATAATGGATATTTTGCGGACCGAATAAGCAGATCTCAAAACTGAGGGCTATGATACATTATAGATAGACATAAGCCCATTAGGTCATAGTGTGCACTATAAACAAATGTGAACCCGATGCATCATAGTCACATTAGTACATGACAATGCAAACAAGTGCTCATTGAAGTATCACAAAGCCCAAAGTACATAGAGACAATGTGAGACTGAATATGGTAGTCACCAAACTGACTTACGGTTAGCGCCTCCATATGCAACATGTGGGAGCTCCAGTCAGGGCATGATCAGCAATCTAGGACCGGATGCCCCACTTAACCCCTAAGTGACGAGTGACGTACTATGTACCTCATGATGTGGTGTTAGTTACCGCACAGTACGTCATAAGCTCCAAGTACACTTGCGCTGACACTTGCTTATAAACTGGTGTCACGGACAGCAGAGCTGTCCAGGCACCCGGCAGGGGACCAATCACAGTGGTCCCTGCCTTAGAACCTGTCCCGAACATGGCTGCATCAGGTTGCAGGCGTTCGGTTAGACTTTCAAAAGTGACATAATTTGACATGTTTTCCTCTTGGTTTGGTTAGTAAACACAGGACAAACTGATTATGTTTGCTATAGTGAATTCCTCATGAATCAAGGTATGTTGATACCGCCATTAAGCCACACACATGGGGAATAGAGCTACAGTATATAGCGACTCCACATCTATGTAAACCGAGAGCAAGGCAGGCGGTTGAACGCAACCAGAAAGAACGCACACTTGGTGTTTAAGTTTAAGAACAATGCATTTACTATAGATTAATAAAGGCAAGATAAAGGTAAAAGAACAAGGGGAAAAACAAGCAATGTACACAGTGTAATATGAACAATTCAAGACAGATTCTGCAATAGATTCCACGTTTACTACGTCCACTTCTGAAACATGGACGCTGAGCGAACAATTTCCCTCCGAACTATCCCTAACTGACCCTAACTTCACTTTTGGGTGCGCACCCCCCCTTTTTCCCAGTGGTCCAGGTGGACCGCTTACAGTCCGTAGAAGCGCGCGGTGGGGCCCTTTCGTTGGTAGCGAAGTGTCCTCTTCTCACGATGATGGCGTTCTCTGAAGCAATCAAATCCTCAGCAGGCCAGGGAACCAAATGGATGCAATGTCCAGCAGCAGATATCACTGAGCAAACTGACAGTCCAGCAGTATCCATACACTGGGAGGTGATGTAAGTTGGGGTTTTGCAGTGACTGTCCGGTACTCAACAGCACTGCGAGTCTCTAGTTTTGGTGCAATATACACAGCCAAAATGTCAGCCTCACTGGTTAGCCACTGCACACAGTTCTCTCAGCGTGGCTCCACTAAATGTGCCTGTCTCTTTACACTCTGTCCGCCTCTGGACTGAAGTACATACAGCTTAGCTGCACAGGAGAGTTCTCTGATGCTTCCACACGCTCTTAACACAGCACAGACACCTGTCTTTCTCTTGCCAAGATGGCTGCAGCTCCTTGTCTCTTCACTTCCTGCTTCTCTTCTCTCTCTGCAAAACTGGCAGGATGACCTCATTGGGGCGTGTCACTCCAGCATCTCAGTACAATGGCTGCTGTCTTAAAGGACCAGAATCACAGAAATACAGGAACAGATATGCATTTAACTTTAACACATTTTAAACATACTAATGAAAGTTAGGATATCATTGAGCTGTCTCTTACATATTCCCCCCCACTTTAAGATTGGCAGTCCTGGCCAATGACTGAATAACCAGAAGGTTGTACTCTTATGCGCAGAGTGGTAGTGTACCGTTGTATGGCAGGCCAGACAAATTCTTCCTGCGCATACCGAACAGGGGGAATGCCAGCATTTGGTCTAGTGGTCCGCCTGAGGACTACTGGTGTACTCTGGGGTGCTGTAGCCATAGACTGAGAAGGACTAGCGGACTCTGTACCAGAGGGGGCACAGGCTGGAGGTGTAGTAGTTGCTGGTGGAACATGCTCAGGAGCAAGGATCGGCCAACTATCATCCTCATCGTCATAGGCCCAGTCCACACCACCAGTCTCTGACTGTGGGAGTTCATTGACATTGACATTTCTGTCTTCATTTGTTTCTTCAGAATGACACAGGCGCAACATATTTCGGTGAAGTACTCGAACACAATCACCCCCTTCCTTCTGGACTTCATACACTGGTCCATTCGTATACTTGCGGCTCACAACACGATATGGCACAGCTTCCCATCTGCTTTGCAATTTCCCTTGGGGCTTCTTGACACGCACCAGCACCAGGTTGCCTGGCTGCAATGGTGCTCCTTGTACTGGGGTCTTATCAGAATGAGGATGTTCTTGCAGACGCTGCCGCACCAATCGATGGATGGTCTCAAGTCTCTGCCGGTGTGCCCGCACCCAGGACGTTGGATCCCTCGGCGGGAACCCATCCACATCGTTCAACTGTAATTCCCCTATACTTCGGCCAGACCGCCCGAAAAGGAGAGTATAAGGAGAATATCCCGTGGTAGAATGGACTTGATTGTTATAGGCCCACACCATCTCAGACAAGAACTGAGGCCACTGTAACTTCTTGTCTTCCTCCAGAGTCCGCACCATCTGTAGCAGAGTTCTGTTGAATCTTTCATAGGCCCCGTTTCCTTCAGGGTGGTATGGGGTTTTGTGTGATTTCTTTATCCTGTAGATACGTTGAACTTCTTTTATCACATGTCCCTCAAAGCAGGCTCCCTGGTCGGAGTGGATGCGCTGGGGACATCCATACACTCGGATGAAATCTTGGCACAGAGCCCGGGCCGCTGTTTCAGCTGTCTGGTCCTTGGTGGCGGTCACCACCGCAAATTTGGTGAAGTGGTCCACCATTACGAGGCAATACTGGTGACCACTGTTGGATGGGCCCACCGTTAGATAGTCTATCATGACAATCTCCAAAGGTTCCTGGGTCACTATGGTTTGCAGAGGAGCTCTCTGTTCTACTGCCTTATGGATCTCACAAGTTCGACAGCTGTGGCATACTTCTTCGACCATTTGACGGAGACCAGGGCAGTAAATCAGTCGTTGTAACCAGCGAAAGGTTTTCTCGTGACCGAAATGTCCATTCTTATGATGAGCCTCAACTGCCAATGAGCGAGCCAATTCACTAGGCACCACAATTTGATATCAAATGTCGATTTCGGAAGGTAGATAGACTTTTTGGCATAACACTCCATGTTTTATCTCCAACTTCTCCCACTGGCTCAGAACCGATAACATCTCCCTTGTCAGTCGCTCTCTTTCCTCTCTACAGGGCTTCTTGCATTCCTCAACACACTTGATAATCTGTGCCAGTCCCTCATGGGCCTGCTGTATCTGTGCCCATTCCTGTTGTGAGGGACCAAAGAAGGGAGCCAGTTCAGTCCCTTCCATCTCATACTGATTGGCGGCAGCCAAGGCCTATGAAAATTTGCTGAAGTCAGGCACTTCCACATGCTCTAACTCTTGATCCACGTCTTCTGTGGGGATCTGGGCAGTTACCCTAGAAAGTCCATCAGCATTCTGATTCTCTGTTTTGGACCGATACTTAATACGATAATTGAACTTAGACATTTGGGCTATCCACCTCTGCTCTAAAGCCCCGAGCTTTGCATTTTCTAGGTGAGCTAGTGGGTTGTTGTCAGTCAGTACTAGGACTTCAGCCCTGGTCAAATATTCAGAGAATTTCTGAGTCATGGCCCATATCAGTGCCAACAGCTCCAACTTAAATGAACTATAGTTCTCTGGATTTCTTTCAGAATTCCGCAAAGACCGGCTGGCATACGCTATGACTCGCTCCTGGCCATCCTGAATCTGAGAAAGCATGGCTCCGAGACCATATAGGCTTGCATCCGTATATAGCTGGAACGGCAAGTGGTAATCAGCATATGCCAAGATTGGGGCTGTTGTCAGAGCATCCTTCAATGCCTGGAAGGCTTGTTCCTGTTCAGGTCCCCATTTCATGGTCCGGTTCTTCGGACCACCGGATGTGCCTCGTAGGAGAGCATTAAGTGGTGCTGCTACCCTGGCAAAATCCTTGATAAACCGTCGATAGTAACCGGCTACTCCAATGAACGCCCTCACTTCTCGCAAGGTAGTCGGTGTTGGCCAATCTTGAACAGCCGCTATCTTGTCCCTCGATGGTCTCACACCTTCTCCTGATATGCGATGACCCAAGTAATCAATTTCAGATTGGAACAGTCGACATTTACTGGGTTTCAATTTGAGCCCATGTTCCCGCAATCGTCTAAATACTTGTCCCAACTGGTGGAGATGGTCTTCAAAGGTCGCAGAATACACGATAATGTCGTCTAAGTAGATGAGAGTGAACTCAAAGTTGAAGTCACCGAGACATTTCTCCATTAATCGCTGAAACGTTCCGGGTGCATTTGTCAATCCGAAGGGCATCCGGTTAAATTCGTATAGCCCCATGGGCAAGATGAATGCCGTCTTCTCCTTATCTTTCTTGGCCATCGGCACCTGCCAATACCCACTAGCCAGATCTAGCGAGGAGAAGTACCGGGCTCTCCCTAGTGCCGAGAGGGACTCCTCAATCCGGGGCAAGGGGTAGGAATCTCGTACAGTGCAGGCGTTTAACTTCCGATAGTCTACGCAAAACCGGATGGTCCCATCTTTTTTTCTTACTAATACCACCGGAGCTGCCCAGTGACTTTGACTTTCTTGGATAATCCCACCCTGCAACATCTTAGTCAACAGTTCTTTCACCTCCTGATATAACTGTGGAGGAATTTGTCGGTAGCGCTCTCTGATTGGAGGGGTATCTCCTGTGGGAATCTCATGGTAGATCCCTGTCGTACATCCAAAATCTTCATCATAACGTGCAAAGGTGGCTTGGTTCTCCCACAGCAGCTCATCTACCTTCTGGACCTGTGTTAGAGAACACAAACAACTCTGCATCTTCATCTGTTCTCGAATTGCATGGCCATTCCATTCAGAGGTGGGACCCTCATCTTCCCCCATAGACATGGTTACGGTCCACTCATCCCTTTTAGCCGGCTTGAGCTGCATCGGAGTTACTTTCCTTACTTCCTCTGGAGTCACATAGACATTAGCCAGCAGCCTTCCTGGGGTCAGGTCTACACTCTGGTCCTGCGTGTTTACACACCGGAGTGGTACTCTCCCATTGCGAACTATTGCTAAGGAACGGGCTACTAGCGGATCAACACCCCCTTCGGTTGCCTGCAGTGGTTCTACCAGCACAGCTATGCCTTCCAGTTTTCGACAGGTGCCTACAGGCATGGACACTATCATCTCCCGATTGGGTGGCAATGTAACTTTTGTATGTAAAGGGACCGAGATTTGAGCCAGAGGACGCTGTTTGAGTAGGCCGGTGGGTGGTCGTTCCTTTCCAATAACTATGACCTTTCTTTTCAAAGAGAATCTGATCCAATTCTTTTAAGACATTCATCCCCAAAACAACAGGGACCTTTACTTCATGGGAATCTTGTACCACCACAATTCCTTTCCTACCTAGATCTTGACCACATAACTGAACATTCATCCAGGTCACTCCCACCACCTGGACTGGTAGCTGATTAGCTGCAATGACTCGTACAAATGTATGGGGATCATATTTCACATGTTGCCGGAAGTACCGTTCGTAACAGTCTCTACTCAGGGTCGTTACTTGGGAGCCTGTGTCGATCATTCCAGTAACAGGAATACCTTCCAATTCCATCTGGATGATGGGACTTGCAGTGATTAGATCCTCAGGGCATTCTCTCCACGTAGTCTCATTCTTAGTCTCCCCTACTACACGCCCTACTGCAGCAGGGGACTTCAGTTTAACGGTGGTTTCTCATAAGCTTGTCGCTGCTCTGGATATCTAGCAGCAATGTGGCCAATCCGCCCACACTCCCAGCAGCGTATCTCCCGTCGCTCTGGCCATCGGTTTGGGCCCCCTCGGTAAGCCCCTTCAGTTTCTACTGAATGCTACACTAAATTATTTGGACCCCTTCGGTAGGTCCTGTCCTCATCCCTCCAGCGGCGTTGTGGTTGATTCTGACCTTCTTGGTGTGGATGGACCACCCCTAACTGGTGCGTCACCGTCCATTCTGGTATGTGGATCCTGCCGACTATGCCAATTTGTAAACCAAGAGCAAGGCAGGCGGTTGTTCCGCAACCAGAAAGAACGCACACTTGGTGTTTAAGTTTAAGAACAATGCATTTACTATAGATTAATAAAGGCAAGATAAAGGTAAAAGAACAAGGGGAAAAACAAGCAATGTACACAGTGTAATATGAACAATTCAAGACAGATTCTGCAATAGATTCCACGTTTACTACGTCCACTTCTGAAACACGGACGCTGAGCGAACACTTTCCCTCCGAACTATCCCTAACTGACCCTAACTTCACTTTTGGGTGCGCACCCCCCCTTTTTCCCAGTGGTCCAGGTGGACCGCTTACAGTCCATAGAAGCGCACGGTGGGGCCTTTCGTTGGTAGCGAAGTGTCCTCTTCTCACGATGATGGCGTTCTCTGAAGCAATCAAATCCTCAGCAGGCCAGGGAACCAAATGGATGCAATGTCCAGCAGCAGATATCACTGAGCAAACTGACAGTCCAGCAGTATCCATACACTGGGAGGTGATGTAAGTTGGGGTTTTGCAGTGACTGTCCGGTACTCAACAGCACTGCGAGTCTCTAGTTTTGGTGCAATATACACAGCCAAAATGTCAGCCTCACTGGTTAGCCACTGCACACAGTTCTCTCAGCGTGGCTCCACTAAATGTGCTTGTCTCTTTACACTCTGTCCGCCTCTGGACTGAAGTACATACAGCTTAGCTGCACAGGAGAGTTCTCTGATGCTTCCACACGCTCTTAACACAGCACAGACACCTGTCTTTCTCTTGCCAAGATGGCTGTAGCTCCTTGTCTCTTCACTTCCTGCTTCTCTTCTCTCTCTGCAAACTGGCAGGATGACCTCATTGGGGCGTGTCACTCCAGCATCTCAGTACAATGGCTGCTGTCTTAAAGGACCAGAATCACAGAAATACAGGAACAGATATGCATTTAACTTTAACACATTTTAAACATACTAATGAAAGTTAGGATATCATTGAGCTGTCTCTTACATCTATACTAACCAGGAGACACGATGGATCGATATTGAGGTTCTCAATTTTCCTCAAGAAATCCATCGTGTCCCTGGTGTATGACGGGAGGGCTAGAACAAATTCCCTAAGGACCCTATCGATGTAGATACCGGCATTTTGGGTGATGGAATCTACCCCCGACACGATGGGACGACCCCGTAGTGGAGATAATCCCTTGTGGACTTTTGGCAGTCTACAAAAGGTCGCAATCTGAGGGGTAGTAGGCTTAATGAAGTTATACTCAGCCTTACCCAAAACCACATCATAAAGGCCCTTGTCGAGAATTGATATAAGTTCTTTCAAGAAGATATCTGTAGGATCAGTGGGTAGTACTCTATAACATTTACGGTCCTCTAGCAATTTAGCACACATGGATCTATATTTACAGTGGTCTAACACCACCAAGTTATCTCCAGTATTGTACCATTTTAACTCACTTTGTTGTAGTTCCCTGATGAACCCTCCGTAATTGTGAGGGGGAAACGCGTTGGAACAGGACGTAGGAACATCACATTCTTGAATTGAGGGTGATTTGCAGGATTGTATAGGGATAGGTACGGTGACAGAGTGCGCCTACCTTCCAGTCGCATCTCTGGGCTGAGACTAGCATAGGGCCCTGGACTAGGGTCAGACAGGTGTCCCGATACCTCCCTTATCATATTATTATATACTCCTGCTGTTTTTACTCTAGGTGGTGTATGTCCACAGGTGTATTTGTGTGTTTTGCCTTAAATTTTGCACGTTTTTGCTATTAGAAAAGCAAACTAAAACATAAAGTATACAGAGAGAACATGCACTGGACAATTGATTTATGCACAGTTTATTGAAAGTTTAGATATACTAAGAAGTACTTGCCTTAAAGGGGTTTTCTCAGCAGGTTGATTCACTGGCTGACAGGCAGTTTGCACTCACTCTGTCTCCTCAGGCTGTGGGCGGGTCTCCAGCAGTTATTAGCATATATTAACTTCCTCTGACAGAGCAGATTATAATCTCTAACACAATTACAGGTACAGCCATGCTTCTCAGTCCTCACAACACTTGTACCTTTTGCTTACTGCAGGTAATCACTCAGAGCTCAGTCTCATCATTCTTCACTGCTCTCAGCCACTCAGATAACAGTCTTTCTGTTCTGCAGGTTACCATAGAAACCTGTGTACAGTGAGAGACCTGCTGAACTGTCTATAGTTCATGACTAAAGTAAAATCTACTGACCAGTGTATTTAGAAAATGTCTTCTTTTAACTGTCCTTTTATGTTGAACGCTAATCTTTGTAACTAGTGAGAAAACCCCTTTAATCCTGTTTTCTCTAGTAGATCTGAGATGATTGCAGCCATTCCTTCCCAGTGCCTTTTTCCTCTGATCTGTAGCGGAGGAGCTTCACTTCTGAGCATCTACATAAAGGGCAGCACACAGTCATCTCAACTGAAAGCCTAGATCTTTAGTTCAGGAATAGAACAGACATTTATAGGACATTTCATCATTTTCCCAAATTCTTATGAAAATATATTCAGCACATACTGCATTGAACTAAATGTACCAATTTATTATATATTTGGTCGGTCCATTTTATACCGACTCCAACTCCACCAAAATGGACCCCGACTCCAGAGCCCTGCACATAAGGGGATGCTATATTTGGTTTAAATAGAGCCCCAGGTTTTTTTTTTAAGACAAGCATCAATCTTTTTGTCTATCAGGTCCTTTAATGATCCAGGATCCTCAAGTGGAAGCAGATTAGAAAGTTTTGGACAATTTGGCTAATGAAAAATCCAATTTAGGTTTCTAATAACTCTTCATCTTCTTCCTCAAACGGAAGTCTACGCCTGGTAGTCCTAGGTAAAAAAAAAAATTTAAATAAATGGCGTTTTCCTTATTCACTTAATCATAGAGTGTATGTTTTTATTAACTGGAAACACACATTTCTTCTTTTGTTCCAGTCCACTAAACATTTTCTTCAGACAAATTCATAGTAGATCGGACCACTTTAATAAGTTCCTTAGGATCAAAGGAAGAAAACAAGAACTTTTTGTATTCCGAGTTTGAGTCCAGTAATTCTGAATCTGACTCAGAATCAGACACATATAGAAGAGTATTCTATCCTTTTTCTCCTATGTGTGGGGGTTATAGAATGAATATAAGGCCCTGCTGATATTTTTTACATGGCCGCTCTTTCATTTCTTCTTTAATAGACGGGACAATATCTTTATCTATATAAGCTGTGCATTTGGAACATAGCTTTATTTTAAAGAGGCTCTGTCACTAGGTTGTAACCTATGTATTTAAATATATAGGTTACAAGGCCTAGTGACAACTTTTAAAATCATACCTTTCATGCCGAGTTCTGCGCAGCGGTCGCGTAGAAATTTAAACTTTAAAAAGTATGCAAATGAGCCATCGGAGCACCGGGGGGCGGCCTCTTTCCTCTGGAGCACCGCTCCTTCACCGCCCCCCCGGGCCCGAGGCACGTCCCCTGTCTCTAATCACGCCCCTTTCTGTATTTGATAGACAGCGCTACACTCTCGCGCATGCGCCCTAAAATTTTCCCGGCGCATGCGCAGTAGCGCTTGCAATGTCTACACTGCAAGCGCTGTCTTCTCTTCTGCGCACGCGCCGTCACTCCCGGGGCTAGCGAAGTGACGGCGCGTGCGCAGAAGAGAAGACAAGAGAAGTGACTGCGCATGCGCCGGGAAAATTTTAGGGCGCATGCGCGAGAGTTCAGCGCTAGACTTACCAGTCTAGCGCTGTCTATCAAATACAGAAAGGGGCGTGATTAGAGACAGGGGACGTGCCTCGGGCCCGGGGGGTGGTGAAGGAGCGGTGCTCCAGAGGAAAGAGGCCGCCCCCCGGTGCTCCGATGGCTCATTTGCATACTTTTTAAAGTTTAAATTTCTACGCGACCGCTGCGCAGAACTCTGCATGAAAGGTATGATTTTAAAAGTTGTCACTAGGCCTTGTAACCTATGTATTTAAATACATAGGTTACAACCTAGTGACAGAGCCTCTTTAATTCCAAAAAGTATTTATTGGTTTGATTGCAGACATGGAGAAATTACAGAAGTAGCAAAAAAAAATGTATACATTAGGCATACAAATTTCTCCTATGTGTATACTTGCTTACAAAGTACAGTGAATATGGAAATCTAACGCGTAAACAGAACAATTATATAACAATAAACAAATTCTGTTAATAAACATGAGTTGTCTAAGTCTGTTAGAACTATACCTGAAAGAAAAAGGTCTTTGGGACTCCCCCGGTCAGGGGTAAGAAGGGGAAGAGAGGGGGTAGGGATATATTAAGTGGTCCCCCACAGTTTAGATTACCTGGTTATAGAGACAAGTAATATTGTAGATTAGGGGAGTTGGAGCAGTTCAGCCATGGATTCCATACCTGTGAGTAACGTTCCCTAGTATCCTGTAGTGTAGCATTCAGTTTCTCATACAGTGTAATAGTATTAACTCTATGAATAACTGTTGATATCGAGAGAGAGGGTGTACGCCATCTAGAAGCTATGTGAATCCTGGCTGACATCAGAATAAATTGAAGAAGTTTATATTCTGTATAGTTGAATGCCGGTGGTTTGAGGCCTAATAAGTATATGGGTGCTGATAGGGGAAGATCTTTCCCGAATACTTCATATAACCCTCTTTTGATGTTGGTCCAGAACCTCTGAACCACTGGGCAGGTCCACCAAGTATGAAGGGTGTTTCCTATGGTCTGGCAACCTCTGAAGCAGAAGGGAGAGACTGTTGGGTAAATAGCATGTAGTCTAGAGGGGACGAAATAGGTCCTATGAAGAATCTTTAGGGAGGTTTCCATTAAGGTAACCTGCCAGCTCCCTTTGCTAATCATAGTACAGCATTGAACCCATTGTTCCATGGTAAGAGTCTCTCCCAAGTCAACCTCCCAGCCATGCATGAATGTTAATTTGGTGTCTGGAGGTGGTGAATTTAGTATAGAGTAGATAGAAGAAAGCAATCCCTTCTCTAAAGCTCTGTATTTACAGAGTCTCTCAAAAGATGTGTAGGTTATCATACTAGTGGGTGGGATCTGGGATGTTAAGAAATGGAAGACCTGGGCGATTCTAAAGAATTCAGAGGGTGGGGGGGAGAAGGTAGATATAAAGTATGCCCTGGACATGAGCTGAGAGCGGAGTAGAAAATCTCCAACACAGCGTAGTCTGGTGTGTTTCCACCAAATGAACGCAGTTGGTGGTAAGCCAGGTGGAAATAGGGGGTTTCTAAATAGTGGAAGTAGGGGGGTGATAGGGCTTTGCAGTTTGAATTTGAACCTAACCTTCCTCCAAAGTTGTAACATAAGGTAAGGAATTTTTGCAGCTGGGGCAATCGTTCCCAAAGGGATGTCAGGTGACCATATTAATGCTAAGGGAGATGCCGGTTCGAGTAAATCGGACTCCAAGATGACCCATTGTGGGATATGAGAGAAAGCATTGAACGAGACCAGCTGTGATAGTCTAGCTGCAACATAATATTTGTAAAGATGTGGGACTGAAAATCCACCCACACCCTTATGCAGGTGCATTATATGTCTGGCTACCCGAGGTCTCTTGTAGGCCCATATAAAGCGGAAGATTTCCGTCTGTAGAGTCCGCAGAGCGGAGCCCGTTATTGGCATGGGAAGAGATCGAAATAGATACAGTATTCTTGGCAATGTGACCATTTTGACTGTATGTATCCTGCCTAACCACGATAGAGTAGGGAAATTCCAATGGAGCAGGTCTTGAAGAAGCGTAGGAATGAGGCGGGCGTAATTCCATTTAAAAGTGGAATCTAAGGTTTTAGGCAAATTGACTCCTAAATAAGGGAGGTAATGATCTCTCTGTGCAAAACCAAAATTAAGGGAAATTAACTCTCTAACCTGCTGCTGTATATTATAATGTAGAACCTCTGATTTCTTAGCATTGATCCGGAGGCCAGAAAAGCGACCAAATGTACTCAAACAGTCCATTAAGTTGGGTATAGTTGTCAGGGGGCGCGTGATAGTGAGGAGCATATCATCCGCGAAAAGGCTCACTTTATACTCACGTGTGCCAATCTGAACCCCTGCTATATTTGGGTTGGTGTGGATCATAATGGCCAACGGTTCAATGGCTAAGGCAAACAGGGCAGGGGAAAGGGGACAACCTTGACAGGTGCCTTGGTTAATACGGATGGGGATAGGGCTATTAGTGGGAAGCTTAAGAAAAGCAGTGGGGGTCGTATAAAGGGCTTGTATAGCACACACAAATGCTCCCGATATACCCATGGCAGACAAGACCTGATAAAAATAAGTCCAAGAGAGGCTATCAAAAGCCTTTTCGATATCTAGGGCCAATAATGAAAAAGGCTTCGAGTTCGTATTCGCCCATTGGATAATGTTACAGACCTTTCTGACATTATCTGGGGCTTGTCTACCTGGGATGAATCCCACCTGGTCGTAATGGACCAGGGCAGGAAGGTAATGGTTAAGGCGCTTGGCCAGGATAGAGGTAAATATCTTAAGGTCTACATTAAGTAGGGAGATGGGGCGATAGCTTGTGGGACAAAGAGGATCCTTATTGGGTTTAGGAATGACCGTGATCAGCGCAGTAAGCATGTCAGGGGGTAGCAAACCGTTATGAAGGATATAATTACACAAGCTCTTAAGGTGGGGAAGTAATATGTCTTTAAATTTCTTATAATATGAAGCGGAGAACCCATCCGGACCCGGCGATTTTCCCAATTTAAGAGACGCTATGGCTAAGTCTAATTCCTCATCAGTAACATCATGATTAAGAGCCTCCGTAGCAGACGAAGACAGAGTAGGGATAGGTAGTGTGGAAAGGAAAGAGGCAATATCCTCCATGGGGGGATCAGGGGGCGGTGAGTATAGTTTTTGATAAAAGGCGTGGAATTGCCGATAAATCGTAGCTGGATTGGAGGTGACCTGCCCTCCTGCATCTTTAAGTTGATAGATGTTGTTGAAGCGTTGCCTGGCCCTAAGTTTAGCCGCAAGCATTTTATCAGGCTTATTTGCTAGTTTATAAAATTTAGCTTGTGTCCATCTCAAAGCCTTTTCAGTGCGGTGTAGTAAGATTGCATCAAGCTGTAGTTTCGTATCTTTAATGGCTTTGGTGAGGTAGAGGGAGGGCTGCCTCTGATTAGCTAATTCTAAACGGAATAGTTTAGATTCCAAGTCGGACTGGACTTTAGAGCGCTCCTTCTTCAACCTAGATGCCTCTGCCATGACTACCCCCCTGATAACCGCTTTATGTGCAGCCCAGTTAACTGCAGGCGTAGTGTCTGAAGATATATTAACAGTAAAGAAGTCTCTAAGAGTCGTAGCTATGTGGTCAACAATAGAGGGATCAGTAAGTAGGGACTCATTCAATCTCCAGGTAAAGGGGCATCTAGATGGGGTGTCCAGATTGAATTCCGCCAGCACCAAGTCATGGTCTGACCATGCGCAAGGGACATGTCTGGCATATAAAAGTTGTGGGAGGAGCTGTGTGGAAGCTAGAATCCAGTCAATCCTAGTGTAGTGACAATGTACGGGGGAGAAGTAAGTATATCCCCTTTGGGACCCATTATGTTCTCTCCAACAGTCAGCTATTCCCAACTCCCGCATAACCGTCCGAATAGCGTTCTTCGATTTGGAGGATAATTTATCCGCCATGGGAGAAGACCTGTCTAGTCGAGCATTAAATGTCATGTTGAAATCCCCACACCAAATAAATGATAGGGGGTGGTGTTGTTCCAGCAATCTCCCCAGGATGCGGAAGAAGGAGGCGAGCTGACTGTTGGGAGCATATGAATTAATCAGACATATAGCGGTATTATACAGGGATCCCACTATTATAATATATCTACCTTCAGGATCTATGGTGGTAGACTCAATTTGAAAGGGCAGGGAGTTTTTGACAAAAACAGCTACGCCTCTGCTTTTGGATGGAAATGGTGCATGCGACAACAAGGTATATCTGCTATGGAAGTACTTAGGACAGGAGGTCGGGGTAAAATGCGATTCCTGAATACATATGATATCAGGTTTGAGCCTATCATATTGTAGAAAGGCTTTACGCCTTTTTTGAGGAGAGTTAACCCCTTCACCCCCGGAGCTTTTTTCGGTTCTGCATTTTCGTTTTGCGCTCCCTGCCTTCAAACAGCCATAACTCTTTTATTTTTCTGTTCACATAGCTGTATGAGGGCTTGTTTTTTGCGGGACAAGTTGTACTTTCCAACGCCACCATTTATTATTGCATACGGTGTAGTGGGAAGCGGGAAAAAAATTCCAAACCGGGTGAAATTGCAAAGAAAACGCTATTCCGCTACAGTTCTACGGGTTTCTTATTTACAGCGTTCGATGTGCATTAAAACTGATCCGTTACTTTCATTCTACTGGTCAGTACGAATCCGGCAATACCTAATATGTATAGTTTTTCCTGCGTTTTCATAGTGATAAAATAATTAGAAAGTTGCCCTTTTTTTTTTTTTTTTTCCTTGTCAAATCTTGACCCCTATAACTTTTTGGTATTTATGTGTACAGAGCTGTATGGGGGCTCATTTTTTGCGGGACGATCTGAAGTTTTTATTGATACCATTCTGGGGTGTGTATGACTTTTTGATCACTTTTTATTTAATTTTTTTTAGAAAAAAAAAGCGACAAAAAACGGCAAATCGCCATTTGGACGCTTTTTTCCGCCACACAATTCGCTGTATTGGAATTTTTTTTTTTATATTTTAAAAGTACGGGCGTTTTCGGTCACGATGATACCCATGATGTCTATATTTATTGTTATTTAGGTATTTATTTTTTACTTATACGGAAAGGGGGGTGATTTGAACTTTTACATCTTTTTTATTTTTATATATTTTTTAACTTTTTTTTTAAATTTTTTTTTACTATTAGAAAGCTCAAATATGGGCTTATATATTGTGGCTTTTTTTTTTTTTCTTTATGAGCAATTCTGGGTTTTATAGACTCAGAAAGACATGAATTGCTCATTTCTTATCCTGGCCTGCCATCTAGTGGCCAGAATAAGAATTGCACTTTGAAAACTGTAATCCTCACCAGCGAGGATTACAGTTTTCATATGGTGTACAGACACCCCGATTGGCCACACGGGGTGTCTGTACACCACCCGGAAGCGAACGCTTCCGGGTTTAGCCGCAACTAGATGCCGTGATCACGTGTGATCACGGCATCTAGTCAACCCGGAAGACGCCGCCGATATAGTAGGTAGCGGCAAGTCTCTGCTGTTAGAAACAGCAGAGACTTGCCGGCCATGACGCCCGCCGCACCCGCGAGCGGGCGCCATGTGCCCGCATCGCCCCAGCGCCGTACATGTACGGCGCTGGGGGTGAAGGGGTTAAACCCCCTAACATTATGGGATATTATTCTACACATAGCTAGTAAGGTAGAAGCAGCTAAGACCTAATGTTGGGTGAACATGTCCAGGGCATAGTGAAAGAGAAAAGGGGAGTTGACAGATAGGACGGGAGACCGGGAGAGTCCGACCGGGTCCATAAAGGACCATTACACAATGGTCTATAACTCGGAAAGACAGACTCAGGAGAACCAGATAAACAAAAACAGTCAGGGACCACGTGCCGATCCAAACATGTCGGCGCCGTGTCCTGGTACGCGTAAGGCGTAGGGAGTACATGGAGCTCTTGCTCCGCGACAATCAGCTCACAGTAATATTAAGTAATAGGTGGTGAACCAATGAATCAAATAAGAGGGTAAAGAAAAAGGGAGGAAGAGAGAAGGAAACAGGGGAAAGGGAACAAGGCAGAGCATGTGTGAGCTGGTAAAAGGGGCAAACGGTGTAGCACCCGAACCAAGGGGTTGTAGCAATCTGCCAGTGAAGCAAGGACGACCCATCAGGGTAGGCCCTGGCTTCGAGGTGCACTCCAGCGTCCGCTCCCCACTTTAAAGTGTAAAGCTGCCCACAAGGTCACTGGGGCAAACAGAGTGAGACCCAGGAGAGTGGATAAGCAGATCAATACAGGTTAAATGATGAGTCCCCCCGCCCCGAATCGCGATAGCAAGCCGGGCGCAGAAAGAGCCACCAATCACGACCAGCAACCATGACCCAGGGCGCGAAGAGACACCACTGTGTCCACATAAAAGTGTAAAGAAAAACAAAGCAAACCATGGGAACACACATAAAAGAAAGATCTAATAATCTCAGTCATGTGGGTCACCTCAATAATCAAGCATAGGAAGACTGAGAGGAATCAAACATATCAAGCACATATGCTACATAGCGTACTTCCCCACTCCGGCCAGCAATATCAGATCAGGCGCAAAAGACTCGCCTATCTCGAACTTCAAGAGCAGCCTGTGGCGGGGAGAGGTATCAGCATATGCCAAGAACAGTATAGTAAACAATCAAAAAGAAAGGGTTAACTCTAGTAAATACGAATCAGATGTAACTTGCGTCACGTAGTCAGGCAACGCAGACAAACGGTCATGATCATTCTTCATGTCCAGGTGATGGTGTAGTTCCATAGGCAATCTTCCAGGGTGTTTTCAAATTCATGGCGGATCTCGAGAACGCCTAGAAGGTTCTGGTAGTGCAGGAGGTAGAGTACGACGTGGATGCCAGGATCTTGTAGGTCGCTGTGGCAAAGGACCAGGAGCAGTAGATCTGTCGAATGGAATGCCTTCTCGTTGTAGAATATCGAGACCCTCCGACAGTTCTTTAATTGCATAGTCACGGTCCCCAATTTTGCAGGCGACATGAAAGGGGAATCCCCATCTATAGCGGATTTGTGCTCTCTGGAGGGCCATAGTGAGAGGCCTCATTGACCTCCTCTTTTCCAACGTGACTGGGGCTAGATCAGCAAACAGTTGCACTGAGGAGTCTACTCCTGGGAGAGCCTGTAAATTGCGTGCAGCTTGTAGAAGTTGGTCACGCATTTCAGGGTAATGTAACTTGAGTATGATGTCTCGAGGAACGTTGGGATTCCGTGGACGGCCCAGAGCTCTATGTACTCGATCCATTCTGAACAAGTTAGAGTCCACTTGAGGCAATAAAGCTTGAAATAGGTTTAGCACAGTAGGTTGTAAAGCTGTGATAGATTCAGGCATACCCGATTCTAATGTTGGCTCTCCGATTACGGTTTTCTAGGTCTTCCAGTTTGTATTCCAACGCCTCCAGCCGCTGTGCGTGACCATCCAAGCGAGTACTGTCAACCTCCATAGCATCTGCTACTTCGTCCATCTTTTCCTCTAGGTCAGAGACCCTAGTACCTAGGTCCTGTATTTGTTTGGTGAAATCAGCGACCGCCTTAGATAATTCCGTAGTGAAGAGCGATTTGATGTTGTTGTAAAGTTCGGCAGGGTCAAAGACCGGGGCAGGAGAATCAACAGCAGGTTCAGGTTCAGAGGGCAATAGTGAACTGGTACTGCCTGTTGGCGAGTCGGGTCGCTCCATGCTGGACGGTTGTGGTGTGCGAAATAGCTCCGGTAGGGTCTGGCAGGAAGATGAGAGGCCCTGGGTCTTCTTCTTTTGTGACCGCGCAGGCATGCCTCGTTCTGGTGCGTGTAGTAGATATACAATCAGATCATAAGGTAGGTAGAGAGAAAAATGAGCTGGATCATAATACGTAGAAAAATAGAGGGTCACCGTCAAGAGAACATCATGTCGCGGATAGAGCTAAATGTGTCAGTAGTTGTGAAGTATCATCATATCAGACATCTAAAGACGCAGAACACGAGCAGACCCAGGTGGGGACCAGAATTCAGGCTTCTTCTGCGGTCACCAAATGAAGAGGCATGCCCCTAAGACCGGCAGTATCCTGACGGACTCTCAATGCTGCGATGTAGGTAATATAGAAGAACAGTTATGTCCCTCCAATATGGTGGTCAGGACCCCGAGGCTTTGCAGGAACAGGGGGTAGGGTCCAGATATATTTTTCCAAGAAATGCCCCCTTAGCATAGAGAGTCTACCAAGCTCCCAGATATGATGGGATAAGATGTGATTTTTCTGCCTACGCAGGCAAGGGACGCATCCCTCTGACTCACCACTCCAAGCTAGGCAGCCGTCTCCTGGAAGGAGCTCCTTTATGGTGCTGTCTTGAGAAATGGGGCACTGGTGTTGGGGATCACGGGCCCCTGTGGTGTAGCCGTGCTGTCAGGGGAACGCTGATGACATTCGCGCTCCTCCGCGCTCCGCCCGCACTTCCGGTCGGCTCGGCGAGTCAGGAAAGACCGCGGCTTCAGCCTGCCCGCAGGCCTTATTCCTGGAATGCGGCCAAAACTTAAAATTCGCCCCTCAGGGCAATCGTCTAAACCTGTGGGACCTTAATATGGGCAGATGGAGGCTGAAAAGAGGGAATATGGCTGAGGATGGCAATAGATTTAGCTCAGGCCCACAGAGCTCAGCCACCATGCGTCTGCTTCCCTCTGCGTCCAGGCCACCCCCCGACAGAGCCTCTTTAAAGAGGATTCCGTTTAGCCGCACACATAACACATTTGCAAATGTGTCAAAAATGTGCAGTTTTTTTACTTAATTAGTACTAAAGTACTATCTCTATCACTCTAGATAGCCAGACACACCAGAAGGAAAGGAATAACATAAATGCAGATCAATAGCGGTACTTTTACATTAGCCTTGCTGTAATAATTGCTGCCTCACTTACAGTTCCAGGACCCTGGGCAGTTCCATAATGTCTCCTGTCTTAGACATGTTAACAGGTCAACCTTCCAGCCAAATGTGAATCGGCTTATATCCCCTACCTTCAGAACTTAGAGCAGAGGGCGGCATCTGCCTTGAATCTTGGCACCAACAAAGTCATCACATCTTCTGTGCATTGTGCCCTGCACCCAAAAGCGGAGGCCCTGCTCGTGCGTCGCGTCAGACACCGGTACCCGGAAGTGAATGCTCCACTCATGCAGCACTTCGGAAGCCAGCAACCCGGAAGTGGAGGCTCTGTCCGACTCCAATCAGGCCCATTCCAGCCACCACTATCAGTCCCCCTGTGTGACGTCTCCCGATGAAGATGAACTTATCAGAGCACCAGCTTGTTCTGTAGTCCAGTCACCATGCCTCCGTATCCCCTGTACCAAAGAGGAGCAGGAAGAAATTTGGAAGGTAGCACAGCAACTGCTGGTACTCATCCAGAAGTTTTCCCCAGACCTGCATAGTCCATATGCAGATCTTAAAGAAGAACTCTGACAAAAAAATGTATTCCATGTCCTGCTAGAAAGGTACATGATGTAATCTGTAGTGAATGTCATTTACTTACCAGTGTCTGTATTTTTGACTTATATCATCCTGAAGTTTCTTATCTGTATCATGTGACTAGGAATCAGACCCACCAACTCACACAGCATCTTATGTGTGGACAGGAAGTCTAATTCTCTATGCATTCCTATGGGAGCCTCACTTTCAGTCTCATAGGAATGAATAGAGAAGTGACTGGCTTCCTGTCCTGGGTCAGTTGGAGGTCAGGGAGTTGGTCACATGACACAGCTACAATAAGAAGAAAGTGGATAACTCTCAATTATTTATTTGCTTCCTGTCCCTACCTGGTGGGAGGAGGGTCATCTCATCGTATGTGCTGTTGTGGAGGATGAAAGTGAAAGTGTTAGGACTCCTGGAAACCAGGGAGTAAAAAAAATGAAAAATCACTGCATCAGGTTTTTTTTTTATGCCTCTTGAGGTCCTTAAATAGCATCCAATGATTAAGGCTATTACACAGAAGGGGTGTTTCTTCCAGATAATTGCCCTGTCTAAAAGGTGCACCTGATGAACGAGCTTCTTCATTGGATGAAAGCACTGGTGGTGCAGTCACCTAAATCATCGTTTCTGGGCAGCAAATTATGTAAACCACAATCTGTTGCCCAGAAACAATGATTTTCTAAGGGGATGCTCAATCACAGCAACAACATAGCGCAGATGATTGCTGCATGTAAATGTGCTTTCATCTCCTGTAAAGAGCAGGAAATTATCACAAACTAAGAGTTCACTCCTGATAATTGCCTATGTCAGCCAGTGTAAAGGGCCCTTTAGTGTTAAAAATTATTTATCTAGAAAAAAAAATTGAGTGCTCTGTTTGGTAACTTCATTCACTTGCTGGCCATATATTCCATACGCTACCAAAGCGTGCCACACCTCTTTATGCAGTTTATGTAGTGTGCCATTCTAATAGCCAATGTATAATCATGGTGCACTATATAAACAGCACAATGTCTGTTATCCTGTACTATTAGGATTATCAGTCAGTTTAGAAGCTCCATGTTTATATTGTATAGGGCATATGTAAAAAGAAAAATGTATTTTAAACTAATATTCAGTATCTTTCATTGTGACAAAATGGGTTACATAACCGACAAATGAGAAAGGAAAGTCAGTCATAATACTGTATACATCATCTTGCTTCAATTACAATAAACGATAATATCAAAAAAGACAAACGTTTATTAACCAAACCTTTAGTACAAGGTGACATTCCTTTTTGTGCTGTTGTAGCCTGCAATCCAGGATTTAGTCACAGGCTCATTTATTTACAGACATGGCACTTTGAAAATGACACAAACTCAGCTTTATACTCAATGGCACATATAAAACAACCTATCAGAACAGCTAAAAGTATGGGCCTTTTCCATGTTGCTCTTTCCATAAAAATATAACATTGTAGACCACCGAGCCACTGTGGACATGACCTTTCAGTATCCCATTTTAGCATGTGATTAGATAAATCCAACTTTACTATATACCACTATAAAAATATTCCCCAAAAGCTGCCGTGTTACAGAACTCTTCAGCTGTGGGGACACAACCTTTACACCCTGTTAACTTGTGTTAAACTATTCTTTTTTTTATATATTTGCACAGACAACCTATGTACATTTTAAACTCTTCTCCGAGGCAGGTGGACTGTAGACCGTATTGTGTCCACCTTCATTTAGTACCAACAAGTGATACTTGGTCAAAGTACAAAAAAGAATAAAAGGAGTCTGTCATCATTTCATTTGCAATCTGTAGTTCTAGTGAAAACTTAACAGTACTGAAATCAACAAAGACAAACTTGAAATTGAAGAAGGGCACCAATGTTGGTGAATAATCAGACTTTCCTCCACAAAGAGCCTTCTTTCAGAAACTTCTAAACTAATTCTTTCGCTTCTTCCTAAGTGGCTCATCTTCCGAGCTACTGTCATCTTCGCTGCTGCTACTACTCGTAGTACCACTGCTGCTGCTGCTGCTTGTTTCAGATTCGGACTCGGAGTCGGACTCAGAATCTGACGAGGAGTTCTCCGATGAGGATGAAGAACTGGAAGATGTGTCCTCAGAGGAAGAGGATGAACTGGAGGTATCCTCACTGTCTGAAGAAGGGTCATTATCTGAGCTGTTGCTGCTAGAGCTAGAGCTACTGGAGCTGGTGACACTTTTAGATCTAGAAGACGAATAACAAATAGTTCAAGGAGCATATTTTCATTTGGAATTTATATTTTCAGTCATTCCCACCCTTCCTGTAGAGCCTGTATATACTACATTTCTGGGTTTTGTTGTTTTTACTCCCTGCCTTTCTAATTGAAAAATTTTATATTGAATACAATGTATTGAGAAGCTGGAAAATTATTACTGAATGGGAAAATGTAATTGCGCCATAGTTTTCTGGATTTTAGTTTTATGGCTTTCGCTGTGCAGTAAAACAACTTTATTCTGTGGGTCAGTATGATTACAGTGATACTAAATTTATATAAATTGCATGCTTTAAAAATTAAACTTTGAAAAATATTTTCATTCTTTGAATCACCATCTTCTGACACCCATATTTTTTTATATTTCTACCCATGGAGCTGTGTAAGGGCTTTTATGTTAAACACATTTAAAAGAATTGCTTATGATGCTATTTTTCCATATCTCTATATCTACTCATCCATCTATACATACACACACGTTACCTATCGCTCATGATTTAAACCTACCTCTTCTTCCTCATTTTTGTTTCTGCCATATTGCTGCCACTACTGGGAAAAGAACAGAAATGTAAAGAATCAGGAAATAACAGCCAGTAAAATATTTCATTTGTATAGCTTAGTATGAGCACATAGGCTTTAGAGTGGTGTCACATAGGTTTCCGAGCCAAAGCCAGAAGTGCATTAGAAGGGAATGAGAACTATTAGGGCTCTTTCACACGAACGGATGACGTCCGAGGAATCCGCTGCGTGTAAGAGAGCCAAGCCCCATTCAGGAGAGAAGAGACACAGAGCACTAAAGGGGTATTCTCATCTTAGACAATGGGGGCATATCGCTAGTATATGCCCCTATTGTCTTATAGGTGGGGGTCCCACAGCTGGACCCGCACCTATATCGAGATCGGAGGGGGGAGCACTGTGCCTGGATGACCCCGGGTTTCCGGGGGTCCGGCCACCACCAGGCGCAGCTCCCCGCTGCGCTCATAGAAATGAATGGGGGCACAGCGCGCAAGCACGGCCACTGCTCCCATTCATTTCTATGGAGCCGACGGAAGTAGCAGAGTCAGCGCTCGGCTATTTCCGGCGGCCCCATAGAAATTAATGGAGGGCGGCTGCGCATGCGCAGTGTGCCCTCATTCAGTTCGGGGGCTCCGTTCTGGATATAGGTGCGGGTCCCAGCGATATGCCCCCATTGTCTAAGATGAGAATATCCCTTTAACATGACTGATAATGCTCTGTGCCTCTCTGTGATCTTTTTACTACTAAATCACAGTGACAACTTTATCTCACTGTGATTTTGTAGTAAAAAGGTCACATATACACACACACACACCTCATAGATACATATAAACACACACACACACCTAATAGATACATACACACACACCTCAGATACATATACACACACACACCTCATAGATACATATAAACACACACACACACCTAATAGATACATACACACACACCTCAGATACATATACACACACACACCTCATAGATACATATACACACATACACCTCAGATACATATATACACACATACACACCTCATAGATACATATACACACACACACACCTCATAGATACATATACACACACACACACACACCTCATAGATACATATACACACACACACACACACACACACCTCATAGATACATATACACACACACACACCTCATAGATACATATACACACACACCTCATAGATACATATACACACACCTCATAGATACATATACACACATACACCTCAGATACATATATACACACATACACACCTCATAGATACATATACACACACACACACCTCATAGATACATATACACACACCTCATAGATACATATACACACACCTCATAGATACATATACACACATACACCTCAGATACATATATACACACATACACACCTCATAGATACATATACACACACACACACCTCATAGATACATATACACACACCTCATAGATACATATACACACATACACCTCAGATACATATATACACACATACACACCTCATAGATACATATACACACACACACACCTCATAGATACATATACACACACACACACACCTCATAGATACATATACACACACACACACACACACACACCTCATAGATACATATACACACACACACACCTCATAGATACATATACACACACACCTCATAGATACATATACACACACCTCATAGATACATATACACACACCTCATAGATACATATACACACACCTCATAGATACATATACACACACACACACCTAATAGATACATACACACACACCTCAGATACATACACACACACACACACACACCTCATAGATACATATACACACACACACCTCATAGATACATATACACACACCTCATAGATACATATACACACACACACACCTAATAGATACATACACACACACCTCAGATACATATACACACACACACACCTCATAGATACATATACACACACACAGACCTCATAGATACATATACACACACCTCATAGATACATATACACACACACACCTAATAGATACATACACACACACCTCAGATACATATACACACACACACACACACACACCTCATAGATACATATACACACATACACACCTCATAGATACATATACACACATACACACCTCATAGATACATATACACACATACACCTCAGATACATATATACACACATACACACCTCATAGATACATATACACACACACACACACACCTCATAGATACATATACACACACACACACACCTCATAGATACATATACACACACCTCATAGATACATATACACACACCTCATAGATACATATACACACACACACCTCATAGATACATATACACACACCTCATAGATACACATACACACACACACACCTCATAGATACACATACACACACACACACACCTCATAGATACACATACACACACACACACCTCATAGATACACATACACACACACACACCCCTCATAGATACATACACACACACCTCATAGATACATATACACACACACACACACACACACCTCATAGATACATATACACACACACAGACATATCTCATATACATGACATTTACAGGTTTGGTACCTGTAGAACATCTTTCAAATGAAATTTAACTATAATGTGACATGTCATTATTCAAGGAGACATTAACCTTTGTCCTAAAAGCAGTCTCGCCGCCTCTTTCTCCTTTAATGTTCGCTTTAATTCAGTGGTTCTGGACGGTCGGTACAGATATTTTCTTTTCCCAGTACATTCATAGCTCCAGTGACCCATTTCGAGGCACTTCTGACAACGCACATTCTGCTTGTTTGCTTCACTGTAACAGATAAGAGTGTTAAATATAACGCAATTTCAGATCACAATTTGCACCATTTATTTATCTTAGTATCCTATTTACTGTTTACTTTCATAATACTTTTGTACATTTAATACACCAAAGCATTTGCCTGTCAGTGTAAAACGCCTCATCCCCCTCCCCCCCAAAAAAAAATAAAATAACATAAATATTACTAACATAATTATAAAAGTGCTTCTGGATTTCTGCAAGTTTGGGGTCACGGCAACCTGCAAGGCATGCAGAGCCCATTCAGTTCAGAGGCTGTACTGCTGCCCACCGATCATGGAATGTGTGAAGCGTGTTGAGACCAAGATCGCTGTGTAGCCCCAGCCTTAAGCCTCATGTACACGGCCATAAGGACAAGAATAGGATTTGTTCTAATGTATTTTTGCGGGGCCGTGGAACAGACTTACGGATGTGGACAGTACGTGGAGAATGGAGAAAGTCAGAACTCATCGGTATGTGCTAAGGCTGTTCAATACAAGATTCCAGCAAGAGATTTCAGCCCCAGAGGATTTTGTATTTTCATTTTTCACTCCCAGATTTTCCAAAGCCATAACTTTTTTACTTTTCTGTTCACATAGCCAGAGGAGGGCTTGATTTTTGTGGGACAAGTTTAACTTTCTAATGTCACCATTTAATATTAAATACAATGTAGTGGGGAGCTGTAAAAAAATCCAAATGGGGTAAAATTAAAAAACAAAAACCCAGTTCTGCAACAGTTTTATGGGTTTTGTTTTTACAGCGTTACCTATGTGGTAAACTGACCCATTACTTTTATTCTCACCATATTCTGACCCCTATATGTTTTTTGTGGATAAGTGTACGGAGCTGTGTGAGGGCTCATTTTTTGCGGAGCAATCTGTACTTTTCATTGATACTATTTTAGAGCGTATATGTCTTTTTGATCACTTTTTATTCAGTATTTTTGTTCAACGTGAAGCGACCAAAAGAAGATGCCAAATTGCTCATTTTGACTTTTTTCTGTTACATCATTCACCATATGGAATAAATTTTTTTATATTTTAATAGTACAGAAGTTTTTGCACATGGCAATGTCCTTGATCGTTTTTTTTATGGTTTATGTATTTTTATTTTGGGGAAAGGGGGTGATTTGAATATATACAGTACACACCAAAAGTTTGGACACACCTTCTCATTCAAAGAGTTTTCTGTATTTTCATGAGTATGAAAATTGTAGATTCACACTGAAGGCATCAAAACTATGAATTAACACATGTGGAATTATATACTTAACAAAAAAGTGTGAAACTACTGAAAATATGTCTTATATTCTAGGTTCTTCAAAGTAGCCACCTTTTGCTTTGATTACTGCTTTGCACACTCTTGGCATTCTCTTGATGAGCTTCAAGAGGTAGTCACCTGAAATGGTATTCCAACAGTCTTGAAGGAGTTCCCAGAGATCCTTAGCACTTGTTGGCCCTTTTGCCTTCACTCTACGGTCCAGCTCACCCCAAACCATCTCGATTAGGTTCAGGTCTGGTGACTGTGGAGGCCAGGTCATCTGGCGTAGCACCCCATCACTCTCCTTCTTGGTCAAATAGCCCTTACACAGCCTGGAGGTGTGTTTGGGGTCATTGTCCTGTTGATAAATAAATGATGGTCCAACTAAACGCAAACCGGATGGAATAGCATGCCGCTGCA
This sequence comes from Rhinella marina, assembly GCA_900303285.1. Classification (NCBI taxonomy): domain Eukaryota; kingdom Metazoa; phylum Chordata; class Amphibia; order Anura; family Bufonidae; genus Rhinella; species Rhinella marina. Next base: position 268,467 of record ONZH01009539.1, read on the forward strand.
AGATGCTGTGGTAGCCATGCTGGTTCAGTATGCCTTCAATTTTGAATAAATCCCCAACAGTGTCACCAGCAAAGTACCCCCACACCATCACACCTCCTCCATGCTTCACGATGGGAACCAGGCATGTAGAGTCCATCCGTTCACCTTTTCTGCGTCGCACAAAGACACGGTGCTTGGAACCAAAGACCTCAAATTTGGACTCATTAGACCAAAGCACAGATTTCCACTGGTCTAATGTCCATTCCTTGTGTTCTTTAGCCCAAACAAGTCTCTTCTGCTTGTTGCCTGTCCTTAGCAGTGGTTTCCTAGCAGCTATTTTACCATGAAGGCCTGCTGCACACAGTCTCCTCTTAACAGTTGTTGTAGAGATGTGTCTGCTGCTAGAACTCTGTGTGGCATTGACCTGGTCTCTAATCTGAGCTGCTGTTAACCTGCGATTTCTGAGGCTGGTGACTCGGATGAACTTATCCTCCGCAGCAGAGGTGACTCTTGGTCTTCCTTTCCTGGGGCGGTCCTCATGTGAGCCAGTTTCTTTGTAGCGCTTGATGGTTTTTGCGACTGCACTTGGGGACACTTTCAAAGTTTTCCCAATTTTTCGGACTGACTGACCTTCATTTCTTAAAGTAATGATGGCCACTCGTTTTTCTTTACTTAGCTGCTTTTTCTTGCCATAATACAAATTCTAACAGTCTATTCAGTAGGACTATCAGCTGTGTATCCACCTGACTTCTGCCCAACACAACTCATGGTCCCAACCTCATTTATAAGGCAAGAAATCCCACTTATTAAACCCGACAGGGCACACCTGTGAAGTGAAAACCATTTCAGGTGACTACCTCTTGAAGCTCATCAAGAGAATGCCAAGAGTGTGCAAAGCAGTAATCAAAGCAAAAGGTGGCTACTTTGAAGAACCTAGAATATAAGACATATTTTCAGTTGTTTCACACTTTTTTGTTAAAGGGGTTGTCCGGGTTCAGAGAAGAACCCGGACATACCTGCAATTTCACCCAGGCAGCCCGCCTGAAGAGGGCATCGGAGCATCCTATGCTCCGATGCCCTCCTTTGCCCTGCGCTAATTAGCGCAGGGCAAAGGAATTTCGCCGGGTTCCGGTGACGTACCGGTCCCTGCCGGGCAGAGGCTTCCGCCCGGCAGTGAGTCGGTGACGTCATCGGCGCTGATGGACAGGCTTCAGCGCTGCCCTAGCCAGTAAAACGGCTAGGGCAGCGCTAAAGCCGGCCCATTAAGGCCGGTGACGTCACCGAACTCACTGCCGGGCGGAAGTACCCGCCCGGCAGCGAGTATTTACAAAACAAGAGACCTTGCCCTGCGCGATCTAGCGCAGGGCAAGGGGGGGGCATCGGAGCATGAGATGCTCCGATGTCCTCTTCAGGCAGGCTGCCTGGGTGAAATTGCAGGTATGTCCGGGTTCTTCTCTGAACCCGGACAACCCCTTTAAGTATATAATTCCACATGTGTTAATTCATAGTTTTGATGCCTTCAGTGTGAATCTACAATTTTCATAGTCATGAAAATACAGAAAACTCTTTGAATGAGAAGGTGTGTCCAAACTTTTGGTCTGTACTGTATATCTATTTTTTGACACTTTTTATAGTTTCCCTAGGGAACTATAACAAGCAATCATCAGATTGCTTCTCTCATAGACTCCAATGCATTACACTATGGGGTACATTTATCAAGCTGGTGTAATGTAAAACTGGCCTAGTTGCCCATAGCAACCAATCAGATTCCACTTTTCATTTTTCACAGCTTCTATGGAAAATGAAAGGTGGAATTTGGTTGTTATAGGCAACTAAGCCAGTTCTATTTTACACCATTTTGATAAATCTTCCCCGATGTGGTTGCGTGGGAACTAATGTGCGGTAGCCTAGTATCACTCAGGAGTACAGAGGCTGCTGCACACACCATCCGGCTCCCCCAGTCCTTGCTAGGGGGAGCCGGTACACACCCAGAAGCGTGCACTTCCAGGTTTTTGAGCTCCCAGATGCCGTGGTCTTGTTTGACCATGTCATTCACGGTGGTTAAATGTACACAATCAACAATATCGTTGACTGCATACATTAGTCCCAGGTGGCACCTGGACCGCTATGGCGCCTGCTGGGTCTCGCGAGTCGGTGCTATCTTTATGTATGGTGTCTGGAAGGAGTTAAAAAAAGTAACCCAGCATTTTGCTAAGGTGATCTGTCAATAGTTTATGTTGCCCTTAGTTAGGACATCATAAAACTATTTTCAGCCCTTGAAGGGGCTGTCCAATTTATTAAAGAAATCAGCCAAGTCAGGATTTGTGCTAAAATAACATATACTCACCTATTTTATTCCCCTCTGCTTCTAGCACTTCCGCTTCAATGCTCTGCACCATGCAGTGTTTGGTTGCAGCCATGAAATTACAGTATACGCCACTTGACCACTGCAGCCAATCACTGGCTTCAGTGGTATCTAGGGTACAAAGCCAAAATGATGTCATGGCTGCACTGGCAGGCAGGATCAGCACTGGAAACGGCAGTGGACAAAATAGGTGAGTATATTTTATATTATTTTTCACAAATGCTGCCTTGGACTTTTTTTTTTTTTTTTTAAGGGGGTGTCCCAATACAAACATTTATACCCTACCCCACAGGATAGGGCATGTGTCTGATTGAAGGGGGTTAGAAAAATGTGGCCCCTGCTGATCACGAAAAAGGGGGGCAGGGTCAACATTTCTTAAGAGGCACAGATCTCTTAAAAAATGTGGCAAATTTCCAGACAGTCTGTGTGCCAGATATGTAACTGTACACCAGCTATGAGCTGGACAGATCTCGACCATCATTTACCTCAGTTTGTGGCGTCTCAAACTATGGCAAAAAGATGTCTTGCACCATAATCTCTGACTTTTTTTTACTCCACAATAGTAGTATAAAACATAGAATGACTGTCAGTAAAAAGGAAAAAAAGACGGCCTAGTAGAGATCTAATCTTTCTACTGATCTATACCCAGGACTGTGACGAGTCTGGAGGAAAGAAAGTTTGTACACAAACATAGAAGAGGATTCTTTACGGTAAGAGTAGTAAGACTATAGAAGTCTCTGCCTGAGGAGGTGGTGATGGTAAGTTCACTAAAAGAGTTCAAGAGAGGCCTGGATGGATTTCTTCTAGAATATCACAAGTAATGGGAATTTCTGAAGACGGGATGTTGATCCAGAAGTGTATTCTGGCAATTATGGAGGGAATGTCGCTGGCATAAATGGGGCACTGTGAGTACAGAACAAAAAGAAGTCCTGCAGCATTCATACGTGTGCATGTATGTGTAGGAGGAGGTAGGGTCGCACACAACCGTTTTTACCTCAGGCTGCTGGAGGGCATGCTACTACTCAGAACTTGTCATGAAGCAAACATCTGTTGCCAAAAAAAAGGACATGGCTGGATTACATAGAGATGATACCCACTTCTTCCACAGAAAAGTAAAAAAAAAAAAAAAAAAAAAGGCTTCTGGTCCCAGTGATGTTTATAGTTGACTTGTACATCTATGTAGAGGCTTCCTCCGGGGACACGTGTACATCTATACAGAGGCTTCCTCCGGGGAAACGTGTACATCTATACAGAGGCTTCCTCCGGGGAAACGTGTACATCTATACAGAGGCTTCCTCCGGGGAAACGTGTACATCTATACAGAGGCTTCCTCCGGGGAAACGTGTACATCTATACAGAGGCTTCCTCCGGGGAAACGTGTACATCTATACAGAGGCTTCCTCCGGGGACACGTGTACATCTATACAGAGGCTTCCTCCGGGGACACGTGTACATCTATACAGAGGCTTCCTCCGGGGAAACGTGTACATCTATACAGAGGCTTCCTCCGGGGAAACGTGTACATCTATACAGAGGCTTCCTCCGGGGAAACGTGTACATCTATACAGAGGCTTCCTCCGGGGAAACGTGTACATCTATACAGAGGCTTCCTCCGGGGAAACGTGTACATCTATACAGAGGCTTCCTCCGGGGAAACGTGTACATCTATACAGAGGCTTCCTCCGGGGAAACGTGTACATCTATACAGAGGCTTCCTCCGGGGAAACGTGTACATCTATACAGAGGCTTCCTCCGGGGAAACGTGTACATCTATACAGAGGCTTCCTCCGGGGAAACGTGTACATCTATACAGAGGCTTCCTCCGGGGAAACGTGTACATCTACACAGAGGCTTCCTCCGGGGAAACGTGTACATCTACACAGAGGCTTCCTCCGGGGAAACGTGTACATCTACACAGAGGCTTCCTCCGGGGAAACGTGTACATCTACACAGAGGCTTCCTCCGGGGAAACGTGTACATCTACACAGAGGCTTCCTCCGGGGAAACGTGTACATCTACATAGAGGCTTCCTCCGGGGACACGTGTACATCTATATAGAGGCTTCCCCCGGGGACACGTGTACATCTATATAGAGGCTTCCTCCGGGGACACGTGTACATCTATATAGAGGCTTCCTCCGGGGACACGTGTACATCTATATAGAGGCTTCCTCCGGGGACACGTGTACATCTATATAGAGGCTTCCTCCGGGGACACGTGTACATCTATATAGAGGCTTCCTCCGGGGACACGTGTACATCTATATAGAGGCTTCCTCCGGGGACACATGTACATCTATATAGTGGCTTCCTCCAGTGACACATGTACATCTATATACAGGCTTCCTCCAGTGACATGTGTACATTTATATAGAGGTTTCCTCTTGTCCCATGTGTACATCAGGATTACTATCTGACAGGACTGAGGGGTTCATACTTACAGTATAACAGGCATTATGCACTATGTGAACAGTCCCCTACTCCTCCTCTAATAACTACCAGGACGCCAGTACGTGCACATAAATCACAGAGCCAGACGTTGAGCCTGGGCTCAGCCCCCTCCCTCCTCCATAACTCGCCATCGCTACCTACCGCTGGCCCAGCACACTTCCCGCCCAAAATGACGCAACCAACAAGCATTCCGTTCCTCACTCCTCCCCCCGCCGCCTCGCTTTCCCAGTCTGAGGTTCTACTTACGCCTGCCTACGAGCGATCAGCCGGTGCATGGGGGTAGCCATGTTGGTAAGAGCCAGGCGCCGCCCCGCTGCATGCCGGGCAATAGCAGTCTGCAGGAAATATTGGTGAAACGCAGCAGCTAGTGGCGTCATGGCGTCGGCAGCCATGTTTGACGAGGGCACTTGATTCATAGCTGCCAATTCTCTGAAGCATTTTAGCTACAAATTCAAGTGGTGGAGGTTTTGTAGTGGGGTATGAGTCTGCTATGTCTGTGTCCCTGCTCCCAGCACATGCCTGATAATGTTAGAACATCAGGGTATGTTTCACTTCTCAGCTAAATGAGAAATCTGCCATTAACCCATTAAAACCACTCGTGAAGTGTAACTGGCACTTCAAGTTGTATGGGGGAAGGGATTGTAAGAATTTTTGTAATGAAGTGAATCTGCATACCTCCCAACATTGTAAATGGAAAAAGAGGGACAAATTGTGCGGCACGCAAATTTTTTCGCCACTAGGCCACGCCTCTAACTCCACCCAAAACATAACTATACACCTAATCCCACAGTCCCCTTACTGCCCCACATAGTAATTATTCCCCAGTTATGTGCCCCTAGTAATATGCCCAGCTGTGCCCCCAGTAATATGCCCTGTTATGTGCCCCCAGTAATATGCCCTGTTATGTGCCCCCAGTAATATGCCCTTTTATGTGCCCCCAGTAATATGCCCACCTTGTGCCCCCCAGTAATATGCCCACATTGTGCCACCCTGTAATACGCCCACATTGTGCTCCCCAGTAATGTTGTGCCCCCAGTAATATGCCCACATTGTGCTCTGCAGTTTATGTTGTGGCCCCAGTAATATGCCAAAATTTGTGCTCCCCAGTAATGTTGTGCCCCCAGTAACATGTCCACATTGTGCCCCCAGTAGTATATTGTCCCCCAGTAATATGCCCACATTGTGCTCTGCAGTTTATGTTGTGCCCCCAGTAATATGCCAAAATTTGTGCTCCCCAGTAATGTTGTGCCCCCAGTAACATGTCCACATTATGCCCCTAGTAATATATTGTCCCCCAGTAATATGCCCACATTGTGCCATTCAAAGAAGGTTGAAAAAAATAAACACCATAATACCTACCTTCTTCCTAGCAACATCACCAGCAGGACATGTTCTTCTCTAGTCTGGAGGGGGCGGAGCCAAGGCTGACTGACGGCCGGACCCACCCCTTCCCAGACCGAAGGTGTGGAGAGCCGCCTGGAGGTACGGAGAGCCTGCAGGGAGGATGTGAGGGAGAATGGATGAAGCAGCGAGCCGATGCCGGCTCTCTGCTTTATCACCATTCAGGCAACTGTCTCTGCGTCCTATGGACGCAGGGACAGCTGCCAGAAACCGGGACATACCTCCCCCGTACTGTGACAGCGGGACTGCCACTGTAATCTGGGACATTCCTGCTGGATCCGGGACGGTTGGGAGGTATGAATCTGCTCAGTTTTGTTAAAAATCTGCCTCTGAAGTTTTCCATTAGCAATGCATTAACCCCTTGCATTAAGACCAGGCCTATTTCCATTTTTACATTTTGGGCTTATTTTTTTGCAGGACAAGATGCATCTTTAATGCCACCATTTAATTTACCATGTCTTGTATTAGAAAACGGGTCTTGACATCACACCGTTTTTTTTTTTATTTTTTTGTTTTGTTTTACTAATTTAAAAAAAATAACCTTTGGAAAAATCTAAATTTTCTTTGTATCACCATATTCTGACAACCGTAACTTTTTTTATATTTCGGTCTAAAGAGGGCTGTATAAGGGCTTGTTTTTTTTTTTGCATAACAAACAGGTACCATTTTTGTAGTATGTAAGACTTTGATCACTGTTATTCAATTTTTTGGGGGGTTAAGATGACAAAAAAAAATGGCAAATTGCATGTTTTTCTTTTTTTTCTGTTACGGTGTTCACTGCACAGGAATTTTTTAAATATTTTAATAGTTCAGACATTTTCAGATGCGGCGATACCCAATATGTTTATTTTTTAATTGTTTATATCTTATCGTATGTAAAATTGGGAAAGGGTGGTGATTTAAACTTTTAATATATTGGTGTTTTTTTTTATTTTTTTAAAACTTTGTTTCACTTTTTTTAATAACCATTAGCCCCCTTAGGGGCCTAGTACTTGGGATCTTTTGATCCCCTCTCCTATTCACCCTAATAGAGATCTATTAGAGCGAATATGATTTTTACCCTCTCCTTTCCATACTGTGCCTCGTGGATAGCTCAGTATGGAGAAAGCCATGACAGGCTTAGATCGCATCAGCAGCGCCTAGACTGCCATGGCAATCGATCGGAGACCCGCGATTTCACTGCTGGGGCTCCAATCGGAAGGAGCCTTCTGCCTTCACTTCAGGTGCTGTGATCAGCGTTGATTGTGACAACTGAGGGGTTAAATGACAGGGGCGGCGCAATCAATATGCTATCTATATGATACAACCAGCACCCGCCATATATGGAGCAAGCCTGCTGCAGAGGCCCCCTCAATACACATGCAGACACATTATGCTGCATATATAAGGCACTATGGGTTAAGGGTAGAGGTGAGCGAATTTCATGTTATAAAATTCTTTCTCAATTCGTGTTGTGGTAAAAGGTGAATTGTGTTATGGATTCCGTTACCACAGACTCTAACGCAATTCTATGATGGAATGCATAACGGAATGCCTTTAGAGGCATTCCGTTATTCATTCCGTCTTAATAGAAGTCTATGGGCTGCATTATGGATCCGTCCAGTCTCCGTTATGCAGGAGAGGACTCCCCTGCATAAGACGGAATGAATAACGGAATGCCTCTAAAGGCATTCCGTTATGCATTCCATCATAGAATTGCGTTAGAGTCTGTGGTAACGGAATCCATAAAGCAATTCACCTTTTACCACAACACAAATTGTGAAAGAATTTTATAACATGAAATTCGCTCATCTCAGGTTAAGGGGTTAAATGAGTGATACTAAGCCTCAGCCTGCCTCTAGTCTCCCTGATACATACATTGATATAAATGTCCCTATAAGGTGTAAGGTCTCATTCACATGTCAGTGTTTTGGTCAGTGATTTCCATCAGTGATTGTGAGCCAAAACCAGGATTGGAGCCTCCAGAGATAAGGTATAATGGAAAGATCTGCACCGCTTCTGTATTTAGAGCTGCACCTGGTTTTGGCTCAAAATCACTGATGGAAATCACTGACACTGACGTGTGAATAAGGGATAAAACTACTTCTGCCGGTCTCCCCGACTATTACACTGACAGTCTGTGGTGAGCACTGGCAACACATCTCTCCTCTATCTTCCAGGTGTGCTCACTACCTAAACTAGACGCCAGGCAGATATAGGCAAGATAGGCAGTCCGCAATTAGCACTGCCAGTCAATGTAGAAATCAGGGAAAAACAGTTTTACAATACATAGGGACAGATATATACCTATATGTATACAGCTGTCCTCTGTCTCCCTATTACACTGAATGTCAGAGGTGAGAGCTAAAAGCGTATCTCCCCAGCAGCTAGTTAGTGAGAGAGAGCATCGGGGAGCTAGAGGAGAGACCTGCTTCCAGTGACTATCACTGACAGCAGAGGCGTAGCTAGAGGTTCAGCACAGGGGGGGCGAAACATACTTGAGTGGGCCCCCCACTTAGTGGCTTCCCAAACGCACGTTTCCAACTTCACAGGCACATACTACTAGTTGTGGTTATAATATTGTATTAGAAAGATGACTGTATAAACTGTTAGATCATCTATGCTGTTAAGTACAGTACAATAGACTTTCTACATACCCTAGTCTAAATACTCTACCATATAATGCAGTAAAATATAGGAGTAATAGGAGTAAAAAACAAGGGGACTCCTATGTTAAAGGAAACCTGTCCCAGTTCATCATCATCCTCACATCAGCCTACTGTGCCCCATCAGACCTCAGATCAGCGTATTGTGCCCCCATCAGACCTCAGATCAGCAGAATGTGCCCCCATCAGTCCTCACATCACCCTACTGTGCCCCCATCAGACCTCAGATCAGCGTATTGTGCCTCCATCAGACCTCAGATCAGCGTATTGTGCCCCCATGAGACCTCAGATCAGCAGAATGTGCCCCCATCAGACCTCAGATCAGCGTATTGTGCCCCCATCAGACCGCAGATCAGCGAATTTGTGAACCATCAGACCTCAGATCAGCGTATTGTACCCCCATCAGACCTCAGATCAGCAGAATGTGCCCCCATCAGTCCTCACATCACCCTACTGTGCCCCCATCAGACCGCAGATCAGCGTATTGTGCCTCATCAGACCTCAGATCAGCGTATTGTGCCCCCATCAGACCTCAGATCAGCGTATTGTGCCCCAATCAGACCTCACATCAGCCTACTGTGCCCCATCAGACCTCAGATCAGCGTATTGTGCCTCATCAGACCTCAGATCAGCGTATTGTACCCCCATCAGACCTCAGATCAGCAGAATGTGCCCCCATCAGTCCTCACATCACCCTTCTGTGCCCCATCAGACCTCAGATCAGCCTACTGTGCCCTCATCAGATCTCAGATCAGCAGAATGTGCCCCCATCAGACCTCAGATCAGCGTATTGTGCCCCATCAGACCTCAGTTCAGCGTATTGTGCCCCCATCAGACCTCAGATCAGCAGAATGTGCCCCCATCAGTCCTCACATCACCCTACTATGCCTACTATCAGACCTCAGATCAGCATATTGTGCCCCCATCAGACCTCAGATCAGCGTATTGTGCCCCTTCAGACCTCAGATCAGGGTATTGTGCCCCCATCAGACCTCAGATCAGCGTATTGTGCCCCCATCAGACCTCAGATCAGCGTATTGTGCCCCATCAGACCTCAGATCAGGGTATTGTGCCCCCATCAGACCTCAGATCAGCGTATTGTGCCCCCATCAGACCTCAGATCAGCAGAATGTGCCCCCATCAGTCCTCACATCACCCTACTATGCCACCATCAGACCTCAGATCAGCGTATTGTGCCCCATCAGACCTCAGATCAGGGTATTGTGCCCCAATCAGACCTCACTGCGTGCAGCGTCAGGTCATAGTCCGCGCCGGCCAGGGAAGACAGTGGAGCGCCGGACCGGAGGGCAGCCGCAGCACGGGACAGGTAAGAGAGGTTTTTTATTTTAATCTTATGTGGCTGGGTGGGCTGATCTGAGGTCTGATGGGGGTCCTTAAATACAAGTGAGCGCTTCCATAATGGAAGCGCTCACTTGCACTCACCTGATAGTTTTAAGGTCATCCTTGCTGGGCCCCCCCTGAGTCACTGGGCCCGGAGCCGTCGCCCCCCCTGCCCCCCTGGTAGCTACGCCTCTGCTGACAGTCAATATAATAGGCAGAGACATGGGTAGAAATAGCCTGCCTCTGCATGTAATAGCCATCTTCAGCATACAGTATACTGTGAACACTGAAGACAGGTTTTCTTTAGCAGCACTCATTTAGAGAACTGCTGAGGGAAAAATTTAGAGACCGATTTTTAATAAAACTGAACAAAATCACTTAAAGGGTTATTCCCATCTTGGACAATGGGGGCATATCCCACCGCTGGGACCCGCACCTATATCAAGAACGGAGCCCCCAAAGTGAAGGAGGGCGCACTACGCATGCGCAGCCGCCCTCCATTCATTTCTATGGGGCCCCCGAAAATAGCCGAGCGCTGGCTTGGCTATTTCCGTCGGCTACATAGGAATGAATGGGAGCATGTGCGGTGCGCTCCCATTCATTTCTATGGGAGCAGCGGGGACCTGTGCCTGGTGGTGGCCGGACCCCGAGAAACCCGGGGTCCTCAAGGCGCAGCTCTACCCGCTCTGTTCTTGATATATGGGACCCGCATCTATCAGACAATGGGGGCATATCCTAGCGATATGCCCCATTGTCTAAGATGGGAATACCCCTTTAAAAAGGTTTTCTAAGATTTTGATACTGATGACCTATCCTCTCCCCTGATAGGTCATCAGTATCTGATCGATGAGGGTCCGACACTCTGGACTCCGCCAATCAGGTGTTTGAGCTCACAGGAGCGCCGCTGCCTTCTCTCGCAGCTCACCAAGCACAGCGCCGTACATTGTATAGCGGCAGTACTTGGTATTGCAGCTCAGCCCTATTCACTTGAATGGGGCTGAACTGCTCCTAGGCCACGTGACACATGAACGTGTCATCACTCAGCTTAGGAAGTGTTGGTGCCTTCTCAAACATATGATCAGCGGGGGTCCCGGATGTTGGACTCCCACGAATAGTTACTGATGATCTATCCTGAGGATAGGTCATTAGTATCAAAGTCTCGGAAAAACCCCTTTAACCCCATCCTGTCAGAAAGCTTCCAGTTCCACATCAGATCACATTATTGTCAATGGGAATCTAGCTGTTAACAGCATTATCTGGCTATAACGGATACAGTGAACTCCGGCAGGCTGTTCCTCTGCCAGATTTCTGAAGGCAGGTATGAATGCACCTTTAGTAAATCTGCTCCATAGCTTTTGGAATTTTTCAAGTTTAAGCCCATGGAGCCATATTCCACACATTTATAGCCATGCTCAGGAGCCTGCCTCTGCCCATGCTGTACATTTATGGAGGAGCTGTGCTCACATCATCAGATTATAGCTGATACTCTGCTGTAGTGACCAGGATTGGAGATAACTCCTATCCTGGCTACTTATCTTAAAGGGGTATTCCGGTTACCATAAATATAACTTACCAGCAGAAGGACCCTGCTTCGCCCGGGTACATTTAATTTAATGTTTGTGTGTGTCGTTAAAAGATATCGAGAGTGAACTCTACCGTATCCCGCCTCCTTAACAGTTACCTCCACAGCCCCCACCCCTTAAAGAGGACCTTTCATGCTTTTATTTTACAGTAGCTAAATACCTTTACTGATGCTGCCACCCATGACCGTTCTTCAAAATAGCGCTCCTGCGCCCCGCTGTGCCCCCCTGTATTTTTCCCGCTCAGTATGCTAATACTGAGCATCGGTACAGGGAGGAGGAGACGCCCGGGTTTCTCAATGGGCGTCTCCTTCTCCCTGGCTGTGCCGGGATCCAATCACATCGGAGAGCGTCACAGCCAAGGAGTTTTTTTCTCCCTGGCTGTGATGCTCTCCGATGTGATTGGATCGCTGGACAGCCAGGGAGAAGGAGACGCCCATTGAGAAACCCTGGCGTCTACAGTCATGGCCAAAAGTTTTGAGAATGACACAAATATTCATACATTTTCACATGATCTGCTGCCCTCTGGTTTTTATGTGTGTTTGTCAGATGTTTTTATCACATACAGAAATATAATTGCAATCATATTATGAGTAACAAAAGCTTATATTGACAGTTAGAATGAGTTAATGCAGCAAGTCAATATTTGCAGTGTTGACCCTTCTTCTTCAGGACCTCTGCAATTCTCCCTGGCATGCTCTCAATCAACTTCTGGACCAAATCCTGACTGATAGCAGTCCATTCTTGCACAATCAATGCTTGCATTTTGTCAGAATTTGTAGGTTTCTGTTTGTCCACCCGTCTCTTGATGATTGACCACAAGTTCTCAATGGGATTAAGATCTGGGGAGTTTCCAGACCATGGACCCAAAATCTCTATGTTTTGTTCCCTGAGCCATTTAGTTATCACCTTTGCTTTATGGCAAGGTGCTCCATCATGCTGGAAAAGGCATTGTTAATCGCCGAACTGCTCTTGGACGGTTGGGAGAAGTTGCTCTTGGAGGACATTCTGGTACCATTCTTTATTCATGGCTGTGTTTTTAGGCAAGACTGTGAGAGAGCCGATTCCCTTGGCTGAGAAGCAACCCCACACATGAATGGTTTCAGGATGCTTTACAGTTGGCATGAGACAAGACTGGTGGTAGCACTCACCTCGTCTTCTCCGAATAAGCTGTTTTCCAGATGTCCCAAACAATCGAAAAGGGGATTCATCAGAGAAAATGACTTTACCCCAGTCCTCAGCAGTCCACTCCCTGTACCTTTTGCAGAATATCAGTCTGTCCCTGATGTTTTTTCTGGAGAGAAGTGGCTTCTTTGCTGCCCTCCTTGAGACCAGGCCTTGCTCCAAGAGTCTCTGCCTCACAGTGCGTGCAGATGCACTCACACCTGCCTGCTGCCATTCCTGAGTAAGCTCTGCACTGCTGGTAGCCCGATCCTGCAGCTGAAACACTTTTAAGAGACGGTCCTGGCACTTGCTGGTCTTTCTTGGGCGCCCTGGAGCCTTTTTGGCAACAATGGAACCTCTCTCCTTGAAGTTCTTGATGATGCGATAGATTGTTGACTGAGGTGCAATCTTTCTAGCTGCGATACTCTTCCCTGTTAGGCCATTTTTGTGCAGTGCAATGATGACTGCACGTGTTTCTTTAGAGATAACCATGGTGAACAGAAGAGAAACAATGATGCCAAGCACCAGCCTCCTTTTAAAGTGTCCAGTGGTGTCATTCTTACTTAATCATGACAGATTGATCTCCAGCCCTGTCCTCATCAACACCCACACCTGTGTTAATGGAGCAATCACTGAAACGATGTTAGCTGGTCCTTTTAAGGCAGGGCTGCAATGATGTTGAAATGTGTTTTGGGGGATAAAGTTCATTTTCTAGGCAAATATTGACTTTGCAAGTAATTGCTGTTAAACTGATCACTCTTTATAACATTCTGGAGTATATGCAAATTGCCATTATAAAAACTGAAGCAAAGTAGACTTTGTAAAAATTAATATTTGTATCATTCTCAAAACTTTTGGCCATGACTGTACTCCTCCCTGTACCGATGCTCAGTATTAACATACTGAGCGGGAGAAATACAAGGGGGCATAGCGGGGCGCAGGAGCGCTATTTTGAAGAACGGTCACGGGTGGCAGCATCAGCGGGGGGTACCCTCCCAGTAAAGGTATTTAGCTAATGTAGAATAAAAGCATGAAAGGTCCTCTTTAACACTGACTCCCCCCACAGTGCCCTGTCTCCTTAAAATGGGACCTCCACAACAGCTCACCCCCTTAACTTTGACCTTCACAGCAGCCTGCACCTTTAACAGTGAGTTTCACAGCACCTCATCCCCTTGACAGTGACCTCCACAGGGGCCCGCCCCTTAGGTGATCTCTACATCACCCACCCCTTAACACTGACTATAGGTTACAGTCCCCTTAACTAACCTCCACTATTCCTGGCCCCCTTGACAGAGACCTCCAGGACTCTGCTCCTTTAACAGTGATTGTCACAGTACCCTACTCCCTTAACAGTGACCTCACAGTACCCCACTACCCCTTTAATAGTGGCCTCCACAGTCCCCTCCTCCCTTAACAGTGACCTCCACAGCAGCCTGCCCCCTTAACAGTAACATCCATAGCGCCCTATCCTTTAACTGTGACCTCCACAGCAGCCTGCCCCTTGGGTGGCCAAAGGTCTGTTTTTAGGCCGGACAGTCCAGCTTTCAGACTCCCTGTCCTTAATCCAGCACAAGGCCTGGATGGACATAAGGATGTGCTTTTAAACAGCTCACTCTCAGACAGCAGCACTGTGTAGTCTGAGCGTGAGCTGCAGGAAGAAAGTCACCCTCCCCTGCAGCTGACAGAAGTTGATTTTTACCTTCATTTTTTTGCAATCCCTGACAGCTGCGTAGTGAGAGGGGGAGTGGCCTGATCAGGTCAGGGACGTGGCTTAGCAGGAACGGGGGGGGGGGTTAAGGCCTTCTTTTGAGGGTGGCCTGAATTGCAGGTCGATGGCATGGTAATTTATGAGGAAACACAGTGGGTAGCAGTGGAAGAAAACATCTTTTATTACTACTGAACAGTAAATATGTGACATTTACATTATATTAAGTAATGATTGATGATGAATTAGTCTAAAACATAAGGTATATTCATGGTAATAAGAATACCCCTTTAACAGTGTCATCCACAGCGTCCTGCCCCTTTAAAGCAGACCTACAGCAGTGAAGAAAACTGACTGGGTTGTTATGGAAACCTTTTGTGAAACTGTATGTGGAGGCTAAGGGCCTGCAAGCTTCTATTGGCTGATAAGGGTCATGTGACCAGGCTTCTATTGGCTAATGCATTTTTTGGGAATATCTCAGGAACGGTACGTCCTAGAGAGCTGTGACCCAGTTTTAAACCTTCCCGGACACCTGCTGTACCTGTGTGCCAAGTTTCGTGATTGTAGCTGCGACGGTGCGGATTCCTTTAGCGGACATACACACATACATACATACATACATACATACACTCAGCTTTATATATTAGATGTTTTAGACTAATTCATCATCAATAACTACCTAATATAATGTCAATTTCACATATTTACCGTTCAGTAGTTATAAAGCAGTTTTCTTCCTCTGCTACCCACTGTGTTTCCTCATAAGTTACCCATCGACCTGTAGTTCTGAGCCTCTGTTAGGTCGAGCATGCTCAGTGTGTTGCTATCAATTCTCCACCTAAATGTTAGTGCTGGTGATTACTGAGTAGAGGGGGGGTGTCTGGACTGTATATCAGGCAGCCAATCGATAAACATCAACACTAACAGCAGGAAAGCTAGGGATTGTGGGGATTGTAGTTTTGTGAGGGAAGATCAGGAGCCATGACGCTCGCAGTGTGTTGCAGGCTCACACAGGAGCTAGACAAAGGGATTGTCTGCTGATGGGCATCTTTTATCTGGATGAAAGATACCCGATTGTCGGCAGCACATCTTCCAGCATTATCAGGAAATCCACAGATAAGCAGCACAACAATCCCCCAGATTTGGGTTTAGCCAGAAACAAGAAACTTGGTGGACGCAGTGTCGGATCCTGGTCTGGCCAGAATATATAGTGAAGAAAACCATATCCCTCCTCAGGTTCAGCCAAAGAAGTGGTTTATTCAATAACCAGCACCAAACGTAACTACGTTTCTATTTTACCCTAGTCTAGAAAACTCTGTACATAGCATGGAAATGAATGAAGCAGTGGTCATACATCTACACCACTGCTCCATTCATTTACTGGAGGTCATCACAAGAAAGTGGGATATCAGTAAAATGCTATGCTTTATAAGTAAAATTCTTATCAACAGAGATTAATACTGAGGAAGTTTTTAGTCTGGTCAAGTAAGCTGGTGACAACCTGCTGCTGTCACAGCTTTGTGGGAGATTTCATTACCATTCCAGGGGTCTGAGCAGGGCTGGTTTTATAGACAACAAGGCCCTTGGCAACCTGGAAATTAGGGCTTTCCTCACACACCTTTTTAGGCATGTTTTCTGTTACGCTGGCAGCCTATATCCGTCGCTCCACTCATCATGTGTCTGTCCTGTGTATATGCGTGAATAGGAGCTTGGTTCATTGTATCTCTACTCCGTTTCAGCAATGCAAGGGTTACACCCTCCAAAAGGGTGAGGACTCCAATGACGATTGTGTGCTGGAGAGGATCTGGGAGCCAGTAAGGGATGCTGAGGATGGGGCAACATCAGAGGAGGAGAGTGATGGCGGCAGCAGTAAAGAGCAGAAGCAACGTACCTGCTTTGGGATTTGCTGATGCTGCTG
Source organism: Rhinella marina (assembly GCA_900303285.1). NCBI lineage: Eukaryota > Metazoa > Chordata > Amphibia > Anura > Bufonidae > Rhinella > Rhinella marina. The sequence goes on from ONZH01009539.1 coordinate 285,015, forward strand.
ACACTGGGTGCATTAGGCCCAAAAAGTGCCGAGCTTGGCTGCCTGTACCTCTGTGCGAGCAATTCCCGTATGGTGCTTTTTCTCCACAAGGCAGGCACACAAAACCACAGATAATTGCAAGATCTGCAGAATTAAAATATGCCATGGGAGTTCCAACACAATTATAGGTATCAGAGCTCTATTGCAGCACATCACCAGATCTTTGGGAAAAAATGTTGTTGTTTTTTTGCAGCAAGGCAGCAACATAGCCAGGTCCTTTTGACCTTTCCCCACACAATTTCATTGGGTTGTCTCCCACAGCAGACACTTAACCACCTCTTCCTCCATGGACATGTTCCCGTCCCCAACAGCAGCCGGGCACAGCACCACTTCCATTGCCATATGGTGTTGGCCTAGGCGAGAGTAGCCACAAAGGCAAGCAGTTGCTAAAGCACATGAAACAGCAAACATCCTGCTGGCTGTCACCCCATCAACTCCAATGTAAGGTCGTCAGCAGTTGATGACACTGGGATGGCAGCTGGTGACACTAAGGGGCAGCCTAATGACATGGGGGGGGGGGGGGCTGATGAGTTTTTATAAAGAAAATTTAATTCGTTTTTTGTTATTAGAGTAATCGATTAATCTATAGAATACTTGATTACAATAGCTGCAGCCCTAGATGTGATTAATAGTGACATCCCTGGCTGACTACTAGTGCCCACTAAGTATGGTCCAATTATATAATTATATCCAAGACTATGATCATACACTGTGATGTCTACTAAACGTCCAGTGACAGTGCAATCACGTACCTGGGGTGTAGGGTATTGGAAGGTTTAATGTTATATCCCTGGAGGTCTTGCATTGTTAAATTCCTGCTTTAGGGCAGTGGAAAAATTAATAGTTAAATTCATGATCTAGGGTCATGAATGATTTGATAATAAAGTCCCTGCTAGTCTAGAACAGGGAAAGGGTTAATTATACAATTTCTCATGGTTTAGTGTAGTAAATGGGTTAATAATTAAATCCCTGATGGTCTAGAGCAGTAAAACGGTTAATTTTACATTAGCTGGTTATTTAGGACAGTGAAGGGATCCATGGTAAATTCTCTGGTGGACTAAAATAGTAAACGGATTAATGATAAAGTCTTTGATGATCTAGGGCGGAGATGCCCAACCTGCAGCTCTCCAGCTGTTGCAAAGCTACGACTCCCAGTATGCCTGGACAGCCTACAGCTATCAGGGCCTGTTGGGAGTCGTAGTTTTACAACAGCTGGAGGGCCACAGGTTGGGCATACCTGATCTAGGGCAATGAAGTGGTTGAAGTGGATCTATGATCTGAGTATGCTGCCTTATGTAAGGGCACAAACAATATTATTGTGGTATTATAGTGGAATACACTGGACACATAGGCCAGTCTTGATCACCTTGCACTGGAGTAAAGACAGGTTTACATGCCATTTGCCACAATGTACAGCCGACAGTCGGCTGCTCGTTCAGTGGAGGAGACTGCTGTATTTACATGCAGCGATCTCCTTCACAGTTCGAGGACGAGGGATTGCTTTTGCGATCGCTCATCCTCATACAGCTGCACTGTTTCTGGGCATCAGATAGATCTTTAATCAGCACGATCTGCTGCCCAGAAATGATAATGTATGTGCCTGCACTAACAACAGGATCACCCGATGAACGAGTGTTTCACTCAGGTGATCAGTAGCGCCATTACATGGGCAGATTGTTGGGAACACAGGAACGTTCCTTCCCCATAATCCACTATAACCTCATAACAGTAACATGAAAATTGGAAAAATCCTCCCAAAAATGTCACCTTTTTTTTGTAGATTTTTAATATGTCTCTGCAGTAAATCTTGTTGGCACACAACTAAGGGGACACAATTGCATTTTTACCCCTTAGTGACATAATTAATTTTAGCCTTAAAGGGGTATTCCCATCTCACAAATGTAGTTTGTATAGTTAGATATAACCATACCAATATTATTACTAATAGAATGTATTTATATAAAATGTACCGTTTAGAAGATTTGCCTATTTGTATGTCCATTGTCCCACACACATCAGTCAGGCCGTTGCCCCTAGTTACGACCACCGCAGCCATGTAGTAGTGGTGGTCAGCTTGCTCCTGTTCAAACCCGCTCTGAGGTAACTGCTGTATTGTGAACATACATTACATGAGCATGTGCAGACACATCTTAAGGTTGTAGCATTTTTGTCTGCGATTCTAAAACGCAGAGAAACGGATCCTGTTCCAAGATCAATTCATCTCCATGGAACAGGATCCATTTATAAAGTCTGCGTTTTGGACGGATCCTGACCATTGCATTTTGGACTGGTAGCGCCCAAAACGCAGATGTGAAAGTATCCTAAGATGTGTCTCCGCATGGTCATGCAATGTGCGTTCACAATACAGCAGTTACCTCAGAGCGGGTTTAAACTATAGCAAGCTGGCCACCACTACTACATGGCCGCGGTGGCCGTAACTAGGGGCAACGGCCTGACTGATGTGTGTGGGACAATGCCTACACAAATAGGCAAATCTTCTAAATGGTACATTTTATATAAATACATTCTATTAGTAATAATATTGGTATGGCTATATCTAACTATACAAATTACATTTGTGAGATGGGAATACCCCTTTAAGGACCAATATGTTCCCCCTTTGTGTTACAGCAGTCTTAACTTTTTATTTTTCTTTTAAATTCTTTTTTTATTTTGCGAGATTAGTTGTAGGTTTTTAGAAACCATTTTGGGGAGTACATAGTGTAGTAAATAACCTTTATTTTATTTTAATTTTAACATTAGTTTGTGGAATTTATTTATGGCGTTCACTGTGTGGTAAAAATAGCTTTATCTTATCCGGGTCACTACAATGATGATAATGCCACATTTCTATATATTTTTTACTATTTTTCCTTCCCCCCTGCATCCTGTCAGTTCTGCAACTGCTCCCCCTCCTCCTCCAGACTGAAGGGGATTAGGTCGACTGCTATAGCTGCTCATATCTCTGGTTTGGTACCAGCTAGAGATATAGGCTTTGTATTGTTTGAAAGCTGGCATTCCAGCATTATCTTCAGTACATGCGAAGATATCATTGTTAGAAACCGTGATGCAGTAAATGGAGCTGAAAGTGAAAGTAAATGCAGGTTTTACCCAGGATTATTCCTGACTCAATTTCTAACGGTGATATCTCCTGCTTATCTTGGGCTAATGCTGTCAATGCCAGCTTTCAAATAAGACCAGTCCCATGATTCTAGCTGCTACGAATCAGGAGATATCAGCAGCTAAAGCAGCCCTTCCACTAGCCTAGCTCCTGCAGAACAGTTAAGTACTTTTTCCACAGCCCAAGCGGATCTCGTGCAAAACAGTTAGGTGGTTAATATGTGCCAAATTTATTAAAAGACGCCACTTAATTAATTAGGCGCATCTCAAGCAAGCCGTGCGCCAGAAACTCAAGTCATGGCCAGCTAGGGGCAGACGTAGACTTGAGCTATAAATTAAACCAGTTTCTGGCGTAAGTTATAGTAAATCTGTGATAGGCTCTGCCCTTTGCATCTAAGCCCCACCCTTTAAAAAAGTTGTAAATATGGTGTGCGCCATAATTTGCGATATTTTAACACCACTATTGTGGCACAAATAGCTTAATAAATGCCCCACCTAGTTCTCTGTATACGTAAGGGGAACACTCTCCCACTGTCACGGTTCCCTTGGCCGGCAATGCCTCTGTGCGGTAGAGGCGACCAGTTGCCAGAGAAAACGACATTGTGATGCAGCCCTCTCAACCTGGGGCCAATGAAGGTGAATTAAGGAGCACATCAGAGCATTAGGGCGTCAGCTTGTTTAGCTCACAGCTGTGCCTGACATATAGAGAAGCCAGCTGGAGATCATTCCCAGCTCTGGCACCTATGGGTGCAGGTGCCCAGTAAATTTCTGTTCTTCCCGCTCCCCCGCTGTTCGTTGGTGGTATTGTGTTTAATTTGGCTGTAACTTCTGGATCTGGTATTGTGACTACATTTTCTAGCTTCTGGTGATTTGGCCTTGTATTGCTCTCCTGGTCTCTGAATTCTGGTGCATCTAGCTCTCAAGTTTGCTTCTGGCATTCTTGGCACTTCGTTGACCGACTGGCTTTTGACTATGGTACCGTGCCTCTACTCTTATTGTGTATGTTTATTTATTGCCTGTTTGTGTGTTGCTCCCTCATATGCGTAGTATAAGCATTGTCAACCGGTTTTGGGGTCTCCGCGTAGGATGAACATGCAAATAGGCAGGGGTAGTGGATCTGGGGAGTTTTAGGGCTACACTATTCCCTGTGTATGCATGCTACATTGCTGTCATATCCTGACACCCACCTGTGGTTATTAACATTAATACAGAACCTTCCTCAAACCAGACCTTCTAAATACAGACCCCCTACATAAATGCAGACCCCCAAACAAGATCCCCTAATCTAATAAAGATCTCTGACCTACTAAATACAGAGCCAGGTCGGACCCCCTAAACTAATACATACCCCAAACTAGACCATACACTTACTGAATGCAGCTCCCACTTTCTTCTTTGGCCGCCATACTGCTCTCCCCAGTGGCTTGAGGACCCACAAAGGTCATGTGAACATGTGCAGGTCCTTCTGGAGGTCCTTTGGTCATTGAACAAAGCAGCTTTGCTTCAGTTTTTGCAGCCCTTCACAGAAAAAAAAACAATGTGCAGCAAGTTCTTGGGCCAGGGATCATTACAAAAGCCATTCTGTTTAAATATGCACTGTGCATGGTTTATTTGGGCACTTTGGGTGGCAGCCTAAACAAACAATGCTGTAACTCACCATTACAAATGTTGCTCTACATCTCCTTCATAGTTTTTTCCTGTACACTGCAGCAAAGCCCCATTCAAGTGATTGTTTGAATGGCTAGAGGGAGAGAATTGTTCCACCTTATTCTCAGATTACAGTGAAGAAAATGATTAAGCTCTAAGGGCCCATTCACAGGACCGTGTGAATGGGTCTGCATCTATTCCGCAATATTGATGCGGCCCCATTCACTTCTATGAGAGCAGGAAGCTCCGTGCGGCGGCTCCGCATAAAAAAATAAAACATGTCCTATACTTGTCCGCAAGAGCAGACAAGTATAGGCTTTTTCAATGGGGCGCTCGGCCGTGTGTTCCGAGTGTTGCGGAACACACACCGGGCGGCACCCGCAATAATACGGTCGTGTGAATGGGCCCTTAAAGTCACCAAAAGCAAAGTTGGCAGTGCATCCTAATGGCAAGCTAAAGTTCAGAAATGAGCAAAAGAAACTTGCTTATCTGTATTAATTAAGAGCATAGGGTTGATCATGCTGCTTAAAAAATACCTGATTTATGTCTCTATGGTGCATATTTCCAGGGAAAACTGCATTTTTATTAATATGCTAATTAGCTACTTGGAGCACCAAAGGACCAGTCAGAGCAGTTCATGAACACCCCTGCAGCCTTAGCTGCCGCCCCTTCCCCTGGATTGACAGGACTAGACATCTTGAGTTCACTAGAGCTTCACAGGTTGCCACTGGAATCCTCTTACACTCATCCATGATGACATTACGGAGCTGGTGGATGTTAGAGATCTTGCGCTCCTCCACCTTCCGCTTGAGGATGCCCCACAGATGCTCAATAGGGTTTAGGTTTGGAGACATGCTTGGCCAGTCCAGCACCTTTACCCTCAGTTTCTTTAGAAAGGCAGTGGTCATCTTGGTGGCGTGTTGGGGTTCTTATCATATTGGAATATTGCCCTACAGCCCAGCTTCTGAAGGGGGGTATCATGTTCTGCTTCAGTATATCAAAATACATGTTGGCATTCATGGTTCCCTAAATGAACATTAGCTCCCCACAGCCAGCAGCACTCATGCAGCCCCAAACCATGACACTCCCACCACCATGCTTCACTGTAGACCAGACACTCTTGTCTTTGTACTCCTCACCTGGTTGCCACCACACACGCTTGACACCTTCTGAACCAAATAAGTGTATCTTGGTCTCATCAGACCACAGGACATGGTTCCACTAATCCATGTCCTTAGTCTGCTTGTCTTCAGCAAACTTTGCAGGCCTTCTTGTGCATCATCTTTAGAAGAAGCCTCCTTCTGGGGCGACAGCCATGCAGATGAATTTGATGCAGTATGCTGCATATGGTCGGAATACTCTGACCCCCCCCCCCCCCTCAACCTTTGCAGCAATGCTGGCAACACTCTTACGTCTATTTTGAAAAGACAACCTCTGGTTATGATGCTGAGCACGTGCACTCAACTTTTTTGGTCGACCACGGCCAGGCCTGTTCTGAGTGGTGGGACCCCTCTAGTTAAACTGCTGTATGGTCTTGGCCACAGTGCTGCAGCTCAGTTTCGGGGTGTTGGCAATCTTCTTATAGCCTAGACCATTTTTATGTAGAGCAGAAATTCTTTTTTTCAGATCCTTAGTGAGTTCTTTGCCATGAGGTGTTGAACTTCCAGTGACCAGTATGAGAGAGTGTGAGAGCGATAACATCAAATTTAACACACCTGCTCCCCATTCACACCTGAGACTTTGTAACACTAATGAGTCACATGACACTGGGGAGGGAAATGTCTATTTGGGCACAATTTGGCCATTTTCACTTAGGGGGTATACTCACTTTTGTTGCCAGTGGTCAGGGGCGGATTGGCCATAGACCTTACAGGGAAATTTCCCGGCCGATGCCCAGGGGGCCGCCTGAACCCTCCTCACGGCTGGCCAGTGGAAGTTTTTGGAGATGTATTTTGTGATGGACTGTGGTATTTGGCTCTGTTGGGGTGGTATAATGTGCCACAATATGGTATTGCTGTCTCTGCCTTACATTAATTTGGACCCGACTACAAAACGGGGCCACTTTTAGTATTTTTTCCAGGGCCACTTTAAGCTCCCAGTCCGCCCCTGCCAGTGGTTTAGACATTAACCCAGGGGTAGGGAACCTCCGGCTCTCCAGCTGTTGTGAAACTACAATTCCCAGCATGCTTCATTCATTTCTATGAGAGTTCTTAGAAGAGCAGAGCGAGTATGCTTGCTGGGAGTTGTAGTTTCACAACAGCTGGAGAGCCGGAGGTTCCCTACCCCTGCATTAACCTATTCGCTACCGCGGCTAATGACTGCAACTGGCAATAATGCCGATCACAGTCATTAAAGCCTTTAGATGCCGTGATCAAGTGAGATCATGGCATCTGAAGGGTGAAAAACTCGGAAGCTCGCGCTTCCAGGCTTCATACCGGCATCCTCTGCGGGCAATGAGGATGACAGTTATTGAATTCTGAAGAGACCCAGGGTATTGAGGCTGCAATTCTTATTTTGGCCAGCATTTTAGGCTCAAATATGAGCTTCAAAATCATTAAAAAAAGAACTGTTAAAAAATATATAAAAAATGTAAAAACTATAAAAGTTTAAATCACTCCCCTTTCAGTAGAATAAAAAATAAATACATAAATAACAAAAAATAAAAACATCATGGGCATCACCACATCTGAAAACGCTTGTGCTATTAAAATATAAAAATATTTTTCCAATATGGCGAATAAAAACTACAGATTGTTCTGCAAAAAATGACCCCCCACACAGCTCAGTAGATATAACTATAAAAAGTTATAGGGGTCAGAATATGGTGATGTAAAAAAAAATATTTTTTTTTCCAAAGTTTACATTTATTTTTACACTATTAAGTAAAAAACCTATACATATGTGGTATTGTTGTAAGCTTACTGACCAAGAGAATGAAGGGATTTTTTTCCCACTTCCCACTACATTGTGTGCTATATTAAATGGTGGCATTAGAAAGTACAACTTTTCCCGCAAAAAAATAAGCCCTCATACAGCTATGTGAACAGAAAAGTAAAAAAGTTATGACTCAACGAAGATAGGGAAGAAAAATGAAAACGCAAAAATGAAAAAAACCTCCGGTATCCTAAGGATTAATGGCTTTGTTCAGTTATTTTGAGGGCACACCACATTTACACTGTTATACAAGCTGTATGCACACTGACTACTTTACATTGTATCAAAGTGTCATATCTTCAGTGTTGTCCCATGAAAAGATAGAATAAAAGATTTAGAAAAATGTGAGAGGTGTACTCACTTTTGTTTGTATATGTTTTAAGAGTAAATAAACTTTTGTATGATTGTTTGTGAGCGTGTCTGGCATATAGTTTATTAATGTATTTTTATTCCACTTTTTCATCCCTAAAGTACACCTTTCCCTGTGCGCTTAAAATTCACTACAGTATTCTGTATAACACTGACCGCTCAGCGGTGTACGGAGTACGAACTGTACATTTTATGAATGAGGCCACAGCACAGTGAGTACGGGCAGGAGCACATATTGCTGCTCCTGCCCGTGCCTCCCGGTGGTTTACTAACTCCTGGCATAGTACATTGGTACCCTGTAACCCTGTGCTATGCCAGGATTAGCTGAGTGGAGTTGGCTCCTGCTTCTGCCCTGCTACCTTCTACTGTCGGCAAATAACAGCATGGGGACAAGTGATGGCATAGTGATTGCTCCTCCCCATGCTGTGTACTCACTAATGAGCAGGCCATTACCGGGAACGAACTCTTTCCTCCCTACAATCGCCTGTTATATGTAATACAGCCTTAGGTCTTTGTAATACAGGCTACAGCTATAAAATGAATACATAGCAAAAAAATGTTTATGGCATATCAGTTAAAAATAAACTTCTGAGGAAACCTTGTGGAAATCAGTGACATTTCAGACTTGAAGCTGGCCTTTGGCCAAAATGGAGAACTTCAGCTAATTCTGCGCAGCAGAGCCCGCCTTTGTAAGTAATGAAATAGTTAATTGTAAAATGCGTGCCCTAAAATTCTTCTGCTGGTGAAGCTTTGTGTTATAAACAAAACATCTCCGGCTGGGAACACTGAAATGAGTACAAACTTATGTACACAGAGGCTGAAGTCCAAATGTACTGGAAATATGCAAAACATGGATGAAAGTATGGAGAGCTCTGAACTGTAAGCTCCAGTGACAAACCTCTGCCCCAATTCTACTGTGGCAGCTGTAGACTTACATACTGTATAATGTTGAGCTGAAACTTAGAGGGGGACAATGGTTGGAACGGGTGAGGACTAGAGATGAGCGAATCATCAAAAATTCGCTTCTGCGAATAATCAACGAATTTATGACAAGATTCGTTCTTAATACGAATTTATTCGGTTGAATTTTTGTTAAAAAATAATCGTTGTTTTGCGAACATTCCTGCACAAATTACGAACATACAGTCTAAGCGTTGTTAAAAGTACTGAACTGAATGCGTAGGCATTAGCGTAAAAAGTGCGTACTATTGACTCGCGATTGCGTCATACACACGCACGATGCTAGGCTGCGGCGTACAGTCCTCAGAGGCAGTCCATATGAGGTAGAAACGTACTAGCTATCCGGCTAAGTGCATAATTTACTAAAAACACCATACAATAAGTGCATAATAGGACACATTGCAGTACCTGAAAAAGAATACGCACAATGGGCTAAAGTGCTTGAACATTGCTGAACCTGTAAAAACATTATTGCTAAAATACTGCAAAGACAAAAACATTTTAGTGCAATCAATTTCACATTTGCAAGCATAATAGTCTCAGATATACGTTTGAGTCTCTCCTCATGGCTGCTTGGCATAAAACACTGGAACACATAGTCCAAAATTCAATTGTAATCAACGTGAGGTAATTTTGTAATCCAAACAGGTAACGTGCAATCCACATGGATAATATAAAATAGCAGCAAATAGAGAACCCTTTTTGCAAAGAGGGCTCCCAAATAACCTGAGAAGGGGGTAAAAAGGAAAATAGGCGCACTTAGGCGCAACTGGGAATTTTCTGTAGAATGGGGGGGTGGGGAAATCCTGACAAGCCATGTCCATCTGGGTGAGAGTCAAATGGGGCAATACAAACTAGATAAACTAAAAACAAGTGCCAACTAGCTCTCACCCGTCAGGTGCAGTCCATGCTGTGGCTCCCATAGGTCCTCCAGAGGTGTCCTTTAAATCAGCCAGACTGACAGCCAGTAGAAGGGTTCCTCAGATAAGGGACCTGAAGTCCTCTCCGCTGGAACTGCTGTTGAAGAGCATAAGAGGACGCTCCTGCCTCCTGTAGGCCAAGCTGGCTGCCGTGGTTGAGCTCCACTGCCCTCTGCTGCTAGAATTTGGACTTGACTGGGTGGTGGTCACACTGGTGAGCGCTGCAGCCACTTGTGCCTTCACTTTTCCGGATACTCCTGCTGAGACAGCAGGGGAAAGGACTTTTGGCTGCAGCGGTTCCGGCAAGGCTGCACCCAAGGAAGAAACGCCAGTTCCCCTGGCTGCTGCTGACTTCATTTTCCATGGTAGTTGGTACTGGATCACTGTGGACTGGAAAGTGAAGGATGATGTATGTAGTCAGCGGACCCAGGTGAAAGGACTGGTGGTGGTGGTGGCAATCCAGGGATCTGTGGCTGTGGCTGATGCAGGCACAATGGGATTCTGCCGCATGGAAGGTGTTGTTGTTCTCCTCCTGGGCGGCGGAGTGGACGCTCCAGCGGCCTCTGCCGCACCAGCCGGCACGGGGAAGGCCTCAGGAGCCGGTGGGATTCTCTTGGCCAATTGTGACACTTTGATGTCCTTTGGAGTGGCCAGTGGTTCGGGGTACTCGCTACCAAACACTATCTCTCCCCACTTTGCTCGCAGTTGTTTCACCATGCTGTGGTATCTTGTTCACCGCTGGCTTGAACTGAAGAGGAGGGCAGAGTAATGAGGGAGGAGTCTTCACTCCTTATACGTGCAAATAGATAGTTCCCGGTGGGCCAGGCTGGTTTCTCCCGCTTCTGAGGGGGGCGTATCTTCACTTTCCCACTCTTAAGGGGGCGTATTGTCATTTTCCTGCTTCTGGGGGATTTGCTTCGGAGTAGGAAAAAAGGAGGATTCGTAACGAATCTACGAAGCTGCGAATAGATTCGCTCCTCTCTAGTGAGGACACAAAATGACAATATATTTGATCAAAGGGGCATGCATAAACATGTACGGAAATAAGGCTCATGTACAAATCCATTTGCATTTTTTGTTCCCTCCATACATTCTCCCAAATATTACATTGAGACTAGAAATGAGCAAATCAATTTGTGGAAATCTATTTATAAATCCGAACGAATGTACACTTTTTAAGGAGTGTCCCCACAGCCCAGGATGCTCCCTCTGCCGGCAGATTGATATGGTCTCACATCTTGCGCTACCATGTTAATCTTACGCATGTGCCTTTACTAGGAGTATGGACTCGTGTGCTATGATATCTAAACAAATCAGCATCAAATTAATTTTAGCAGTGCATGCAGAATCACTGATTCGTTTAACTAGTCATGCATGTGTTGATACTGGCAGTAATGACGCATGTGCAAGATGTGCAGCCATGTTAATCTGTCGAAACATTAGTTAATTGCCTGTAGCAATACGCTCCCTCACAAACTTAAAATTCATTTGTATGAAGAAATGGATTCGTACAAATCAATCTGCTCATCCTTTATTGAGACCTAAAAAACGTTTACCAGCTTCTTGTAGCTAGGATTTGTTTTCAATTTTATTCAGATGCCCCTGCTGCTTTCTAGCTGTGATAGAGAGAACAGTCACAGGAAAGTCAGCTGCACCTTATGTGATTGCCTAAGGCTGTCCACATCAGGTTTTTCTCGCATATTTAATGTATATACACGGCAAATATGATAAACGAATGCCTAAGACAGATTCCAAAAAAACATCCGTTAAGATCTCGTTCACACATTTCCATCATTGATTTGTGAGGCAAAACCAGGTGCAGGTCAAAGACACAGAACAGGTGCAGATCTTTCCATTATACCTTATCTATGTGTAGGCTCCACTTCTGTTTTTGGCTCACAAATCACTGATGGAAATCACTGAAGTGTGAACGAAGCCTAATCTATTAATTAAACCTATCATTTGCCATTCTGCTAAAGGACCAGGGAGTCAGTTTTTTTTAAACTGACTCCCTGGTTGGCAAGTTTAGTCCTGTTGCTGATTGAACCCACAGACGACTGATGGTCCACAATTCTCTGATGTGTATGTGTAATACCCCGGTGTGGGGGAACCACCATTTTGTCACCTGACTATTGTTTCCAATGTCTAGCTATGTATTCCATCCGTATTTATTTCCAGGTCCTCTCATTCAGTGACTCTATTTTGTTATGCAACTGTTAATTCTGTTATATGCAACGTGCCTGGTGTTCAGCAGGAGGCATGGTTCTGGAGCCTTAGATAGAATGGGACTAAAGATTCCAATCTTTTTCCTCTTCTTTGGGGAGAAGTGGGCTGTCCTGCTTCCCACCAAGGGAGGGTTTTTCAGGAAGGTCTAGTTAGTTGAAGCTGGACCGAGCAACAGCCAGCATGGCACAGTGAGGGGAGCGTTTCCCTCCGTCTGTAGCAGGACCCCAGGAAAGTAGCTCATAGAGCAACCCACTCTTTTTGTCCACAGAAATAAGAGACTTTACGTGAGGGATAACAGCCTAATGACACCAAGAGACTGAGGCCATATAGGAACTAAGAGAAGCATTGGGCCTACTACCTCCACTTAGCTGCGACCAAGACCAAGTGAATTCCAGTCAAGTAAAGCAACGTTCCTGTATTATCAAGTTTAATAAAGTAAATTCAAGTTAACCGTTTCCTGAGTCTGGACTACTTCAACTCAGTTATTGCAGTGAAACACCCCCGGGGAGCGATGGACTCACATATATATTGGGGCTCCCTGGAGCATACATGGAGATAAATGGATAGATATGAGATCATGTAGATAGATAGATAGATAGATAGATAGATAGATAGATAGATAGATAGATAGATAGATAGATAATGTAGATACAGAGATAGATATAAGAGATACAGGGCATGTTTGGATGGACATTACATAGTGCTATCACACATACAGGAGGTTACTTTTAGAACACCCAAAGAGCCAGCAGGTTTTCTTTCAAGTACCACACTCTGAAAGTGAGAGGGGACATCAACTCATATATCTCGATAGTTGAAAGATGTTTCCCTATGAATGCCATTTTTTGCAGAAGACTGTACCCTGTCTCTCCTTATATCTCTCAGTGTCCAGTCGTTCCAGATTTAGAAGACATTTCACTTGTTCAATAATTCTATTGATGGTAGAAGGAACCGGCTGCAGCCAATTCTGTAATAAACACCTCTTGGCGATGATTCATATTGTATGAAATAGCTTGAGGCAGCAGCTTCGATTGTGATTGTACTCCTGGAGCATGACCGTGCTGTTAGTGAAAGATGTAATGTGTGGGAGATAGCAATGGCCTTTAAAGACCCATATCATCCATCATTTCGCAAATCCTCTTCCAGAAATTCCTCACTCTTGTGCATTCCCACAGACATTGAATCCGCCCCCTTTAAAAGACATTTAGGACATTGCGATAAACAGTCTGGCTTATTTTGAGACTGAGGGAGATCAAAGGCGTAAGTCGTATGTACTATCCTGAACTGATTGTCCCTCCACGTTTCATTAACTATAGATCTACATAGAGTGCGCCAGCTCTGAAGTAGTTTATCATTCGCATCATCGTCCCCTAGCTTCTGGACCCACCATTTAATTGGTGCCTCATCTCCAAAGCCAACAATTGGTCCTATGTTATTTCGGAGAACTTACTGTCTGACATCAACCAATCGGGCGTCACATCACTTGAGGAGAGTTTCCTCAGGGTGTAGTATATAATGGAAATAGAAAAGTGCCTTGTCTCCAAAGCCAACAATTGGTCCAATGTTACTTCGGACAACTTACTGGCTGACATCAACCAATCAAGACTTTAAGCTGGTATTGAAACCACTGATTTGGTCCCAGACGATATAAAGAAATGAGGTCATCTGCTGTATACCATCTGCACTCCTTGAAATGTAACAAATGAGTTACTGTCCTCAAACCTTTGATCTTCCACTCAGCATAAAGTATGCTATCTCTTCCCTGTGGGACATAAGGGTGATTCCACAAAGGTAAGTTTTTAGAGACTCAAAAGGATAACTGTATTTTTTACGAACCCCCTCCTAGGTAAGTATGGTGTCTTGAAGTACTATAGAACTTTTAACCTGGGGAACTAGAGCCCCTAAAGGGGTATACAAAGTTCCACAAAGATCCCAAGGAGCTCCAAAGTCTGACTCCAGCTCATACACACAGAGAGCACTAGTTTTCCTGACCCAATCAATTACGTCTCATTATGCAGGCAAGATTGTAGGTCCTAATATCAGGCAAGCTAAGGCACCCTTCTCTCCTATGTACCATCAAATTAGCCGGCGAAGTTTGAAGCTGCCTACCTGCCCATAAGAAAAAGCCTTGTTCAATCTAGCAATATCCATGTCATAACATAGAGATTGTCTGCATTGGGTATAGCAGTTTAGACACACACAAACGTTTTATTAAATGGCATCTACCCAAGAGGGATAGTGGATAGTGTTGTGCCAACATTGAAAGTCCTAAACAATCCTCAAAATAACAGGAGAGAAGTTAGCTGATAAAGAGGTCTGAGGAGCGCCCAATTCTAATACCCAAGTACAGTATACTGGTATTGCAAACCGGGATGCCTAATGTATCAATAAGCTTCTCTCCGCTTCTGCCATTGGGGAAAAAAAAGGACGGTACATTTGTAAATATTTACTTTGAATCCCTGCAAATTGCCCACAGTCGGACATTACCTGAAGTGTATTGCCCAAGTCAGTGCAAACATCAGACATGAAAAGTAGGATGTCATCTGCGAACAGAGGAGCATGCAAGCACATGCTGCGGATCAGAATACTTTAAAAACATTGTTTTGTGATACGCTACAAGATGAGCAAGTGGCTCTAGAGCAGGGGTCGGGAACCTATGGCTCGCGAGCCAGATATGGCTCTTTTGATGGCCGTATCTGGCTCGCAGACAGGGCTCCTACCTGTCAGTGGCGTAGCTATAGGGGTCGCAGCGGTCGCAGTTGCGACCGGGCCCCTAAGCCAGGGGGGCCCCGAGGGCCCCCCTTGCCACTTGCAGGGCCGCACCGCCAATTAGCCAGGTGCGGCGCGGCCCTGCAGAGGGAGATGAGCGCTTCCATTATGGAAGCGCTCATCTCCATAGTCATCTGTATCGCCGTCCTCAGGACGGCGATACAGATGACTGTATTGTACTGGGGCAGGGGAGGGAGAGGTGTCTCCCCTGCCCGTTCCTCTGATAGGCTGCAGGCACTGGGCCTGCAGCCTATCAGAGGCCGGCTCAGGCGGCGCGATGACGTCATCGCGCCGCCTGAGCCGTACAGCGCGGGACACAGGCCAGAAGAGGCCTGCATCGCATCGCTGCTGGAGGTAAGTATAAGTGTTAATTTTTTTTTTATTATTTTACTGGCACATGGGGGCTTTGGGGGCATTTTACTGGCACATGGGGGCACTGGGGGCATTTTTACTGGCACATGGGGGCATTTTTACTGGCACATGGGGGCACTGGGGGCATTTTTACTGGCACATGGGGGCACTGTGGGCATTTTACTGGCACTGGGGGCATTTTTACTGGCACATGGGGGCACTGGGGGCATTTTTACTGGCACTGGGGGCATTTTTACTGGCACATGGGGGCACTGGGGGCATTTTTACTGGCACATGGGGCACTGGGGGCATTTTTACTGGTACTGGGGGCATTTTTACTGGCACTGGGGGCATTTTTACTGGCACATGGGGGCACTGGGGGCATTTTTACTGGCACATGGGGGCACTGGGGGCATTTTTACTGGTACTGGTGGCATTTTTACTGACATGGGGCACTGGGGGCATTTTTACTGGCACAAGGGGGCACTGGGGGCATTATTACAGTCACTGGGGCCATTTTTACTGGTATGGGGGGCATTTTTCTGGCACATGGGGGCACTGGGGCATTTCTTACTGGCACAAGGGGGCACTGGGGGCATTTTTACTGGTATGGGGGGCATTTTCTGGCACATGGGGGCACTGGGGCATTTCTTACTGGCACAAGGGGGCACTGGGGGCATTATTACAGGCACTGGGGCCATTTTTACTGGTATGGGGGGCATTTTTCTGGCACATGGGGGCACTGGGGCATTTCTTACTGGCACATGATTTTGGGGGGGAATCAATGGGGGGAACTTCTGGCGCATTATTGGGGCATTTCTTACTGGCACATAATCTGTGTGGTACTAGTGGCACAGTACTGGGGGTGGTAGGATGATTTGTCCAGAAGATGGGAGGATGATGGAAAAGTAGTAAACTAAGATTTTTTTTCTGTCAAACTGCAGACATGAGAAATGGCTGAAAAATGGCGTCTGGTCTGAAAGGAGAAGATGAGGAAAGAGAAGATGTACATCCGAGGAGACGTCACTGGATGTACGAGGTATGGGGCGCTGTATTATACTGGATGTAAGAGGTATGGGGCGCTGTATTATACTGGATGTAAGAGGTATGAGGCGCTGTATTAGGCGGGGGGGGGGGGGGGCAGGGGCCCAAGCTGAACTCTTGCACCAGGGCCCATGAGCCTTTAGCTACGCCCCTGCTACCTGTCTATGGGAAGGATGCATGCACCGCGCTCCATCAGGCCGCGGTGCACGCTGATATTGGGTAGTTCTTTGATGGCCTGATAAGCATTGGCGGCAGTGGTGAGCGGCAGGGAGCATGGACTACATTTCCCATAACTCCCTGCATAGCCGCGCCGTCTGCAAGCACGCACCTGC
Source organism: Rhinella marina (assembly GCA_900303285.1). NCBI lineage: Eukaryota > Metazoa > Chordata > Amphibia > Anura > Bufonidae > Rhinella > Rhinella marina. Next base: position 301,726 of record ONZH01009539.1, read on the forward strand.
GTCCCCTAGTGAAGCGGCATCTGCCTCCTCCCTTGTGTCTCCCTTGGACGTTCCAGAAACCCCTGGCTGTGCTGCTGCTTTGAAGGTGAACATTATAACATGGAAATTGTTACACAGCCTCATGGTCAGCAGCAGTGAGCTGCATCAATAAAGGGGCTGTGTAATACAGTGTGTCCCACCAACCCCCCCTTCCCACTTCACCCCTGAAAATAATCCCACATAATCCATTATATAGCCCCCCCCCCAAAAAAAAAAAAAAATATGGCCTTAAAAAACATCTGCCACCCATATTACACCAATGCCAGCTTCCAGTCATGCGCAGGAAAAAGAAGAAGCCAGACTGCTGGACTGATGTCATGCATCGCAAGCTCACAATGTAAGTTATTTATTTAATTTTTTTACTGCTAATTACCATTGTTTCAGTCCAGTTGTGGCTTTATACAGCAGGGAGGAGCATTCCTTGCTGTACTAAGTGAACATTGGAGCGATTGATCTGTCAATGGCCCTTTAAACATTTTGTATGGCTCTCACGGAATTATATTTCAAAATATGTGGCGTTTACGGCTCTCTTAGCCAAAAAGGTTCCTGACCCCTGCTCTAGAGCAATGTTAAAGAGTAGCGGGGAGAGGGGGCACCCTTGGTCAGCCCCCCTTTGCAAAGGCAAGGAGTGCAATAAGAGTGTATAATCTTGTCTGAGGTCTATCATACAACTCCTTCAAAAATACCTGAAAAGCTCCATCAAAGCCCATCACATCCAGCACCTGTTCCAGCCACCGACATCTAACACAATCAAAGGTCTTTTCTGCATCTATATTGACCAGAGCAGACGCCCGGCCCACCAACCATGGTCATTACATCTCTAATCCTATAACGGAGCAGGAGAATGGAAAAGCTGAACACTGATGAGCCTAAGGGCTCATTCAGACGACTGTATGTTTTGTTCCGCATCCGTTCCACATTTTTCATTTCAATCTGACTGCAAAAGATGTGGACAGCAAACGGTATTATTCGTTGTTCCATTCCGTGGCCCCACAAAAAATATAGGACACGCAATTGCGGACAAGAATAGGCATTTTCTATGAGAGTGGCGGCCATGTGTGGACCACAAGACACATACGGCCATCTGAATGAGCCCTTATAGATAAATATATTAGATAGATAGATAGATAGATAGATAGATAGATAGATACAAGTTAATATGGATAATAGATAGTCCTGAAAATGTCTAGAGAGCACAGAACATTTGCTCTGTCAGTTTTCTGGTGATTGCATCTGGATCTTGGCCACTATATTTCGTCATATGAATTTGCAGTGTTCTTTAGTCAGTATGGAGATATACTGTAGATAGATAGATAGATAGATAGATAGATAGATAGATATTAATCAAAAAATGGCAGCAGCACTAGATAAGCCATGACACATAAAATGAACATGAAATGAACATATGAAAAGGTAAAAAAGCATAACTGCTATGTAGTATATAAAGTGGAAGCTCTTAGCGCATATAAATGATCATAAATATGTCGGGCTCATCCACCAACGATCAAGGTGGCATCCTACACAAACCGGCAGGCCCATATCAGGAGAACACCTGATCTCCTGATATGGGCCTGCCGGTTTGTGTAGGATGCAGGTCAGTGTTAGTGTAGGACTCATCCGATTGGAAGCCACCTTGATCGTTGGTGGATGAGCCCAACATATTTATGATCATTTATATGCGCTAAGAGCTTCTACTTTATATACTACATAGCAGTTATGCTTTTTTACCTTTTCATATGTTCATTTCATGTTCATTTTATGTGTCATGGCTTATCTAGTGCTGCTGCCATTTTTTGATTAATATTTAATTAGCCAGCAGGTAGCTTGCACCTGACTCTCACCTGTAGGAGGTGCTGTCCGTTTTTTGCAATTATAGATAGATAGATAGATAGATAGATAGATAGATAGATAGATAGATAGATAGATAGATATGAGTGTTTTGGCTCACAATAACTGACCAAATAACTGAAGTGTGAATTTACCCTAATAGAGATAATAAACACATAGTGCTGAAAAAGTCTAGAGAGCGCAGAACATGTTCTCGGTTTTGTGGTATTTGCATCTGGTTCTCGGCCACTATTTATATTTCGTCATTTCGAATTTACAGTGTTCAGGATTCCTTGGTTATAGTGTCATGCTGGAAGCAGCTGTGCCGGATGGAGTGAGAACATACAGGTGAAGAACACTGCCAGTTTTAAAGGGGGTTAACCGCTACCATGCCTGGCATGTATGTGTGTAATGTTTCCATGGCAGCAGGTGATACCATTGTCACACACTGGTGACGGTTCCATTCTTGGCTTCTTCTCGCACTGCTATTTTTAGCTGAGCACGCTCACACTGCAGATCATGTCATCAGTGAAAAGAACACTAGGCTAACATCATAAAAATGAAAATAAAACCGGGTGTAGCTTTGGGATTTTCTTTATTCCTCTCACATATCATCCAATATAGCAACCTTCCAACCATTTCAGATAGCCATCATTTGTTTTTACTTCACTTTTTCATTGTAATTATGTTTCCTGTGATATCCAAAGAAAGAATTTGCGGTCAGTGGTGGTCTTAACCACCATGCAAACCATGCAATTGTGTGGAGCCCCCACCTGGTCAGTCAGACAGTGCCAGTTAATGGGGGGGACAGGAGCCTATGAGGAAGTATACTATTGCAGATGGTCCCATGTCACTAACTCTTGCACCGGGAGGGCACTACTGGGGGCATTATCATACTGCTGGGGGACATTATTCTAACACAGTTGGCATTGGCATACTGCTGGGACATTATTCTAATATAGGGAGCATTGGCGTACTGCTGGGGGACATTATTCTAACGCAGGGGGCAATATAGGAGGCATTGTCATACTGTTAGGGGACATTATTATAATATAAGGAGCATTGGCATACTGCTGGGGGACATTATTCTAATGCAGGGGCATTGGGGCACTGCTGGGGGACATTATTCTAATGCAGGCGACACTATAGTGGGCATTGGCATACTGCTGGGGAACATTATTCAAAAGCAGGGAGCAATATAGGCGGTATTGGCACACTGCTGGGGGCATTATACTAAGGCAGGGGGCACTAATGGGGGCCATTATACTAATGCACGGAGCACTGCTGGGGGCCATTATACTAATGCAGGGTGCCCTAATGGGGGACATTATAATGATGCAGGGGGCACATACTAATGTAGGGGGCACTGCTAGGGGCATTATAATAATGCAGGGGCACTGCTGGGGGACATAATACAGGGAGAATTGCTGGGGAATTTTAATAATACAGGGGGGAATGCTAAGGAACACAACACACATAGTACTGGGGGTAGCCGCAGGATAACTCTGGGCACCAGAAGGGGGATGATGGTGGAAACGTGAGGAATCTAATATGTTTGTGTGCCGAACTTTGCAGAGACTCTGTATCTGCATCCTAGGGACAGACATGGAACCTCTGCAGGGAATAATGATTCCTGGCTGGCTGTCCTCATAAGAGCCTCCAGACATAATTTTGCTTGGTGCCACAGAAATGCCAAGCCTGTCCCTGTCTGTGGTATGGTACAATGTCATCTACTGCAATCCCCTATCCCACGACTTTGGTTAAAGGGGTTATCGGACACTAAAAAATGCTCCCCCATATGCCGGGCCCTCACACTGATTCTACTTACCTGGCTCCCTGCGTCGCTCCTGATCCCCGCACCAACGATGCTGCTTCTCCTCATGCGCGGATGAAAATATCCGGTGTCGGGGGAGGGGGGGGGCTTTTTGGGACGAGCCTCCCTAGCGTTGCGGGTGATGCTATAACTCTTTAAGGTCAAGGTACTCAGCTCACCTCAGGTACCAATAACTAGTCTGTGGGGTTAATGCACTAGATTACATTTATCACGTGGAGAATACACCAAATGCTATGGGTAACAACAGACAGCAACAGGGAACAAGCGTCAACAGGTAATACAGAGCTTGGTATACCAAGGTGCAGTAATGTATACACCTTGCAACTTGCACTGAGGTTGTGAGTTAGCGCATCGTGACGTGCATAGTACGTCATGAAATTAAAGTGTCACCACAAGTATACTTGCGGTGACACCGGCATCTGAACGGGTGTCACGGACAGCAGAGCTGTCCTGGCACCTGTCCATGGACCAATCACAGTTGTCCCTGCCTCGCGATCGCTGTGATTGGTCAATCAGAACTGAATGACCAATGACAGCGCGATTAGCTGTACGGCGGGAAGTTTGACCCAGCGCAGCTCTGATCTCCTCATTCTGACAGTTGACATATGAGGAAATCGGAGCTGCGTCCTTTCAGAGCGCTTCAGTGAAAAATAAAAAGACAAAAAAGTGCCCCCAAGTGCCCCCACAGTGTCCCAGTTACCCCAGACTCACCCCATCCTCCTCACCCTCCCCATCCTCCAGCGACTTCTGCGCTGCCCTGGTCTTCTTTTTGCTGCCCCCATAGAGTACCCCCAAGTGCCCCACCAAGTGAAAATAAGTGCCCCAGACTCACCCCATCCTCCAGTGAGTTGTCATTAGGAGCTGCGCTGCCCTGGTCTCCTGTCTGCCCCAAGCACATCCTCCAACTACCTTTCCTTTAGTGGTGTAGGGTTAGGGTTAGGAGTTAGGGTTAAGCGTTAGTATAAAAACAAATAAAAAATTTACTAAAAAAATATATATAAAAATTACTGGTGATTAGGTAGCCTTAGTACTGGCCAGAGTACTGGCAGTTAGGAAGAAGTAGTTTAGAGTTAAGTGTTTCAAGAAAAAAAAGAAAAAGAAAAACAAAATGGAAAAAAAGACACACCGTCTCAGTCAAAGAGTTTTCTGTATTTTCATGACTATGAAAATTGTAGATTCACACTGAAGGCTTCAAAACTATGAATTAACACATGTAGAATTATATACTTAACAAAAAAGTGTGAAACAACTGAAAATATGTCTTATATTCTAGGTTCTTCAAAGTCGCCATCTTTTGCTTTGATTACTGCTTTGCACACTCTTGGCATTCTCTTGATGAGCTTCAAGAGGTAGTCACCTGAAATGGTTTTCACTTCATAGGTGTGCCCTGTCAGGTTTAATAAGTGGGATTTCTTGCCTTATAAATGGGGTTGGGACCATGAGTTGTGTTGGGCAGAAGTCAGGTGGATACACAGCTGATAGTCCTACTGAATAGACTGTTAGAATTTGTATTATGGCAAGAAAAAAGCAGCTAAGTAAAGAAAAACGAGTGGCCATCATTACTTTAAGAAATGAAGGTCAGTCAGTCCGAAAAATTGGGAAAACTTTGAAAGTGTCCCCAAGTGCAGTTGCAAAAACCATCAAACGCTACAAAGAAACTGGCTCACATGAGGACCGCACCCAGGAAAGGAAGACCAAGAGTCACCTCTGCTGCAGAGGATAAGTTCATCCGAGTCACCAGCCTCAGAAATCGCAGGTTAACAGCAGCTCAGATTAGAAACCAGGTCAATGCCACACAGAGTTCTAGCAGCAGACACATCTCTACAACAACTGTTAAGAGGAGACTGTGTGCAGCAGGCCTTCATGGTAAAATAGCTGCTAGGAAACCACTGCTAAGGACAGGCAACAAGCAGAAGAGACTTGTTTTGGCTAAAGAACACAAGGAATGGACATTAGACCAGTGGAAAACCCCTGTGTCTTTGTGCGAAGCAGAAAAGGTGAACGGATGGACTCTATATGCCTGGTTCCCACCGTGAAGCATGGAGGAGGAGGTGTGATGGTGTGCGGGTGCTTTGCTGGTGACACTGTTGGGGATTTATTCAAAATTGAAGGCATACTGAACCAGCATGGCTACCACAGCATCTTGCAGCGGCATGCTATTCCATCCGGTTTGCGTTTAGTTGGACCATCATTTATTTATCAACAGGACAATGACCCCAAACACACCTCCAGGCTGTGTAAGGGCTATTTGACCAAGAAGGAGAGTGATGGGGTGCTACGCCAGATGACCTGGCCTCCACAGTCACCAGACCTGAACCCAATCGAGATGGTTTGGGGTGAGCTGGACCGCAGAGTGAAGGCAAAAGGGCCAACAAGTGCTAAGCTTTTCTGGGAACTCCTTCAAGACTGTTGGAATACCATTTCAGGTGACTACCTCTTGAAGCTCATCAAGAGAATGCCAAGAGTGTGCAAAGCAGTAATCAAAGCAAAAGGTGGCTACTTTGAAGAACCTAGAATATAAGACATATTTACAGTTGTTTCACACTTTTTTGTTAAATATATAATTCCACATGTGTTAATTCATAGTTTTGATGCCTTCAGTGTGAATCTACAATTTTCATAGTCATGAAAAACTCTTTGAATGAGAAGGTGTGTCCAAACCTTTGGTCTGTACTGTATATTGTAGTTTGCACCATATAAAATGGCTGAGCGTATGTATACGGCAGAGGAGGCATACACATTTATCTGTTCTGATACAGAAAGTGATGACGAGCCTTAGCAAAGTCACAGACGAGACTCTTTGCCTGGCACTAGCACCACTGACCCCGAATGGAGGCCCACAGAGTCATATGCTCCATCTGTTCCAGAATTTAATTCTGTGACAGGCATCCATCTTGATATTATGGGGTTTAGGGAGGTGGAATTTTTTAAAATCTTCTTATCAGAAGAACTGATAAATTTGATGGTCGAGCAGACCAATTTATACGCTGCTCAATTCATCGCTAGTCCCCCACCTCATATTATGCTAAGACTGGCATATGGTGCCCTGTTGTTTGGGTGGACATTTTAAAGTTTTGGGGCCTTCATCTAAATATGGGTCTCATAAAAAAAAAACACTATGAGATCTTACTGGTCATCTGATGTGTTGTACGATACCCCCATGTACAGGGCAGTAATGACAAGACAATGATTCGAGACAATACTGCGATTTCTGCACTTCTGACTACACACAGTGCCCCCCACGTGATGACCCCAGCCACGACAGGCTTTATAGAATTAGGCCCCTTATAAATTATTTAAATGAAAAATTTAAAGAGGCCTACACCCCAGAAAAAAAAGTTGCCAAGGACGAGTCACTTGTCCTTTTTAAAGGCAGGCTGCAATTTTGCCAATATTTGCCAAGGAAGAGCACGATTTGGGCTAAAAATTTATAAGCTCTGTGAGAGCGAATCTGGGTACACCTACAAATTTAGAGTTTATGAGGGCAAAGATACCCAGTTTCCCCCCCCTAAATATGGCAGGTAAAATAGTGTGGGATCTCCTGCACCCTCTTTAAGATAAGGGGTACCACTTGTACGTCACAATTATTATACAAGCGTACTCCTTTTGAGGTGCCTTTCAGTAAGAAAGACAGTGGCATGTGGCACCATACCCGCAATCAAAGAGGCCTGCCCAAGCCTTTAGTAAATCAAAAACTGAAGCCTGGGGAAATAAAGGGCCTTTGCAATGGGGACATCTTACTTATAAAATATCGGGACAAAAAAGATGTCCTCATAATGACATCTATACATGCAGACAGCAGCAGCCCTGTTCCTGTACGCAGCACCGATACCACCGTCCGTACACCTGTCTGCATACAGGACTATAATAAATATATGGGTGGGGTGGACCTTGCAGACCAAATGCTGCTGCCCTATAGCGCAGTCAGGAAATCACGCATTTGGTATAAGAAACTTGCATCCCACCTTATGCAAGTAGCCCTGTATAATTCTTTTGTTATGTTCCAAAAAGCAGGGAACCAAGGAACATATCTTGAATTTCAAGAAAAAATCATAAAAAATGTAATATTTGGAGAGCAAGGCCAGGAAATCAGTGGCATAGCGTCATCTAGTCATGCCAGCAGAATTGTCTCAGGGAAAAATTTCCCATCAGAGGTGTCCCCTACTGCAAAAAAAAAACCTGAGCCCAGAAGAGATGTAGGGTCTGTTATAAGAATGAGATACGGCGGGACACCGTATATCAATGTGACACCTGTCCAGATAAGCCTGGACTTTGTATTAAGCAGTGTTTCCGCATTTACCACACTTCTCAAGATTATTAATTTAATCAGTTTAATTTTATTTTTACCTCTTTTATGCACTTTTTTAATTTATTATGCAATCCACAGTTTTTTAACACTCCACATTTCCAATTATAATTTGGAAAATTAGACAAACTCCAAAAGGTAAAAATAGATTCTCATTATACCCCTAGATGAATACTGTAAAAAAAAAAAAAAAAAAAAAAATTCACTACCCCCATAAATTAATACTTTAGGGAGTGTAGTTTCCAAAATGAGGTCAATTTTTTTGGGTTTCCACTGTGGGGGGTCCTCAGGGTATCTTCAAATGCAACACAGCACCTGAAAATTATTCCAGTGAAATCTGCCCTCCAAATTCCATATTGTGCTCCATCTGTTCTAAGCTCTGCCGTTCACCCATACAGTAGTCGATAACCACATATGGGGAGTTGCCGTATTCAAAAGAAAATGGGTAACATATTTAGTGGTGACTTTCTCCTGTTACCCCTTGTGACAATGAAAAACTTGGGTCTAAAGTGACATTTTTCAGTAAAATATGTATTTTATTTTTTTTTACAGCCAAGGGTTTCTAAATTCTATGAAAAGCTTTTTGGGCCAAAGTGCTCACTACACCCCTAGATGAATACTTAAGGGGATGTAGTTTCCAAAATGGGGTCACTTTTTTGGGGTTTCCATTGTGGGGGGTCCTCAGGGTACCTTCTAATGCGACACAGCGCCTGAAAATTATTCCTGTGAAATCTGCCTTCCAAAAGCCATATTGTGCTATGTTGTACGCCCATACAGCAGTCACAAACCACATATGGGGTGTTGCCTTATTCAGGAAAAAATGGGTAACATATTTTGTGGTGACATTCTCCTGTTACCCCTTGTGACAATGAAAAAAATGAAAAACTTGGGCCTAAAGTGACATTTTTCAGTAAAATATGTAATTTTTTTTTACAGCCAAGGGTTTCTAAATTCTATGAACAGCATATTAGACCAAAGTGCTCACTACACCCCTAGATGAATACTTTAGGGGGTGTAGTTTCCAAAATGGGGTCACTTTTTGGGGGTTTCCACTGTGGGATACCTCAGGGTACCTTCAAATGCGACACAGCGCCTGAAAATTATTCCAGTGAAATCTGCCCTCCAAAATCCATATTGTGCTCCATCTGTTCTAAGCTCTGCTGTTCACCCATACAGTAGTTGATAACCACATATGGGGTGTTATTGTAAACTGCAGAATCAGGGTAATAGATATTGAGTTTAGTTTGGCTGTTAACCCATTCTGTGTTATAGGAAAAAATTTATTGAAATAGAAAAACTGCAAAAAATTTGAAATTTTGAAATTTCTTCTCCATTTTCTTTTAATTCTTGTGGAGCACCCAAGGGGTTAACAAAGTTTGTAAAATCAGTTTTGAATAACTTGAGGGGTGTAGTTTATAAAATGGATAATTTTTGGGTGGTATCTAGTATGTAAGGCCCACAAAGTGACTTCATAACCGAACTGGTCCTTAAAAAAGTGGGTTTTAGAAATTTTCTTAAAAAATGTAAAAATTGCTTCTAAAATTCTAAGTTTTCTAATGTCCTAAACAAGTAAAATGACATTTTCAAAATAATGCCAACATAACATAGACATATGGGAAATGTAAAGAACAACATTTTTCTGTAAATTTGGGATTTTTTTTTATAAATAAAGGTGAAACATATTGACTCAAATTTACCACTAACATGAAGTACTATGTGTCACAAAAAAACAATCTCAGAATGGCTTGGATAAATAAAAGCATTACAAAGTTATTACCACATAAAGTGACACATGTCAGATTAGCAAAAATCAGTCTGGTCACGAAGGTGCAAAATGGCCTGGTCATTAAGGGGTTAATTCCAGTTAGCTGAGCAGCTGTGCATTCTGCACATGTGTCACACGGCTTTGCACACACAGAGCCCAGATATTAATTGAAACTCTATAGTAACATATGCAAATATATAGCTTTTTTGTTTTCACAGCATGGCATGTTTTTGGAATTTTTTCCATACAAATTAATTCAAAAACACCATGAAAAACACCTGTGCCCAATGTCATATAATATTAAAAAAAACACCAAAATCATATGAAAAAGCACCATAAAATGCTTCACACTGAGGTTTTAAAATGCAGAACAAAAGCCTTGTGTGAAGGAGGACTAATGGAATTTTCCTTTCCTTTTCTCTAAAGTTCTAGAACTACATTTTCTTATTTTTTTCCATGGAGCATGTATGGCCTATAAGTCTGCTCAGGCTGATTAAGGTGCTCTGTCCCCAAGGAGAGATATTACCCCCAAATTCCAACTTGGCCTCGTCACCCACGATGCTAGGGAGGCTCATCCCCGTCCCCACCTGCCATTGGCTGCTCCCCCTGACACAGGATGTTTTCATCTGTGTACAGGGAGAAGCAGCAGAGGCGGTGTGGGCACCAGGAGTGCCGCCGGGAGTGAGGAGCAGAGTAAGTTATATGGGCAGGGGTTGTGAAATTGGATAACCCCTTTAAGCCAGTTCTCTCTACACTGATGAGGGGCAATCACCCCGAAACAGTTGTCTAAAGATGAGATGCTGGCTTATTTAATATCCGAGTTATGTCTCAAGGTCTATATAAAGAGCTGAACATTGACTTATATGATAGCTGCCGCACATCTGGTGGCATTAGAGGCAGAGCCTGTTAAGAGCTCATTTTCTTCCCTTTCTTCTCAGAATTCCAGAGGAGCATGTATGGCCTATAAGGCTCCTCATGCCGATTAAGGTGCTATCCCCAAGGAGAGAAAGTACCTCCCCCCCAAATCCTGACTTAGGCCTCTCACCCAGTTAAGCCAGTATTGTCTGCTCTGCACTGATAAGGGGCAATCACCCCGAAACAGCTGTCTGCAGATAAGGTGCTGGTTTATTTAAAGGGGTTGTCCGGGCTTTTCAATATTGATGACCTATCCTCACCTGGCACCCCCGCCAATCAGCTGTACGTCTCCCTTCTCTCTTCCTGTCTGCTGCAGTATGTCTATGGGACTTCAGCAGTGGGCAGGAAGAGAGACGGCATGTGCGCACTTCCTGTACAGCTGATCGGTGGGGGTGCCTGGTGTCGGACCCCCGCCGATCTGAAAATGATTACCTATCCTGAGGATAGGTCATCAATATTAAAAAGCCCGGCCAACCCCTTTACTATCCTAGTCATGTCTCAAGGCCTAGTTAAAGGGTCAAACACTGGCTTATAGGATAGCTGCCTTACATCTGTTGGCATTAGAGGCAGAGCTTGTTAAGAGCTCATTTGCATCCCTTTTTCCCTATATTTTCTTATGTTACGAATATTTATTTACTTACGTCCATTCGATTTTTTTTTGTTTCCTTTTTACTGCTGCTAATTAATAGAAATTGTTTGTGCAAGCTAAAACTGAAATACAGGATACAGAGGGAACACTATGTGCCAGCACAGGGAGCTCTGCTACATCTCAATCAACATGTGGATGTAGGTAGTTGTTAATCTGCTGAGATAAATAGTTATGACCCTCATTATTTTGCAATGTGTCACAGGCTTCCTGATGTACTTTAAAGTCATGTACTGGACCTCAGCCATTGGACGTGTGAATATCCTGGAATAGTATGGTGACTGTTCTTTGTGATATTCATGACTGTATTTGCTATTTTTGGAAAGGAGGGAATCTCCACGACACTTGATCTATATTAAACAAATCAGTAGACGTGTATTTCACGCCTTCATAAAATCATGATTGTTTCCTGTGTGAAGACTGATGAGGGGAACCCTTAGGCCCTTATTTTAGAGAGGTTGCCCAATTTGTAATAAAGAAATTAGGCAACCGTATATATGGTAGAATGGCAACCAAGGCCATACTCATCTGTAAAATCCCCCATTTTTACTACATTTACTACATTTACATTCCGACTAAATTGTTTAAAATGGACTGTCAAGAATCATAAATATGCTGTAAGTGTGTTACCAAATCTTACCAAAGAAGCTAACCACATACATCATTTTCTGATGTTCACATTAAAGTTTCGGCTACACTGCGATCTTGGTCGTGCAACAGCTGTCACGCCCAAGGATCGTAGTGTAGTGGTAAACTAGCACTGACGCTTAGTTTCAGATACATGGTCAGTAGCCTGTCCATTACTTTCAGATACATGGTGAAATGTTGCGTGACTTCATTTGGTACAATTATTTAAAATGGTGTCTCACGCGACATGCTTCCACTACAAAAAATCCAGACCTAATGGATTTTGTGCCAAATGTCACAAGACACGCAAATTGCCTGCAACTTGGCTGAGTTTTCCCAAATGACAGTGTGTGACAACAAGTTGCAGATAAGTCACACATGTTTTTGTGTCTCACAACTTTTCTGAAACTTGGAGCTTGGAATTGAGATTGGGTTCAACAAAATAATGGTGATGCCCTCATTCTACCAAAGGTCTAATTTACATATTAGGAAAAAGTATCATAACTAAAAAATTAATAATTAGTCAGGTGAACCACAGCTATGTGTCTATGTAAACATCTGCATAAGGAGGTCGCTGTGAACCCTTTAAAGCGGTTATCCCATGACAAGTATTACTATGCAATGAACAGAACATTTCCAATTAAATATTATTGCAATATACAGTACATACGAGTTTTTATAGGTACGATATATTACTCCTCTCTGGTAATGGCCCCTGCTTTTAATCCTTCCAGTCCACCTTCTCCTGCATTACATTGAGGACTGACATGCTTGGTAGCTTTCCTGCTCTATTGCTCCCCTGGCGTAGTGATCTCATACTGATACAGGTGGAAGTGACCCAAACATGTTCCATTCATTAGTAGATACTTTTAAATGGACAGTAAATTGAGCCTTCTGCTTCTTCTGGACCCTTGCACTGTTTCATTTCTAGTGCAGCAATCCCCCCATGGGAGCCGGTGTAGAGGATTGAAGTGGTAGTGTCCCTGGTTTAATGTTATTGTGTCACAGTGTCTTACCTCAGGCCATTGCTCCCTGGGGTATGTTGCAGTGAAAGTAAAAAAAATCAAGCCATGAGTAGTAAAGGAATGCCCAAAGATCACAGAGACAAGCACATATCTGGAAAAGGGTACAAAAAAATCTGCTGCACTGAAAGTTCCTAAGAGCACAGTGGACTCCATAATTCTTAAAGAGGACCTGTCACCACTCCTGACATGCCTGGTTTAATAGCTTCGTGCATTTCCCATGTAGTAACAATTCTGGAGCATCTATTCTTATGTCTGTATGTTGTGCCATTCCTTTATTATTTCTACTAGAAGTTATGAATGAATTGCTATTAGCCTTCAGTAAGGGTACAGAGGGGAGGTAACAAGTTGGGGGGGTGTCCCTGCAAAGACTCACTCTATCCAATCCGTGCTGCCATTTTCAGACTATGCATGTACACCCCCCCAACATGTTACCTCCCCTCTTTACCCTTACTGAAGGCTAATAGCAATTAATATATAACTTCTAGTGGAAATAATAAAGGAATGGCACAACATAGAGTCATAAGAACAGATGTCCCAGAATTGTTATTACATGGGGAATGCATGAAGCTATTAAAACAGGCATGTCAGGAGAGGTGAAAGGTTCTCTTTAAATGGTAGAAGTTTGGAACAACCAGGACTATTCCTAGAGCTGGCCACCCCACTAAACTAGTAATCTGGGGAGAAGGGCCTTGGTAAGAGAAGTGACCAAGAACCCAATGGCTGAGTTTCAAAGATCCTGTGTGCAGATGGGAAAAAACTTCCATAAGGTCAACCATATCTGCAGCACTCCACCAATCAAGATTGAGAGAAATGAGGCCCCAGAGCTAAATTTCAAATGATATAGCAAAGAGTCTGAATAGTTATGTCCATGCAAAATTTTAGTTTTTCTTTGCAAACTTTTCTTTCTAAAATTCTGTTTTTACTTTCTCATTATGGGGTACTGAGTGCTGATTGAAGGGGGAAAACTTGATTTTTTTTTTTTTATTTTAGCACAAGGCTGCAACAAAACACCATGTGAAAAGGTCTGAAAACTTTCCATATGCGCTGTATTACTTCAGATCCTGGTGACAGATTCCCTTTAAACCTTGTAACAAAGTGTATGGTAACATGCTAGGTGAGATAAAAAGAATCCAGAAAGCTGTATTTGCTTCAGCAAAGTGTAGTTTGCTGGAGCTGTTTATTCAAATTTTGTTGTGGGCTGGTTTTTTTTGGACTGGTAGGTAGGTTTAAAATTTGACATCTACACAGAGACGGGCAATCAAGGAATTAAAAGAGATGAAGGATGTGTTTTTTAAACAAACCGACAAAGGGGGCAATGTAGTCATCTGGCCCATTAAACAATATGAAACAGAAGCTTATCGTCAATTGAGGGACACCTCCTGCTATAAAAAACTTACTTACAATCCCAGTGATAATTTCAAAACCGAGTTGACCAAAATTGTTCCAGCAGCAAGGGAAAAGGGGATCATTTTGAAACAACAAGCTGATTGTTTGGTACCAGCCTTTCCGAGGGTGGCATCACTATACTTACTTCCAAAGGTTCACAAAAGCATCATATGCCCACCTGGACGTCCAATCGTTTCAGGCAGGGCCGGACTGGACGTCTGGCACTTCTGGCAAATGCCAGAAGGGCCGCTGCCCTCTGTGGGCCGGTCCAGTCCCCCCTTGCAGGGCCACACCGCCAATTAGGCAGGTGCGGCGCGGCCCTGCGCATAATTGTGGGTGGCGGTGGGGCAGGGAGCGCTTCCATTGTGGAATCGCTCATCTCCATAGTCATCTGTATCGCCGTCCTCAGGACGGCGATACAGATGCCTGTATTGTACTGCGGCAGGGGAGGGAGAGGCGTCTCCCCTGCCCGTTCCTCTGATAGGCTGCAGGCACTAGGCCTGCAGCCTATCAGAGGCCGGCTCAGGCGGCGCGATGACGTCATCGCGCCGCCTGAGCCGTACAGCGCGGGACACAGGCCGGAAGAGGCCTGCATCGCATCGCTGCCAGCACCATGGAGGTAGGTATAAGTGTTAATTTTTTTTTTTATTGTAGCACCGACCGGAGCTCTATTGGGGGCACTGGGGGAATTTTTACTGGCACATGTGGGCATTTTACTGGCACTGGGGGCATTTTTACTGGCACAATGGGGGCACTGGGGGCATTTTTACTGGCACTGGGGGCATTTTTACTGGCACATGGGGCACTGGGGGCATTTTTACTGGCACATGGGGGCATTTTTACTGGCAATGGAGGCATTTTTTACTGGCACTGGGGTCATTTTTACTGGCACAATGGGGCACTGGGAGCATTTTTACTGGCACATGGGTGCACTGGGGGCATTTTTACTGGCACTGGGGGCATTTTTACTGGCACATGGGGCACTGGGGGCATTTTTACTGGCACTGGGGGCATTTTTACTGGCACTGGGGGCATTTTTACTGGCACATGGGGCACTGGGGGCATTTTTACTGGCACATGGGTCACTGGGGGCATTTTTACTGGCACTGGGGGCATTTTTACTGGCACATGGGGCACTGGGGGCATTTTTACTGGCACTGGGGGCATTTTTACTGGCAATGGGGGCATTTTTACTGGCACATGGGACACTGGGTGCATTATTACAGGCACTGGGGCCATTTTACTGGCTCATGGGACACTGGGGGCATTTCTTACTGGCACTGGGGGCATTTATTTATGGCATAGGGGCACTGGGGGCATTTTTACTGGCACTGGGGGCATTTTTCTGGCACATGGGGGCACTTTTTACTGGCACATGGGGGCATTTATTATTGGCACATAATTTGGGGGGCATCTATGGGTGGGGAGCACTTCTTACTGGCACATTATTGGGGTGAAATTTTGGGGGCACTTCTTACTGGCACATTGGAAGCATTATTACTTCTGGGGCACAGTGGGGACATTAGCACTGTTGGGGGCACTATTACTAACAAATGCACTCTGGCAGAGAAATATTAGTTGGGACTGTGGGGGTCACTATTACTGTGGGGGGCACTATTACTGTGGGGAGCACTATCACTGTGGGGAGCACTATCACTGTGGGGAGCACTATCACTGTGGGGAGCACTATTACTGTGGGGGCACCCTGGCACAGTATCAGCACAGCACAGTTATTTCTGGGGGACGTTATGTTTACACTATTACGGGACACTATTTGCTGGGCGCAGTTATTTTAGGACACTGTGTGCCAATAATTATTGAAGGGCACTATCTGTGTGGTACTAGTGGCACAGTACTGGGGGTGGTAGGATGATTTGTCCAGAAGATGGGAGGATGATGGAAAAGTAGTAAACTAAGATTTTTTTTCTGTCAAACTGCAGAGATGAGAAATGGCTGAAAAATGGCGTCTGGTCTGAAAGGAGAAGATGAGGAAAGAAAAGATCTATATCAGAGGAGACGTCACTGGATGTACGAGGTATGGGGCGCTGTATTATACTGGATGTAAGAGGTATGGGGCGCTGGATTATATTGGATGTAAGAGGTATGAGGCGCTGTATTATACTGGATGTAAGAGGTATGGGGCGCTGGATTAGGCTACATTCACACGAACATTATGTTTTGCAGTCTGCAAATTGCGGATCCGCAAAAAAAGGATGATGTTCCGTATGGCATCCGTTTTTTTTGCAGATCCATTGTAACAATGCCTATCCTTGTCCACAAATGGACAAAAATAGGAATGGACATACAGATGCGGACAGCACACAGTGTTCATTGAAGTGAATGGGTCCGCATCTGAGCCACAAAATATGTAGATCGGAGGCTGCAAAAACAAGGTGTGAATGTAGCCTTACCCTGTATGTTCTGTAGTGATACACGTAATGTTAGGAGGGAAAAGGTTAGTTTACACAGGGTGATGTGCGCCCGACAGATTGGATCTTTTGTACAAACCAAAAGATCCAATCAGCCGACGAACAAGCGTTTTGCTCGTTCGTCGGCTGATTAGGGCCACTTTTACACGGGCCGATTATCGGCACTAGCGTTCCTAGGAACGCTTTTTCGGCCGATAATCGTCCCCTGTAAAAGGACCTTTACACATCAATCTGTGTAATAGGGCGACTGATGAACTGAAAGACTTTTGACATGTCACAGAGACATATCAAAAGTTTTGATCAGTCCGGGTCTGAGTTCTAGACCCGTACCCTATCAGGAGATATAGCTTTTCCATCTCTCTCTGCAGGGGGCGGTTTATTTACCTTGTTTGGTGTGGTTTACGTTTATTAAATTATTATATTTTAATAATTTTTAGGGCCTCTAAAAGGGTTGGCTGTGACTTTAAAAAGTCGAGGCATGTGGGCCTCTTTGATTTCAAAATGCCAGGGCTGAATTTCAGTCCCAGTCCGGCCTTGGTTTCAGGGGTTGGCAACTTATGTGAACCGGCTTGTAAATTTATTGATTTCATTTTGAAACCAATGGTTGAACAACTCCCTTCTTTTCTGAAGGATACTACTGATTTTTTACGTCGCCTCAACAGTTTACATCTGGAATCGGACATGTTCATAGCGACATGTGACGTGGAGTCACTTTACACAAGTATTCGACACCGGGATGGCATTGAGGCGGTGCGATTCTTCCTTATGATGTCGGACATTGATGATGAGATGGGTGAGTTTATTTTGAATTTATTGGAATTTGGTTAACCCACAATTTCTTCCTTTTTGGTGATGCTTTTTTCCTGCAGCTCCAGGGGACAGCCATGGGGGCGGCCTGTGCGCCGTCCTATGCTAATCTGTTCCTGGGGCTGTGGGAAAGGGCTATCTTTCTATCTGACTTGACCCCGTTGGTTGGTGGAGTCCAGCCGTGGGCCCGCTATATTGATGACATTTTCATCGTATGGCAGGGCCCACAGGTGGATTTCCACCGATTTATGGAGCATCTTAATTCCAATGATATTAATATCAAATTAACTTATAGGATTGGACAATCCAACCTAGACTTCCTGTCAAAATTCTGGTGGAGGACAGTGGGAAGATCCAAACGGATTTGTTTAGGAAGGAGACATCTATGAATGCCCTGTTATGTGCCGACTCATGCCATCCGAAGAACTTGGTTCACAGTATCCCGTATAGCTAGTTTTTAAGGCTACGAAGAATTTGTTCCACCGATGAAATGTTTGACCATCAATCAGCAGTTTTAATGGATCGGTTCCATCAGTGTGGCTACTCGAAGAAATGTATTGTGAGTGGATAAGAGAGGGCCAAGAAGAAGAATAGAGATGATCTCCTCTTTCATAGACCAAACGTGGTTGATATGGCTCAACATACCGTACGTTTTATATCCACATATAATCCGCAATGGAATCAAATGCGCCTTGCCCTTTCTAAACATTGGGATCTACTCCGTTTGGATCCAACTTTGGAGAAAGTACTTTCGCCTACACTGATGATGACAAGCAGACGTTCTACAAATCTAAAAGATACTCTGGTGAAAAGTTACCATCCAGGTAAGACACGTTTAGGTATTTTTGGTTCAAAGGGCCCCAGGTGGGGCTCGGCCCCATGTGGCAAATGTATTGCCTGTTCAAATTTGGATAGGGCGTCCGTGTTCTCTAATCCTATGAGACCAAATCATGTATTTACAATTACCCACAATATTTCTTGTGGTACTCCTGGTGTCGTGTACCTGGCTCAGTGCCCCTGCAATATGATCTACATTGGCATGACCTCCAGAGAGTTTAGACGAAGAGTACGGGAACATGTTTTAGGGATTGAGGCGGCCAGAGATGAGGATGACATCATCAAACTCAAGTCTATCCCTAGACATTTTAAAGAATACCACAATTGTGATGGCTCCTTGTTTCAGGGGTATCGATCGGATCTTTATTTCCCAGAGAGGTGGTGACTAGCGGAAACTGCTTGCTCAGAAAGAGGTAAGGTGGATCCATACACTTGACTGTGTTTCCCCTTTTGGTCTGAATGCGGACCTTTCATTTTCACCTTTTTTGTGACAACTTTCTTGCGATAGGTTTCTACGATAGGTTTTCTGCTTGTGGTTCGTAGTTTTTTGTTAAGAATCCTTTTATTCCCTTTTTAATTGTTTTTAGCTGTTGTTTGTCTTATTATATTTAACACCTTCGTTATGTTTTTCTTTAGTTGCTTGTGAGAACATCTGAGTTGTACACATATCCATTTGGAGTTCCTTTTTTGGCCAAGGGTTTTGCCACTCTGGAGGCAGAAGAACATATTTGTCGGAATGGCGTCTGGATTCAGCATATGTTTCATTGGAATGCTTGGGATTGATCCACTATTGGACACAATAGTATTAACACTCAAGGATTGTGGACTTTTATTTAGTTAGGGGATTATGAATTTATTATTATATTATTTTATTATTGATGAATATTTTTGATGATATTATCTTTTTATAATCTATTTATGTGTTTATTGATTCACGTTCACGTCATCATTTTATATCAATCATGTATTTATATTGGTATATTGGTATCCAGATATATTTATTTATGTAGGTAGTGGGTGCAATTATGTGATCATGAATTTAGCATTATTATTGTTTATCTGTATTTTTTTTATTAATTACGTAATTTTGTGATATAGTCTGTGATATAGCAATATCTAAAACACATGGCTATAAGTATAGGATTATGAATTTATATATATATTGGTTTTATGCACCTCTGCACGCTTTTTTAACCTTTGTGTACTGGGTTTTCACTTTGTTTGTTGTATCACGCTTACTTACTTTTATTATGGGATCATTGCTGTATGTTACTTGCTATATAATGTCTCTATTGACTCACGTCCACGTCATTTTATATCTATAATGTATTTATATTGGTATATTGGTATTCAGGTATATTTAGTCATGTAGGTAGTGGGTGCAATTGCGTGATTGATCGCTAAAAGTATAGGATTATGAATTTATGAGATATATATACTGGCTTTATCCACTTTCGCACGTTTTATTCACCGTTGTGCACTGGGTCTTCACCTTGTTCACTGTGTCCCGCTCACTTTCCTCTTTTATGGGATTATTGTTGTATGTTACTTGTAACAGTTGTGCTGATTTTACAGTATTATAATTGTATTACGTTTTTTAACAAGGTTGATATGCTCACCTTATTGTGAATAATGGCCTTCTTTTTTGAATATAAATAGTGGATTCATTCCTTTGTGGATACTACATATATATATATTTTTTTGATAATATATTTGTATTGGAGGGTGACCGATGCGTCCCAGTCTGGGTCCCAGCCATCTTACCTGGTAAACAGCTCCTTTTGCCTGAACCAGTTTTGCTTCCCGGGTGGCGGTGCGTTCCAGCTTGGAACGCACGACCATTTTTATACCGAGACACACTGGGATTCAAGCCTCTCTTTGGCAACTGTGCGTTTCCGGTCCCTCCTCCATACTATCCGGCTGCCTGGGTACACATGATGGTTAGTATCTCTTAGCAATTATTACTAATTTGGTTCAGCTTCTTTAATAGTTTATAAGGGAGGGAAGTATCTTTCCTCTCATTCCCCTGGAAGAAGCCTGTTAGGGCGAAACGGCGTTGGGAGGAGGACGCCGCCGTGATGGTTCACTAACGAACTGCACTTGCGATTTTTCTAGGTCTGGGTAACTCATTTTGTCCCCTATCTTTTGGGAGTGATATTTCTTATATCTTATCTTGTAGGGACTTTTCTGCCCCTCTAGTTATTTATATTGTATATTCCACTCTGGGGAGGCTTTTTGTATATGTATACCCTGACCGATCCCATTTTGGGATATTATCTTTTTCTGTTGGTACACATTGTGTTCCTTGCACGGCGACGTCCTCATTTGTGTCTTTACTCCTCTGCTCCATACCAGCACCTTTATGTGTTATATTATTTTGTGTTCTATATTTGTTCTGTTTTTATTAATAAAGTATTGCTATTTCTATATTTGGTGTGTGGATGATTGTATAGTTGGTGTTTTCGGATTTATAACCACACCACGGACAGTTTTCTGAGCCGTGTTTATAGGTGTTGGTAGGTAGGTTTGGCAGAGGGACCTACCACTGCACACCCTTACTCCAGCACGGCTATTCCCCCTAGCTTGAGCAGATCCCAGGTGTGGCTTACTGGGGAATAAATAGAGGCCTCAGTCATAGTATGGTGGCTGTTTGACTGTATGGCTTGGCAAAGCCAGACCCCCTTACACGCTGAAGACATAGGTAAGAGAAAAGTACTTGATGTTTTGTGTTGTGCATTATGTGCAGTGGCTTCATCCAAGTGATGGTAAGCCTGGATGCCCTGTATTGCACTGTGCTGAGTGAAAAATAAAGCACTATTTGGACTTTTAACCCCAAAAGTCTGAGAGTGTGTCATTGCCAACCCCACTGCAAGTACATGATCAATACAGCCCATATTGTAGAGATGCCAAGATTATTATGAATAAAGCTGAATTGTTGCATTTTGCTTAAGTGTCTCTGGCCTAATTCTTGCTGCAAAGTAACAGGGCAGTTGCCAACAAACCCCTCATCTATCTCAAAATGACCCTCTCTTACAACTGCAATCAGGCTTTAAAGATGGCAGTAGAGGAAGATCAATGACCACCACGTGCAAATGTGACAAGATTCAAGATTTGAATATATGTGCCTCAAATTAGTAGTCTTGGACAGATGGTAATGAACCCCAGAAAAACTTGTAAGGGGGTCAGCTTACAGATAGAATCTATTTGGGCCTGTGTGGCTCCCCAATGGAAGGAATCAGATAGACATAGGTGCAACTTACACAAGACAAATTTTATTTGACTCACGTGGGGCAACAAGATTAAAGGGGTTGGCCACTTTCTGGTTACTGTTGACTAATGTGTTTGTGAGAAAATTATATGGCTCTTCATAATATAGCCTTTGTTGAAATTCTGCACCATTTTCTATATTTCAGAAGCTATTCTTCATTGTTTGCCAAGTCTTTTGTGCTGTCTACATGGAGGTCTTGTCTATAAAATGGCTGCTGATGGAGGGTGATGTGATCAAGCAAGTCACCTCCATATGATGTCTCCTCCATTCAAATACACTTCATCTGTCATCTGCCCTTGCAAGGTTGGGAGTTTAGTGCAGACACAATGGAGGTCATTTATCAATAATGGCGTAATTTGCGCCAAAAACATACTAACGTTACAAATCAAAAGTGGTTGTTTGTTTCACCTCATATATCAAGAGGGCACGCAGCTTGTAAAGTGTGAAATGCGCCATTTCAGCCACCCCTGTCCAGACCACATGTGTGACTTTTGAAGCATATTTGTGACATTTCCAATTGTGACTTTTGTCTCAGACTCGGGACATTTTTGTCATTGTTTTGTTATTGTTGAATGACAATTTACTGACAAAACACTGCAATTTAGCTCTTTTGTATCATCCTCTTTTAATACTTACCTATCACTCTTTCATTTTCAACAACAGGTTGTTTTTTCATTTCATAAATGCATCTTTTTGAAAAAAAGCTGCATCTTTCTGCAATAAAGGTGATTTTTTTTTATACAAAACACCACCACATAAGCTGGCTTAATTGTCTGCAACAATTTAAGCCTGCCCATAAGAGGATGATAAATGAGATATAATACGCACCAATTTGATAGCCCTGCCCACTTTGACATTTATAACTTATTTCTGGCGTGATGCATTCTTTATGGTGAAAATTGTGCAGAAAAAAGTTGATATACTTGGTGCAAATTAAAACGCCATTCTTCTTGGCGCATTTTACACCATAATTCTGGCGCAGCATGCGTAGTAAATGTCCCCCAGTGTGTTTGACTGGAGGAGACATCACTTGAAGGTGATTTGCCTGGTCACATGACTCTCCATCATCAGCCATTTTATGGGCAAGACCTCTGTGTGGACAGCAATGGGGTTAAACAAAATGGTGCCAAATTTCAACAAAACTCCCGGAAAATCCCTTTAAGGCCCAAAACAGGCTGGACACTAATGCCCCTTTCACACGAGCGGGAGACTCGCATGTCTCCCGCAACGCATCTACAGGGCTGGACTCGGCACTGACAGGGATCGCATAGCATTATATGCGATCCCAGTAAGTGCCGGAGTCCAGCCCTGTAGATGCGTTGCGTGAGACATGCAAGTCTCCCGCTCGTGTGAAAGGGGCATAAGAGGTTTATGTGGTATGCTGCATTGCTGTACATATCACTCTACATGTACCGTACTGTCAATAGACCTAGTTGTTCAGTGATACAATACATTGTTAATGCTTGAATAAACAAAACAAAGAAATAAAAAAAAGCATAATGCAAAAAATCAATAGCAAAATAGTAAAATATTTTCTGTAATTGAAGATAATTATGCTTCCTTGTCCTATCAGCACACTGAGACACACCATGTCAGACACACCTCCTTCTAGAGGAATAGCAGAAAATGGAAAAAAAATGGAAATTGAGAATGGTTTGGTGAAATGACAAACTTTCCTCATCTTGTACTGATGAGTTATGTTTTTTCTTCGTCATTCACAGGCTACAGGAGGGTAAAATTCTGCTGGTTTATGCTCTGCATCTACAGGCAGTTTATCCGCACTTTGCAGATAAACAGTCATTTAACCCCTTCCCACATTTGGACGTTACTGTACTTCCAAATCGCAAGTAATTCACTGCATTCGGACGTACAGTGCCGTCCAAAATGCTTACCGGGGCTGTGACACTATAACGTATCACAGCCCCGGAGACCAATCAGAGTTATGCAGACTAACCAATCGGTGCGCTCCATTCAGAAAAAAAGCCGGTTTCAGGCTGTGATCTCCATGCTGGAGATCACAACCTGAAGACTGGCCTGAATACTGTGCCCCCGGGGGTAAGTGAGCCCCCCTTTGCCTACCCCTTGCTTCCGTTGCCCCCTCTCATGTCCCTGCTGCGCTGTCGATCAGCCTTATTGTAGCACTGACAATACAGTGCATTGCAATAGATGACTATTGCAATGCACTGTATAGCCATCAAGCCCACTGGATCTTCAAGATCCAAGTGGGTCTTGATAAATTAAAAAAAAAAGTGTAAAAAGAAAGTAAAAAAAGTGTAAAAAAAGTAAAAAAACAAATAGTTAAAAATATAAAAGTTTCAAGTAAAAAAAAATGCCCTTTTCCCCCAAATAAAGTAAAAAAAGTAAAAAAAAAAAAAAAAGAAAAGTAGACATATTAGGTATCGCAGCGTCCGTATTGACCGTCTCTATAAAAGTATCACATGATCCACCCCGCCAGGTGAATGCAGAATTTTTTTTTTTTTTTTTAAAAAGCTATGCCAAAACAGCCAACACAAAAAAATGATTTTATACTGTTCAAAAATGCATCTAATGTGTAATACTTAACAAAAATAAAAATGGTAGACATATTGGGTATCACCGCGTCCGTAACAACCTGCTCTATAAAAATATCACAATATATTCCCCCTCAGGTGAACGCTGTAAAAAAAACTAAAAAAAAAAAACTATGCCAAAACAGCCATTTATTTGTCACCTACCCTCACAAAAAGTGTAATAGCAGGCGATCAAAAAGGCGTATTTGCCCCAAAATGGTACCAATCAAACCGTCATCTCATCCCGCAAAAATTGATACCCTAACTAAGACAATCGCCCAAAAAATTTAAAAAAATATGGCTCTCTGAAAATGGCTGCACAAAAACAAGATTTAATTCTGTTCTCACATGCAGCTAATGTGTAAAACATAGCAAAGATAAAAATGTTAGACATATTGGGTTTCGCCGCGTCCGTAACAACCTGCTCTATATAAATATCACATGACTTGCCCCTTCAGGTGAATGCTGTAAAAAAAAATGTAAAAAAAACTATGCAAAAACAGCTATTTTTTTCACCTTGACTCACAAAAAGTGTAATACCAAGCAATCAAAAAGTCTTATGTACCCCAAAATGGTACCAATGAAAACGTCACCTCATCCCACAAAAAGTGAGCCCTCATATAAGACAATAACTCAAAAAAATAAAAATCAATGGCTCCCGCAAACCAATCCATCAAAATCTGTGTTGCAAATTCCATATGGCGCTCCTTCCGTTCTGAGTCCTGCCAAGTGCCCCCACAGCAGTTTACCACCACATATGGGGTGTTACTGTATTTAGGAGAAAATGGAGAACAAATTATGGGGTGCTTTTCTCCTGTTGCCTCTTGTGAAAATGAAAAATTTGGGGCTAAAGCAACATTTTATTGGAAGAAATGAAATTTTTAATTTTCACAGCCAAGTGTTTCCAAATCCTGTAAAACGCTTAGGGGGTCAAAGTGGTCAGTACCCCCCTAATATATTCTTTAAAGGGTGTAGTTTCCAAATTGGGGTCACTTTTTGAGGGTTTCCACTGTAGGGGTACGTCAGGGTCTCTCAATTACAAAATGGTGCCTAAAAACCATTCTAGCTAAATCTGCCTCCAAAATTCGTATGGTGCTCCTTTCCTTCTGACCACTGCCACAAACCCATAGAGACGTTTACCACCACATATGGGGTATTTCTGTAAACTGCAGAATCAGGGTAATGTATATTGCGGTTTAGCTTGCTGTTAACCCTTGTTGTGTTGCAAGAAAAAATTGCTTAACATGAAAAATCTGCTTAAAAAATAAAATTTTGACATTTTGTCTCAATTTTCCTTTAATTCTTGTGGAACACCTGAAGAGTTAACAAAGTTTGTAACATCCGTTTTGAATAATTTGAGGGATGTAGTTTCTAAAATGGGGTCATTTATGGGTGGTTTCCATTACGTAAGCCCCTCAAAATCACTTTATATCTGAATTGGTGCTTAAAAAAAATGGTTTTGGAAATGTTTTTGAAAATTAAAAAAATGGCTTCTAAACTTGTAAGCCTTCTAAAGTAAAGTAAAATGACATTTATAAAATGATGCCAACATAAAGTAGACATATGGGGAATGATGACTGATAACTATTTTATGAATGATTATTATCTGTCTTAAAAGAGAAATTTAAATTTAGAAAATTGTGAATTTTTCCAAATTTTTGGTAAATTTGGGATTTTTTTAAATTAAAGGAGAAATATATCGACTCAAATTTACCACTGTCATGAAGTACAACGTGTCACGAGAAAACAATCTCAGAATGGCTTGGATAAGTAAAAGCGTTCCAAAGTTATTACCACATAAAGTGCTGCATGTCAGATTTGAAAAATGGGGCTCCGGTATTTGGTCCAAACTGGCTGTCGCTTGAAGGGGTAACTGTAGCTAGCACGTCCTTAAGTGAAAGCTTTAATCCGGATGCTACGTTTTGGCCCTGTAGACCTTTTTCAAGCATGCTTGAAAAAGGCCTACAGGGCCGAAACGTAGCATCCGGATTAAAGCTTTCACTTAAGGACATGCTGTCTCTATCCAATTCTTTTTGTATACTGGATCTTCTCATCCTGTGAGGGAACTCACCATTCCCCCTGGAGACATGCACCCACAACAAGAGTGGACTAGGCGTGCTGTCCTGCCCTATTTCACTGTAGATGTCATTTCATCTCCTACAATGCACCGTTCTGTGGTTTAGTATATAGCATACAGTGCTGGAAGCTGAATTTTTTACCTTGAATAATTTAAAGGGAACCTGTCACCATGAATATGCAGTGCAGTCTGCAGGCAATATGGTATAGAGCAAGAGGAGCTGAGCAGATTGATATGTAGTTTTATGGGAGAAGATTCTGTATAAGTTGTATTTCATTCATTTAAATTCCTGCTCATTCTGAGCTTTGAAGTCCAGGAGGCAGTCCTATCAGTGATTGACAGCCTTCCCTCTATGACTGTTTATACAGAGATAGCTGATCTCTAATCACTGATAGGACCGCCGCCTTAACACCAAAGCCCAGAATGAGCAGGAATTTAAATGAATAAAATAAAAGTTATACTTAATATTTTCCCAAAACCTATATATCAGTCTGTTCAGCAGCTCTTACTTTTCAACATGCTGTTGGAAGATCTTTTTTCGGTCTTATAAACTATGTTAAAGTGAATGAGGATGAGTTGCAATACTGTGTACTTGTAAGGTGATGTTTAAAGAAGAAAGCAGCCATGTCTTTTAACACCTTTCTAACATCCGCTGTACTGTTGGGTCATTAATGATGGTGCCCACTCAGGAGCTGAGCAAGCAGTATAGCCGGAGTCGGTGATCGGAGACAATGCCAATCATGGACTTTCAACCCCTCAGATGCAGTGGTCAACTTCAACCATGGCATCTGAGTGGTTATTTACTGAGAGCATGGCATTTGGACCGAATGCATCGAGATCCCAAGAATTTTTTGGTAGCTATGGCAGCCTGAGGCCTGCCATAGTAAAGTTTCTATCAAGCGCTGCCTGTGGCAGGACTTTATAGGAACATAGGCTCTGATTTATCATGCCTTTATTCCATAACTCTGGCTTAAAAAAGTCACAAAATACTGCTTTTGCAATGTTTTTCAACCATGCAAAACTTTTGTGACTTTTTGCATTTTTACACTATTCACTCCAGTTTTGAAATATGGGTGGGAATGCGGGTGTGGTTAGCTATGTGAATGATTTTCAGTACAGATCTAGTAGCTTTTATAGACAAAAGTGTTAGGGTTAGGCATAGGACAAATTTATCAAACATTTGACATTTGATAAATGTAGCATAAAGTACTCCAACGCAGAATCAAGCAAAATATTTTCCTCATGATAAAATTCCCCCCATAGTGATTGACCCATAGACTGCAATAGTAAACCATTGCAGTCTATAGAATACCCAATCTAATGATTGCATGTTGGAGTTCCCTAGGGTGACTAAAAATTAAAGGTAAAAAAAGTGAAAACGTCTTTTTTTAAATATAAACAGAATTAAAAATTAATCCCCTCCCCATTTTGCTAATAAAAATTAATAAAACATACTAGGTATCACCATGTCTGAAAATGCATGAACCATTCAAATATAAAAGTATTGGCCGTATGGTGAAAGGCATAATGGATAAAAAAAACAAAATGGCTTAATTATCGGCTTTTGATTCATTCCCCTTCCAAAAATACTTGAATAAAAAGTGATCAAAAAGTCATACAACCCCAACGTGGTATCAATAAAAAATACAGATAGCCACACAAAAAATGCTCCCAGCATTGTTATGTCCCATGATCACACTGGGAACATTATGTCCTGTTGCCTCCAGTGTGGAGCGAGTGTTCCCGCTAGTGCCTGTGGAGAGGTGAGTTTTTTTAAATAATGTAGACTTTTTTTTTTATACTGTCCCTGTGTCTGTGGTGAGTATTCTTTATTTTTGCGATTATGTGATAGACCAACACAAAGTAGGATGTACGTGTGAAGTGAAATGATAATGATACAAAGCATGGCATGCATTTCTATTCAGCCCCCCTTAGTCAATACTTTGTAGTACTACCTTTCGCTTCAATTACAGCGTTCAGAATTTTGGGGTATGTCTCTACCAGCTTTGCACATCTAGAGGCTGAATATTTTTGCCCATTCTTCTTTGCAAAATAGCTCAAGCTCACTCCAGATTGGATGGAGAGCGTCTGTGAACAGCAAATTTCAAGTCTTGCCACAGATTCTCAATGGGATTTAGGTCTGGACTTTGACTGGGCCATTCTAACTAATAAATATGCTTTGATCTAAACCATTCCATTGTAGCTCTGGCTGTATGTTTAGGGTCCTTATCCTGCTGGAAGGTGAAACTCCACCCCAGTCTCAAGTCTTTTGCAGCCTCTACCATATTTTCCTCCAGGACTGTCCTGCATTTAGCTCCATCCATCTTCCCATCAACTCTGACCAGCTTCCCTGTCCTTGCTGAAGAAAAGCATCCCCACTGCATGATGCTGCCACCACCATGTCTCATGGTGGGAATGGTGTGTTCAGGATGATGTACAGTGTTAGTTTTCTGCCACACATAACGTTTGGCATTTAGGCCAAAACGTTCAACTTTGGTCTCATCTGGCCAGAGCACCTTCTTCCACATATTTGCTGTGTACTCTACATGGCTTGTGGCAAACAGGAGTTCTTATGGCTTGCTTTCAAAAATGGATTCTCATGGATACTCCCACAAATGCTATGGATCTCTGCAGCTCCTCCAGAGTGAAAATGGGCCTCATAGTGCTCTCCTTGCCTGGTCAGTTTAGGTGGATGGCCATGTATTGGTAGGTTTGCAGTGACATTTTCGAATGATGAATTGAATGTTCAGAGCTTGAGATATTTTTTATGACCTACAGTGGGGAAAAAAAGTATTTAGTCAGCCACCAATTGTGCAAATTCTCCCACTTAAAAAGATGAGAGAGGCCTATAATTTACATCATAGGTAGACCTCAACTATGAGAGACAAAATGAAAAACAAATCCAGAAAATCACATTGTCTGATTTTTAAAGAATTTATTTGCAAATTATGGTGGAAAATAAGTATTTGGTCAATAACAAAAGTTCATCTCAATACTTTGTTATATATCCTTTGTTGGCAATGACAGAGGTCAAACGTTTTCTGTAAGTATTCACAAGTCTGGCACACACTGTTGCTGGTATGTTGGCCCATTCCTCCATGCAGATCTCCCCTAGATCATTGATGTTTTGGGGTTGTCGCTGGGCAACACAGACTTTCAACTCCCTCCAAAGGTTTTCTATGGGGTTAAGATCTGGAGACTGGCTAGGCCACTCCAGGACCTTGAAATGCTTCTTACGAAGCCACTCCTTAGTTGCCCTGGTGGTGTGCTTGGGATCACTGTCATGCTGAAAAACCCAGGGACGTTTCATCTTCAATGCTGATGGGAGGAGGTTTGCACTCAAAATCTCACGATACATGGCCCCATTCATTCTTTCATGTACACGGATCAGTCGTCCCTTTGCAGAGAAACAGCCCAAAGCATGATGTTGCCACCCCCATGCTTCACAGTAGGTATGGTGTTCTTTGGATGCAACTCAGCATTCACTCTCCTCCAAACACGACAAGTTGTGTTTCTACCAAACAGTTCTACTTTGGTTTCATCTGACCATATGACATTCTCCCAATACTCTTTGGAATATCCAAATGCTCTCTAGCAAACTTCAGACAGGCCTGGATATGTACTGGCTTAAGCAGGGGGACACGTCTGGCACTGCAATATCTGAGTCCCTGGCGGCATAGTGTGTTACTGGCGGTAGCCTTTGTTACGTTGGTCCCAGCTTTCTGCAGGTCATTCGCTAGGTCACCCAGTGTGGTTCTGGGATTTTTGCTCACAGTTCTTGTGATCATTTTGACCCCATGGGGTGAGATCTTGCGTGGAGCCCCTGATCGAGGGAGATTATCTGGTCTCGTATGTCTTCCATTTTCTAATTATTGCTCCCACAGTTGATTTCTTCACACCAAGCTGCTTGCCT
The DNA here is from genome assembly GCA_900303285.1 of Rhinella marina. Lineage (NCBI taxonomy): Eukaryota > Metazoa > Chordata > Amphibia > Anura > Bufonidae > Rhinella > Rhinella marina. Next base: position 331,976 of record ONZH01009539.1, read on the forward strand.
ATTGCAGATTCAGTCTTCCCAGCCTGGTGCAGGTCTACAATTTTGTTTCTGGTGTCCTTCGACAGCTCTTTGGTCTTCACCATAGTGGAGTTTGGAGTGTGACTGTTTGAGGTTGTGGACAGGTGTCTTTTATACTGATAACAAGTTCAAACAGTTGACATTACTACAGGTAATGAGTGGAGGACAGAGGAGCCTCTCTAAAGAAGAAGTTACAGGTCTGTGAAAGCCAGAAATCTTGCTTGTTTGTAGGTGACCAAATACTTATTTTCCACCATAATTTTGCATATAAATTCTTTAAAAATCAGACAATGTGATTTTCTGGATGTTTTCTTATTTTGTCTCTCATAGTTGAGGTCTACATATGATGTCAATTACAGGCCTCTCTCATCTTTTTAAGTGGGAAAACTTGCACAATTGGTGGCTGACTAAATACTTTTTTCCCCCACTGTAAATCTGCTTTACAGTTCTCCAGAAATTTATCCCTGACCTGTCTGCTGCATTGGTGTTCATTATGCAGTTTTATCACTAATGTTCACTAACAAACCTCTGAGGCCTTCACAGAACATCTGTAGTTACACTGAGAATGCATTACACACAGGTGGACTCTATTTACTTATTAATTGACTTCTGAAGGCAATTGGTCACACTGGATTTTATTTAGAGACATCAGAGTACAAGAAGCTGAATCTGAAGACACTCCACGCTGCATTTTATTTAATAAAAGTCTTGAAAAGCATAATTTTCTTTTCACTTCACATATACTTTCTACTTTGTATTGGTCTAACTCATAAAATTCCAATAAAATACATTTACGTTTGTGGGTGTAATGTGAAAAAAATGTGGAAAAGTTCAAGAGGTATGAATACTTTTTCAAGGCACTGTATGGGGGCACTGCAGGGGGCATAATATTTACTGCATGCACTGCAGGGTTTCGGATTTTAAACAAAAACCAATTAAATTCCTTCATTTTTAACAATCCTTAAAAACAGATGCAAAATGGACATTAAACATGGATAGACGGACAGAAAATTGATACAAACACTGATGCAAAATGACCATGAAAAACTAACAGTTTATCTGCTTTTAACGCCCTTTTTTCACTGTTGTGTGAATGTACCCTAAGTAGACTTGAACACCAGCAACCGGACAAAGAACAGACTGTCTTACATGGAAACTAGAGACAAACAACAGAGCACAAGAAAACTGGAACGAATACAAAGCACTGGGATAGAATCCCACTGCACTAGGAATTCTAACTAGACTGGAACAAGAGACTGGAAGCATATACAGGATTAAACACACATAGTATATGCTATCATCTGCAACAACCCACAAAAAAGGAGTTTTAAAAAGAGAGCTAACTAATCAAATAAGTCCCTATACATGAGTCACAAAATTCCAGTGATCTCCCTTATCTTAGCTGTGATGCAGTTGCCTAAGAATTGTTTCAGACTTGTGTGAAACAGATCTGACAGGCTGTTCACTTTATAAGTTGCACTGCCATTTTCCCCACACTTTTTAGGGAAAAAGTGTGTCTTATGAAGCGGAAAATACAGTAATACAGACCTTCCAGACCAGACCCCAAAATTAATACAGACCCCAATCCATATCCTAATCAGAAACTAAATTAATACAGATACCAGGTCAGACCCTAGATTAAGGCCTAATTAACACTTCAGTGATTTGGTCAGGATTTCATTAGTGATTTCCATGAGTGATTGGGAGCCAAAAACCAGAACTGGAGCCTACACAAAGATAAGGTATAATGGAAAGATCTGCACCTGTTCCACTTTGAGCACTGTATACCACTAACATAATAATACTAATAACATAATACACTACAATACAGAAGTATGATAGTGTATTATATAAGCGATCAAGTCCCGTAGTCTTCAAGCACACAAGTGGGACTGAGGGAAAAAACGAAATAAAATGTTTAAAAATAAGAAAAGTTAGGAAAAAATTTAACCTTTCCCTTTTCCCAGTAAAAACTGTTTATTATGTCACCAAATAAAAATGTACACATAAAAATAAAAAATACACATACATTAGGACCAATATTTGAAAAGAGATCCAGCAAATGTTGAAACAAACCTTATTTTTATTGCCATACAAAAATGTTAAAGAAGATAGGGGGAGATTTATCAAACTGGTGTAAAGTAAAACCGGTTTAGTTGCCCATAACAACCAATTTGGAGCTGTGAAAAAAGAAAAGTGGACTCTGGTTGCTATGGACAACTAAGCCAGTTCTACTTTACACCAGTTTGATAAATCTCCCCCATTGTTACACAAATTACACCAACCACATAAAAACCGCTGACGTGTTTCAAACGCTACATGTGTTCTTAGTCATAGCGATTTCTAATGGGGTTGGTGTGATTTGTGTCATTATGTTTTTTAATATTTGGAGCCCAAGAACGTTGATAGAGAAATAAAAAGGTTATGGCTGTCAGAATACGGTGACACCAAAATAAATTATTCTTCTTAAAGTCTTTTTATTAGGCAAAAGTAGTGAAACTACTTAAAATTCTATAAGTTTGGTATTGCCACTGAATACAATTAAGATATACCATACACCGCATGATGAACAGCATAAAAATGAAACCCACAAAAAAACTGTTGCATTAACCAAGCAAGGCCACTATACAGTGGACTGAGCTGCGTATTTCCTGAGCTGGAGCTTGTGAAAGCTGCTCATCGATGGGAGTGCTGGGAGTTGAACCAATCCTAAGGATAGGCCACCAATAAATAAGTCCTGGAAAACCCCTTTAATAGCAATAATACTATATGTCATATTTAAATGTATATTCCAGGTATAACAAGCTATCTCCTACCCATTTTGGATTACAGGGCCGCTCTTTTTTTGATTGGTGGGGGTCTCAGTGGTCATACCCTCACCAATCGAATACTTATGTCTATCCTGTGGATAGCAGATAACATCATATAACCAGAATACAGAAAAACTGGCTTAGTTGCCCATAGCAACCAATCAGATTGATTCTTTCATTTTCCAAAGAACCTCTGAAAAATGAAAGGGTGGAATCCTATTGGTTGGAAGGGGCAACTAAGCCAGTTTTCCTTCCTTTAATAAATCTGTCCTCATATGGTGGGATTATGTGGGCTGTACATGGCAGTATTATATTGGCACTAAATGGCATACATTAGGTAGCCTGCAGCAGACTAGTACCAGTTGGAAGTTGGGACACGTCTGATGTATTATGTCTAGTAAAGAAAGGTCTTACATTTGAGTATATATACTTTCTGCTGGAGACATAGGACACTATATATATTGTAAATGAGTTTTCAGAGAGTTTTATACTGATGACTTTTCTTCTGGATAGGTCATTAGTATCTGATCAGTGGAGATGTTGTTTGAGAAGGCACCAGCACTTGCAGTTCCGCTGTGGCCTTCTCAGAGTTTTTCCTAGGCCACTGACGACACGGTCATCTGTTACATGGCCTAGGAGCAGCTTCATTGAAATGAATGGGGCTGAGCGCGATACCAAGCACAGCCACTATACGATGTACGGCGCTGTACTTGCTAAGTGTGGAGAAGGCCGCAGTGCTGCTGCGAGCGCTGGTGCCTTCTCAAACAGCTGATTGGCGGGGTCTTGTATGTCAGACCCCAACCGATCAGATACTGATGACCTAACCCGGCAGGGTTCAGCAAAAACACTTCCGTTACTGATAATACAACCATCTGCATCCGTTATGAATGAATCCAGTTGTATTATCTTTAACATACCTAAGACGGATCCGTCATTAACTCCATTGAAAGTCAATGGGGGACGGATCCGTTTTCTATTGTCAGAGAAAGAGGATCCATTTTGGAGCATTCCGTTCTGTACAGTTGTGATTTGTCCCCATTCACAATGAATGGGGACAAAACGGAAGCGTTTTTTTCCGTTATTGAGACCCTATGACGGAACTCAATACCAGAGAATATTAACGCTAGAGTGAAAGTAGCCTAATTCCAGCTTCGAGATCCTCTGTCGGATCTCAAAACCTGAATTAAAAACGCAGATGTGAAAGTAGCCTATAGATTATTGTTTTCATTCTGTGCATGGTAGTATCTGTGTATGTATTCTGTATATTGTAGTATCGTACTGGGTGTAGTATTGAACTATTGTGTGCCACTGCTCCCGGTACAATGTCCTTCTTTTCAGGGTGTGATGTCCTCTTTTTCTAGGGTTCTACAATGGCCACCCTAGTCTACTGTGTTGCTGGTGTGATCTTTTGTTCTCAAGGACGACTGATAGGCCGAAATCATTGTCTCAAATGTAAGGCCATGTATACTGGGCTACTGCCTTTCTTCAGACCCTATCTGTCCTCTTCTGAAAGATCTTCTCAGTTGATTTACACAATACCTGCCAACCTTTCTGGCCATTGACCAGGAAGACCTAACAGTGCAGCCACATCTCTGTGAAATATTCACTATAGAACACCTGCAGGTGGGCCCATCCTGGTTGTCTTTTACTTTTATTCGGTAGTGATATATTTAGTTTAGGTCTTCTTCCCTTTGGCAATGTGGAACACGCACTGCATGGGTGGATGTAAATAATGTACATATCATTCCCTGTCTTCACATGATCTGACATATGGAAGGTGTGTGCGAGAGGAACCAGATAAAACTGGAACAGGAGCAGCAGAATTAGTATTATTTTACATGGTTGTGAGCCTTATTTAAAAAAAATAAAAAATATTTTAAAGAATTGGCTGGGCAACCCCTTTAAATGGTACTTCTACACATCTCTGTTCTACAACATACCGTATTTTTTGCCCTATAAGACGCACTTTTTTTCCCCCAAAAGTAGGGGGAAAAATGCGGTGCGTCTTATAGGGCGAATACAAGTGAGCGCTTCCATAAGGAAGCGCTCACTTGTACGTAGGGACCCCCATCAGACCTCAGATCAGCCCACCCAGCCACTTAAAGACCATACTTACCTGTTCTGCGCTGCCGCTGCCGTCTGGTCCCACGCTCCACGCTCCTCTCTCTTCCCTGCCGGCACGCACTATGACCTGACGCTGCAGCTGATATGGGGGTCTGATGTGATGTCCTTAAATTTATGGGCAGTCTGATAAGAGGATCTGATGAAAAATATTTTTTTCTTATTTTCCTACACTAAAACCTAGGTGCGTCTTATGGGCCGGTGCGTCTTATAGGGCGAAAAATACGGTACATCTTAGAACTCTGCCTTTTGTCTCTCATATGGCATTCCTCCTGGAAATGTATGAAAAGCATCAAATTAGTCATTCCCAGGAGGAAAGATGGAAGAACAACCCAGAGTTCTAGAAAAAGGCACGCCGGCATAGATGGAGAGCCAGAAAGGCCTTTTGTTCTCTAATCTACTTACTCAAATGCAAAGAGGCATCCCCCAGGTAACGAGAACCATCTCACTAGCGCCACCTTTTGGTAGTGGCTCCCTATGAGTCAAAGTCTTACTTTTTAATAAGTCATCAAAGTCCTCTGAGACCCTCACCTCGAGAATTGGTCCCCGAAAATGAAGACAAGCTCACCATGCATAGCGAACAAGCATGACCACTGCTCCATTAGCTTCCTTGGGACTGACGGAGCACATATTTTGCAACTAACATTGGTGGCCTATCCTAGTGATATTCCACCAATGTCTAAACTGAGACAACCTCTTTAAGAAGAGCCAGTACCCTGCCTAAGTGACTTATAACTATATTCAGTGTAATTAGCTAGCTATGACTGCGCAACACTGTGCCCCGCTCTGGTGTACGGGCCAGCTGTTACGTTATGGCACGTCACTACAGCATTCATTAAAGTGAAGCATGTAAATTTATAAAAGCATCCCCATCCATTGCCCCACAGTTTATTTCTAGCTCGGGTTACGTCACGACCAGAGAAGAAGGGACTACTCCCACTTCCCTGCAGTATCCGTAGCAACTGCATCAACGTGCGCATGACGCAAACGGCGGCGGCGACGACGGAGCTCCGCCCCCTCCCCTTGAAAGGAAGATCGAAGCGTGAGGACGGAGCTTAGTCACCAGGCGCCTCCTGCGCCTTCTCGTGACGTCACGACACTTACTAACGTTCATTGGTTCTGCAAAGGCGCAGGGAGGAGCAGATTGGTCAGGTTTATGCCGAGGCTGTGACGTGAACGTATCGCGAGATCGGCCGGCGCTGTTTCTTTCCTTTACTCCTCCTTTGACAGCGAGATCTTTCGAGATCTTCCACAGCTCCATTCATCTCACCGTGGTGGAGTGTAGTGTGGCCAGTGTCCGCATTCCCCGTGCTGTGAGCCCTCAGAGTGTCAGGCTGCGGACATGTCGGTGGTGGGAATCGATCTGGGCTTTCAGAGCTGCTACGTAGCGGTTGCCCGAGCAGGAGGAATCGAGACAGTGGCGAATGAGTACAGCGACCGCAGCACTCCGTGAGTATAGCCGGCGACGCCATGCTTCTTGTCACCAGGCGAGCTGCACATGTCTCGTCCATTACCCGCTTTATCCTCCCCCCCCCCCTACATTGTGGCGCTGAGGTGTGTTCTGGGGGCTGCCTGTAGTGGATTATAAGTGCGGGGATCTCCATCTTCAGGCTTTTCGAATAAAGCGTTCATCTGGGAAGCAGGTCTTGGAATGTGTAACTGTAGTGTGTGTTCACCATCCTGTGTACAGTGTGTATGGCCGTGTGTGTATTGTAGTAGTGTCATGTGGATGTAGTATTGTGTGTGTGTCTATATGTAGTATTTTGTGTGTGTCCCCATGTGTATATAGTATTGTATGTATTACAAATCACTAGTCAGACCACACATGGAGTACTGTGTACAGTTCTGGGCTCCTGTGAACAAGGCAGACATAGCAGAGCTGGAGAGGGTTCAGAGGAGGGCAACTAAAGTCATAACTGGAATGGGTGGACTACAGTACCCAGAAAGATTATCAAAATTAGGGTTATTCACTTTAGAAAAAAGACGACTGAGGGGAGATCTAATAACTATGTATAAATATATCAGGGGTCAGTACAGGGATCTCTCCCATGATCTATTTATCCCCAGGACTGTGACTGTGAAGAGGGGACATCCTCTGCGTCTGTAGGAAAGAAGGTTTGTTCACAAACATAGAAGAGGATTCTTTACGGTAAGAGCAGTGAGACTATGGAACTCTCTGCCTGAGGAGGTGGTGATGGTAAGTTCAGTAAAAGAGTTCAAGAGGGGCCTGGATGTATTTCTGGAGGGTAATAATATTATAGGTTATAGTTAATAGAGATGGGTTGTTGATCCAGGGAGTAATTCTGATTGCCTGATTGGAGTGGGGAAGGGATTTTTTCCCCTAAAGTGGGAAAAATTGGCTTCTACCTCACAGGGGTTTTTTGCCTTCCTCTGGATCAACTTGTAGGATAACAGGCCAAACTAGATGGACAGATGTGTTTTTTTTGGCCTTATAATCTATGTTACTATGTATGTATGTATGTGTGTCCCCCCATGTGTATATAGTATTGTGTGGGTCTGTGTGTGTATATAGCAGTGTGTGTCCGTGTGTCTATATAGCCGTGTGCGCGTCCGTGTGTGTATGTATATAGCATAGCATTGTGTGTGTCCGTCCGTGTGTGTATATAGTAGTAACTTCCTCCTTCATTCTAGGAAGAAACCAGTAAGTGGCATCTGTAATGAAAGTATTGGCAGATGAGCAGATAACTGGGCAGCAGTGATAGTTATAAGTGCCTTATAAGGTCCGGTCAGCGGTTCCCCCCCAAAAAAATATCCTATTGTTGTCCATTCTACAGAACTTAAAAATTAAATGGTGGCGTGCCCTTGGCAGGTAGCAGTGTTTTGCGGACAGTAGAATGGATGTGGACGTATACATGAGCCTTGACAGTGATGGTAGGGTGGACCCATTAAAGGGGGTCTGTCACCTCCTAGGCCCCTATAAAGTACTAAAACAGCCCCATAGCACATGTTGTAACAACAGTAATGTTACCTTTGGAGCTGTAGAAGTGTCAAAAACGTAGTTTAATTGATATGCAAATGAACCGTCGGAAGTGCCCGGAGGCGGCGTTTACTGCCTTGTAGCCCGGGCTCCTGTCCTTTTTTAAATATATTCCCCGCCCCATTAACTTCCTCTGCCCGCCCTGCATCTCACTCGGGTCCTCCTTCTGTGCCGGCGAGATCCCGCGCCTGCGCAGTCTCTCGCCGGGCCGGGGCATGCGCACTGCGATGTAGGTATGCAGTAAACGCCGCCTCCGGGCACTTCCGACGGTTCATTTGCATATCAATTAAACTACGTTTTTGACACTTCTACAGCTCCAAAGGTAACATTACTGTTGTTACAACATGTGCTATGGGGCTGTTTTAGTACTTTATAGGGGCCTAGGAGGTGACAGACTCCCTTTAAAGGATTCCTGATTAGGAACCTTCCTGATTCCATAGATTGTCTGGAAGGGCCTAAGTTACCTCATTAGCATAGTATTTCCAAAGTGGGACAGATTAAGGGGTTTCACATGCCCAACCTATTAAAGGGGTTGTTGAAGTAAAATAAAAACTCAGACGGCCCCTGTACATGTAGTAAAAATAATGGAAGAAGCCATATTGACTCCCCCCTTTTCTCCTTTGCAGCTTCCTCCCCATCCTGGCTGCAGCAGTAATGTTCTGTGCAGCCAGTCACTGGCCTCAGCAGTGCCATCCCTTGTACTCCTGAGGTGAGTGGCTGCACGGTGACCTGCGTACCTGCAGCCAGGAAGATGAGGTCAGCAGTGGGAAGGACAGGGGCACATTGCTGGGAGAAAAGGGGTGACCATGGATTAATTGTTAGAACTTTTACAGGGGCTACTGAGCTATTTCACTTGGACGAGCCCTTTAAGGTGAAAAGTACACCAGTTGTGGCCCGGAGTAGAATGAATGAAAGTTGAATGTGGATACTGTGTGGATGTTGCGATCCCCAATGCACAGAACAGCGCAGCAGTAGAGGTGTGCATAAGCCCTTGTCCTGTATTTTTCCAGAGGATACGAGTAAGGTAATAAATGCCCTGTTGGTGGATTCTGTCAGGATTTAGGTGTGGAATCTGCATCACATTCCTGAATGTCTTGGTCTTACTTCTCCCTCCTTAAAGGGGTTGTCTGGTCAAGGTGCTGACAACCCCAGCGGTTGTAACCTGTGGCCAATTTAAAAAGCAAAAACTGGCCTGTCTGCAGTCCGGCCTTTCCTGCACTGCTGCCACATTCTCATGTGCCTCCAGTCCATGCTGGACCTGAAGTACTTTTGTCCTCTGACCATTGGGGCCTATCACTGGCCTCAGCAGTCACATGCTAGAATGACATGTGACTTGTCTCCCTGGATAACAAGAGCATCGGGCAATAAAGCCACCCTCCAGTTCAAGAAAAAAATGTACATTAAAGGGTTATTCTCATTTTAGACAATGGGGGCATATCGCTAGGATATGCCCCCATTGTCTTATAGGTGCGGGTCCTGCCACTGGGACCCACACCTATTTCCAGAACGGAGCCCCCGAAGTGAATGAGGGCGCACTGCGCATGCGCAGCCGCCCTCAATTCATTTCTATGGGGCCGCCGAAAATAGCCGAGCGCTGGCTCGGCTACCTCCGTCGGCTCCATAGAAATGAATGGGAGCGCACCGCGCATGCACGGCCTGGCTCCCATTCATTTCTATGAGCGGCGCGGGGAGCTGCGCCTGGTGGTGGCCGGACCCCCGGAAACCTGGGGTCCTCCAGGCGCAGCGCTCCCCGTTCCGTTCTGGATATAGGTGCGGGTCCCAGTGGTGGGACCCGCACCTATAAGACAATGGGGGCATATCCTAGCGATATGCCCCCATTGTCTAAGATGAGAATACCCCTTTAACCGGGGAGAGAACACGGCCCTCACATGGTGACCGCCTTTTCATCTGTTTGGTTGCAGATCTGCCAATTCTCTGGCCCCCCTTCTGCCAACTAAGATGGCCGCACCGCTTCTCAGGCGGCCTAATGCACACTGTTATTTTGGTAGTCCAAGACACTTCTGGCTGCCCTTAGATTGGCCATCACTGGTCATGTGAACAGTGCTGGCAAATCGTAGAGCAGGGTTGGACTAGTATGATGTGTCTTGGGCTACTGATTGAGAGTATGAAGCCGTACTGAGAAGCAGTACGGCCATCTTGGCTGGCAGAAGACATATAGACAAATTGGGGGACACTAAGTAAAGATTTTACACTATTGTAGACTATGGTGTACATCATATTTGCGCAATAATTTGCGACTTTTTAAGTATCTCGGTGATTTTCCGAAGTGCTGAGAAAAGGAGGTGGAGCTTTGTGTTGTGTGTCGGATTTACTATAACTTTTGCCAGTTTCTGGCGGCAGGGCAGAGATGAACCTAATTTATTAAGGGTCTTCTGCCTCTTAATAAAATAGACGCATCTCACACCTGTGCAGGAGTATGGATACGCCAGTTTTGATAAATATTCATCTGCAGTTGTCAGTTCTATAAAAGTGACAGCAGGACATGAAGCCATATTGACTGTCACCTTTGAACTCCCTACCTGGGTGAAGAAGGGGTTATGTCCGGTTTCAAAGCCGCTTGCACTTTAATTTTGACTTTCTATTACATCAGCACCGAATTGACAGTTTTACTATCTGTTTCTGAGTAGCCAATACTAATACACTATATGGATGAAAATATTGAACACCTACAGAAACTTTTATGACATACCATTCTAAATCCATAGGTGTTCATATGGAGCTGGCCCCAACTTTGCAGCTAAGACAGCTTCCACTCTTCTGTTATGGCTTTCTACAAAATTTTGAAGTGTCTGTAGGAATTTTTCCCCATTCCGTCAGGAGAACATTTGTGAGGTCAGGGTATGGCTCGCAGTCTTCCTTCTAGTTTATCTCAAAGGTATTTGATGGGCTTGAGCTCAGCGCTGTCTGTTGGAGGGTCAAGTTATACTTATCCAACCATGCCTTTATGGACCTTGCTTTGGGCACTGGGACATGGTCATGCTGGAACAGGAAAAAACCTTCTCCAAACTGATCCCACAAAGTTGGAAGCAGACAGTTGTCCAAAATGTATTGGTATGCTAAGGCATTATGATTCCCCTAGGCCAACCCCAGAAAAATGACGCCAAAGCATTATCCCTCCTCCCCCAAACTTTACAGTTGGCACAATGCTGTCAGGCAGGTAGTTATCCTGGCATTTGCCCAACCCAGACTCTTCGATCAGACTGCCAGATAGAAAAGCGTGATTCATCTCTCCACAGAACATGTTCCCACTGTTTGAGGGTCCAGTGGTGACATGCTTTACACTACTTCTGACACATGGCATAGTGCTTGGGTATTTAAGGCTTGCACACAGCTGCTTGGCCATGGAAACCCATGCCGTAAAGCTCCTGGCACACAGATTTATGCTGATGTTAAAGCTTGAAGAGATTTGGAGCTCTTGGGTTATTGACTTAGCAATGTTGGTGACTTTTATGCACTATGCCCCTCAGCACTTGGCGACCCAGGTCTGTAACGTTGCATGGTCTACCATTTTGTGACTGAGTTGATGTTGTTTTTTCCACTTTGCAGTAATACCAGTCACTTGTATTTCATATTGTGGAATATCTAGGACTGACTACAGCGGTAGCATCCTGTTATGCTACTTTCACACTAGCGACAGGGGTGTCCGGCAGGCTATTCCGGCGGGTGAACAGCCTGCCAGATCCGAATGGGGCCGGAGTGTAGTTTCGGCAGTACGGATCCCCTGCCACTAGTGTGAAAGTAGCCTTTCAATACTACGTTGTAATACAGTGATCTCTCCAGAACAAGCCATTCTTTTACAAATGTTAGTAAAGGCAGACTGCATGGCTAGGGACTGGATTTTATATACCTGTGACAGTGGGACTGAAAGTAACACCTGAATTCAATCAGAATTGTGTCTCAATGCTTTTCTCCATATACGGTATCTCAGTATCATCCTTTGGATAAAGTATGTAAGGCTCCATGTTCACACAAAGCACATGATAATACAATATTGCAGTAATTGCTATGGAGCACATGTCCTGTCTACGTGATAATTGGACACATCATTGGTGAGTAAAAGCTTCATGGATGCTGCCGCCTACTTGGACCAATTCCATTAGCAGCTGGGTGTGTTGAGGTATTGTTACCTGTCCTAGTTGCTAGTGATTTTTGCTTCTTAAAGTATCTTTTGTCAGAGTACAAATGCAGGAACCTGCCTGTTAGTCAGGGTGGTGGTTATCTGCTTACTGCCTTCACAATTCCCATATAAATAGCAGCTAACTAACAGGACTTGCCTCATCAGTAACCACCGGTTTGTCCTCATTATAGGTTCTGGTGAACAATAGCCCAACTCCCGCTTGGTTGGACTGTGCACTTATTCCTAACAGTTATTTCGCATCTGGAGATTCCTGTATTATGTGTCACTGTCTCATGACACTGGTTAACTGGACACTAGTATCCAGATAAACAGATCTCCATACCTAGGGATTGCTGCATTTAAAAAAAAAAAAAATAAAAATTTCACAGTTTTTTTTTTTATTATTATTATTGGTTGAATGTACCCCAAATGCTGCATATTGTGCGCCATATACCTTTTTTTTTTTCAAAGGGTTCTCTGGGCTTTAAATCAATACTTTCTTCTAACCTATGGAAGCAATGTGTTTTATTTAGTACCAGAGGCCGGAGTAACGCCTATACAAGCATCATAGACGCTTGTTCAGGCTGTTTTACTCCTTGGAAAAAGTCTAAGGCGTAGTGGTAGTCGTAGTTTTCCCCCACATTCAGCAGCACTGTGAACGTCACGGGCAGCGCAGCGATGCTGCCCGTGCCTGAAATAGCCAATAGCAAAGCTCCTTAGGGCACGGTCATTCCAGCGCTATTTATTTCTATGCTCCATTAGATGAGCAGAGCAACAAAAATAACGGAAGTGCTGGATTAGGCAGGTAAGGGTGGATTTTTGTCACACGTATACACGTAAAACCGTATACATAAACGGATGCCATACTGTGGCGTCCGTCACCATGGAGTTCCATTGTTAAAAAAGTCTTTTTTTTGCAGAACTCTGCAGGATGGGAAAGCGTAGTGTACCTTGTTTTTCCATCCTGCAAAGCTCAGCAAAAAACATGTAGTCTAACGTATACTTTCTTTTTTACAATGGAATTCTGTGGTGACGGATGGCACAGTATGGTGTCTGTCTGAGACGTTTGTTAACACATAGTTGTTTTTTTTTGTGTACATTAAATGTATGACAAACGTGATGTGAACACGGCCTGACTGACAGGGAAGAAGCTGAACAGACCTCACCGACTGTGATGGAGTCCGTTCAGTTTTCATTCACAAGCCTGTATTTTTACCAGACAAACAACTCCTGCATACAAGGCTTTTCTGTCCGGTCTTGATATGCTGATATGTTATGTATTTGACCACAACTTTCGTACTCCTCCTCAGGTAAAAATACTCCTCAAAAATGGTCAGAGGAGTATTTTTACTCTTCTGGAAAAAACGTAGCGTGACCTCTGGTTAGTACTTACCAGTCCCTCGCTCCGCAGATGCTGCTGGCTCTTTCGCTCAGGTCCCAGATGACTTTCTATCTCTCCTTGTTCATTTGCATTTATTATAACAATGCAGCTGAAAGAGTCGGAAACTGAGCAGAAGAGCTCATAGTGCTGCCTGGACGCTTGGAGATGGCAGGATCGGTGGAGTGAGGGATGAGTAAGTACTAACTGAAGTGTGTTTCTTCACAGAAGAAAGGATATTTTTTTTTTTTTTTTTTTTTTTTTTTTAAAGCCTGGTGAGCCCATTTTAATGTAAGCATTTTGCCTCCCCTCTTCTGAGTATCATTGCATCCTGTCAGGATGTTTACATAAATAACTTCCGGATCTCATCAGCTACTTTCTGAGTTTTGTAACTAAACCCAGCATGCATGCCTCTGTAATGTTTCGCAGGGCTTGGAGAGAGCTGCTGTAGAGAAAATAGTGTGGCAGGAGGAGCAGCCCCCATGAAATGTCAGAGCAAAGCATGCTGGGTTTTGCTAGCAAACTTAGTAGGAAGTTCTGCATGTAAACGAACATCCTGCCAGGATGCAGTAAGAGTGAGAACAGGGGAAGGAAACAGGTCTATGGGGCAAAAATAGGTGTGTGGCTGCAGTGGTGCATTGTTATGTATTTTGGCGGCAGCAGTGACATCTGCAGCCTATCATCGACCTTAGTGTTCTTGTGACATACACCGGTGAGACTATTGATTGGCTGCAGCAGTACATGGGACATAAACCATATGAGTGAGCTAGTGAGTTTAAGTTGTTTCATTATTTTTACAGCCTGCCTGCAGTTTGCACTTTAAAAACTTTCATCTTGCACCAACTGTTTAATGGTGTTCTAGCTATTCAACCTGAAAATAGAGCCAAACAGGAGAACCCGTTCCTGGAATAAGACACTGGGAAGCCACTCATTTCCCTGCAGAGGGAATAGGTGACAGTGTAAGGCCACTTTCGCATTAGCATTAGCAGGGTCATGCATGCTGTTTCGGCAGGGGAACAGCCTGCCAGATCCATACTAACTGTAGCCCATATGTGCCGCTGAAAGTCCGCTCAGGCCCCATTCACTATAATGGGGATGGGCCGGAGGTCAGGCTGCAGCATGGCAAACATTGTGAGAGGTGGCTGGACAAAAACGCCAAACATGCAGAGAAGCTGCTGGAACAGCCTGCCAGATCCATACTAACTGTAGCCCATATGTGCCGCCAGAAGTCTGCTCCAGCCCCCTTCACTATAGTGGGAATGGGCCGGAGGTCTGGATGCAGCACGGCAAACATGGTGAGAGGCAGCATTTTGATTCTAATGTGAAAGTAGCCTAATACAGTGGGGGTCCTCAGTGGGGAATATTTTTCTATGCTGTTTGTACGGCCTGTTATGTTTAGTCCATTAGTTAACACTTTTCTGGACATATTTGTGTGTATATATAATAGATAAAACAGATAATGCCTTGGTAATTTTTTTTAAAGGAGATATGTATAATTCACTAATGCCATTCTCTGTGGTATTGTTGGCAGGTTAGATGTTGGCCAGTACAGGAAATTAATTTAATCATTGAAGATTTGTGATTGACTTTGGTAATAGTGTTCCTGCAATTTCCATGAGTCAGTCTGGGGCACTATTTATTAAGCAGTTTATCACATGACTATTTCATACAAGACTTTAGCCCAAGGGTACAGTAGGTTAGGAAACACTTGGGTGTGCCAAATTTATTAATGACTAAAGGAGTACGTTCAACAGCTATCTGGTAGTGCAAGTTTAGTATTGTCAGTTGTAACAAATTTTTTTTTTTTTGCCTTTGTAAAGTTGAGAGGCGTGGCAAAATACAGAATGTCCTTAAGCCACATTAACATGCCATATTTGTTGAAAATGTACGCTACAAAATGTACATTGTATGTTCGATATCGTGAAACCTCTGTCATGAGTTGTAGATTTTTATACCTGCAGTTTTACGCTGTCTGCTGCGGATTGTCTTCAGATTTGTAGCGGATTTCAACCATATCTGTGAAAACTGTATAATTGACAATCTGCGTGTAACGAGACGTGGCAAAAACCGCACCCTTCTTATAGCAAATTACCCTGATTTTGCATGTGTATTGGTGCTGTGCAGTTTGTTCAGGTAGAGCGTATTTGTTTAGTGTGACTCACCTGTACAAGTTATAGTGAAAGACACTTGTCCATCTACTCCAACCTGTAATCCTACAGTAGAGAAAACCCCTATGGGCTAGCTTCCCCATTTTAACCTCTGTCAGGGGTGTTTGGACATTTTGCACCACTGTGAGGACTGTTTTGACAGATACACATAAAATTTGAATTATGAAATAGTCACACTACCCACATATCTTTTCTGAAAGTAGACACCTGGCACATTGTCAAAATGGAACTCAACATTTTATATACAGACCCCTTCATGTAATTTTGTGTCAGTGCCATTTTTTAATAAATATTGCATTAAAGTTGAAATTAGTTGGTAAAAGTGTAACCCAAGTAGAAAGTTGCATGGACCATCCCTCACGTTCAACATGTGCCGTGATCATACACATCAATTAGATCTAAATTTATATGCATGTATCTTCATAAAATCACCTGAACTAGAAAGACCAAAAATCTGGTCATAAGCTGTAAATTTTAAAGTTACATATAAAATACAGGGACTGCATGCTTTGGAAAGTGCCACCCCAAAAACAATATATTTCCTAAAGGCAGACATCCTGATATTTGCAATTGCCTTGACTTTTGACGTCAATGGGGCAGAGCTGCGATACCTGCTGCACAGCCGCTATATGTTGTACAGCAGTGCGCAGCGCTCACCAGAGCTTCGGTGAGTGCAAAGGCTCCCTGAAACAGGGTTGCTGGGTCTTGGACCCTCTGATGTGATAATGATGACCTATCCTGAGGATAGGTCATTATCTTTTCCAGGATAACTTCTTTAATTCAGAAAAAGGAAACTATCAGCAGTGTTTATCGTGTTGATCAATCTTCAGGATGTATATTACAATTTACCTATTCATGTGGATCAAAAAACGTTCCTAAAGTTAGCAGTAAAGGCTCAGGTTTTCCTTCGTCATTTCCAGTTTCGGGCCCTCCCATTTGGACTAGGATAGGTCATCAGTATCTGATCGGTGGGGGTCTGACACCTGGAACCCCCACCGATCAGCTGTTTGAGGAGGCCCCAGCGCTCCCTTGAGCGCCGAGGCATCCTCTCAGCTTTTCCTAGTCCAGTGACGTTGCGTGGCCTAGGAGCAGCTCAGCCCCATTCAAGTGAATGGGGCTGAGCACGATACCATTCATAGCCGCTCTACAATGTACAGCACTGTGCTTGCTGAGCTGAGAAAAGGCCTCGGCGCTCACGGGAGCGCTGGTGCCTTTTCAAACAGCCTTTTCAAACAGCTGAGGATAGGTCATCAGTAGTTAACTCCCGGAAAACCCCTTTAAGTCGCTGGCCCCAGAGACTTGAATGATTTCTAAATGTTTTTTTTTTTTTTTTTTTAAAGGATTGTAGCACTCTGCAGGGAACCACCGAATCATATCTTTGTTCTATGAGAGAGAACAGAAAGGTAGATCTCTTGTTTCTTAAATCCTCGGAAATCTCTCTTTGGGTTGGATGCCATCCTTATCAAATGGAACTTCCATTTTGGCTGTGCTTTCCCTCTGATTTCTTTGATGCTGGTAGTATTGAAGAAGATCAGGGAGGATCGGGCAAGGCTAACTCTTGTGGTCCCATTTCCCCCCCCCCCCCCCCCAGTTGGGCCTGGTTTTCTTGCCTAAGAATACTGTCCATGATGGATCCTTGGCTTCTTCTAGTGCTGGGATCTGCAACTTCTGGCCCTCCAGCTGGGGTAAAACTACAACTCCCAGCATGCACACTTTCTGTTCTTGGAACTCCAACAGAAGTGACTTCTGGTAGTTTCACCCAAGCTGGAGTGCGAGAGGTTGCTTTCCCCTGTTCAAGAAGATCCAGATCTGTTGTGTCAGGCACCCCCAGCTGAGGAGTCTACATTCGACTGCTAGGAATTTAAAAGGAGATTGTTGACAGGAAAAGGTTTCTCAGACTCAGATCTGATTGCTACTACACTTAGGATGTACTTTTAAGGATATATTGTGATCTGAGGCAACTTCTTCAAAGGATCTTTTGGTTGATGCCACCAGAGGTTTTGTGGTGTCCATGTATAGACAAGTTGGAGCTGTTTCAGCAGCACAAAGGGGACCTACACAATATTGGGCAGTATTTCTGATAAGTGTATAGATGCCATGGCGTAGACTAGAAGGCTTGAGAAGTTTAGGTAGGCATTGTCTGTCTTGCACTTCTTTGTAGTTGGGTGCATTACTCGCGCTGGTGAGGTGAGTTTTTTTTGTTTGTTTAATGCTTGATCAGCTTTGGTGCTTGGTGGGTGATTTAGGAAAGAGCACTAAATCCCTGTTCAGCCAACTATTGTGGTAAAAGCAGCACAAGATCGTATTGTGTACAGCTTTACTGTAATGGTGCAGCTCTCTGCCATTCAGTTACCACCCTATGTGATTGCAGCTCAACAATTTTGTCCTGTGCTTCCAGTTCTGTAGTTCAGTCCATTTCACTTGCTTTGTGAACTCAGGAGCCCAACCTTCCCTGTCCAAATATCCCAGCAAGGCTTCCCCATCTGCACAGTACTGGTACTAGTAATACACCACCATGTCACATGGTAATCATAGCAGGACTCCCTCACATGTTGTCACATCAGGACCTCTCCCATATAAATCCGGCACGTTGCTACTTCTACCATCTGTCTCTAAGAGGATCACACAGCTTCTGTGTGCTCTCTGCCTGGGAAGAGTGGCCTATTGGTGTTTCTGGATGGAACTAGATGCAGTCATTTACCATATTCAATAGCTTTGGTTCCCATGCACCACTTCAGTTGCTCCATGCTTGACTTTTGATGGTCTTCCACCTCAATGTGGTAGAAAAACTTGTCAGCAGTCAAGTGTAGTCTGTGGGTAAATGTGGCAGTAAGTGTTCAAAGCTTTGATGCCTATTCAAAGCTATGGTTTGCCTATGTAATAGAGGACAAGTCCTCCAGGGAGAGAGACACTGCTCTCCACTCTTAGGCCCCTTTCACACGAACGATGCGGATTAGGTCCGGGTGCGTTCAGAGAAACTCGCACCATTTTGCAAGCAAGTTCAGTCAGTTTTGTCTGCGATTGCGTTCAGTTGTTCAGTTTTTTTCCGCGCAGGTGCAATACGTTTTGATGCGTTTTTCACGCGCATGATAAAAAAACTGAATGTTTACAAACAACATCTCTTAGCAACCATCAGTGAAAAACGCACTGTATCCGTACTTGCTTCAGGATGCAATGCGTTTTTCACTGAAGCCCCATTCACTTCTATGGGGCCCGGGCTGCGTGAAAAACACAGAATATAGAACATGCTGCGATTTTCATGCAATGCAGAACTGATACATGAAAAAACGCTCATGCACACAGACCCATAGAAATGAATGGGTCAGGATTCAGTGCGGGTGCTGTGTGTTCACGTCACGTATTGCACCCGCGCGGAAAACTCGCTCGTTTGAAAGGGGCCTTACCAGGAGAAGAGAATGCTGAGCAGAGCTCCCCACTCCATCAATTAAAGCATTCCTTCCTAGTGTGTGTGTGAGAGAGAAGCAGTGTTAATAAATTTGACATCCCTGTTAAAGGTTAATGCCATTGGCTCTTGGGTTATGTGAATCTCTGACATACACGTATCTGGTTCATCCATATATTGTATGTACTCTGTAGTAGCTGCAGGTATGTCTAATGGGATAAAAGGCAAAGATTCTGAGTTGGGAAGTACCTCATTCAGCAAGCAGCTGGAAGAGTGGCTCATGACAAGTTAGGAATTGTCCCTGATGGTACAATCTAGCAAGTCTTAATCCTGGAGGTTTTTATTATGCTCGTTACGTGCACCCCTCCTTACAGAGCCGAGGCTGTTCATATCCGGTTCTATGACTCACACAATTACATAGATTATAATTATACGTGATGTGTTGCAAATGGAGATCTTCCCCATTTATCTCAATCTTTTATTGCACTAAATTGATGTGAGTACTGTCCAGCTATACCTCTAATACACAAATAAATCTTTGATTCTCTTAGGCTAGTTTCACACCTAGCGTTGGGTATCTCTGGCAGGCTGCTCCAACAAGAAGCAGCCTGCCAGAGATGACTGGATCTGACACTGCCGGATGCTACCTGACACCTGCCGGCCCCATTCACTATAATGGGGACCGGCGGAGATCTACCCACAACCCAGAAAACAAGCTAAGTATCAGCATATTTGCCGGGTTGCGGACGGATCTCTCCAGTCCCCATTATAGTGAATAGGGCCGGACAGAATTCTGTCGGATTGGGCAGGGGAGCTGAAAAGCATGCATGAGAATCTGCCTCGTAATCTCATCTAAAAACTGTGTGAACCTACGCTTACCGCCTTTCATCTCAGCAATTGAGAATACTACACTTTTTTTTTCAATTTGCTGCACTTTGAAGCTGGATTTTTAGCCGAAATCCAGTTGCACATCCCATCAGCTTATTTTCATGTGGCTATTCCCAAACGTGACCAAGTAAGGTTTTTTTTTTTTTGTTTGATTGTTTTAGCCTTTTTATGTAATCACTAGTTTCTATCACTGATGGCAAGCAGAGGTATTGAACAGTGTAGTAGTTGTATACAGGATGACTATGGTTCTTATATTGCATATATTTTCCACTCGCCATTTTGTCAGGTTGGGTTTACACCTTGTAATTTTCAGTACAATATTTCAGTAATATATTTGTGATATAACCACTATTTGAGAGTGGATAGTGTGTGTTTTTTTTTTTTTGCCTGAAATTTATATTTGATACTATGAAGACTGAGAAGCAGTTCATACTATGTGCCTGCCTAGATGGCAGCACAAGTGATAATGAGTAAATAACTGGAAGTGGGCTTCTGACATGTAACTCTCAAATTGCATTCTTAAGTTCAGTTGCTGTATTTTTCTACAACCACCTGAGGTAAACTGGGAAATTCTAGGTGCTCTTGTCTTGCAATGGGCAAATATTGTCCGAATGGGCGAGGCAATGTGAATAATGCCCATAATGACGGTCCAGTGGGATGTCGGCCATTTTGTCATGGTTTGTTTCACTTTTTTGATATTTGACTTGCATTGCAGAGATGTGTGGCAGCCATAGACTTATATCCTCTAACATTTGTCATCCATGACCAATATCTGTATGCCATGAAACTTAGAGAAGCCGTCTCATAAGAATAAAAAAACTGGAAGCTAACAGCTAGGTGCAAAGCAATTTGGGTGCTTCATTTGGTCTACACTTTCGGAAGTGTACTTCACATATACATCTAATGTGCCCATACAGTTATATTGGCTAAGGCCAAATTCCTTACATTTGGTTATAGCATCAGTGACAGAAACTGATTGTGGAACAGCACAAAACAGTTTTTTTTTTTTTTCAGTTACTGATGCTGTAGCTACAGTCTGCACCTCAAATCATGTCAGGCTTCTTTCATATGTGCCCCCTTCCCCCTTTCCAGTTGACATAGGCCCCCTATTCTGAGAAATAACCCTAGTTTATGCTAATGAGCCCATTGGTGTAATGAGGGTGTTGATGTTAGACCCAGAGGTTCTCCTCCTTGACTGATAGGGCCAGGCAGTGTAGATACAATCACACCTGGCCCTGAAATCTTGCAGCAGTGCATTTGGTGCACGTGCAGTACAGAATTGGAGATCACTGGGCAGATGCACATGTGCTGAACACACTGCTGCAAAATTTCAGGGCCAGGTGCAGTGTTACTGTCAGCCACATATATTCATGGAGCGCCTCCATTTTTATAAAAATAATTTGTTTTTTTGTTTTACAGGTCCTGTATTTCGTTTGGCCCTAAAAACAGATCTATTGGAGCAGCTGCAAAAAGCCAAGTAGGTCATTTTGTGATGTGTGCAAAATCTGTGGATATGTTAAGTGATTGGTTATTTCTGGCCTCCCCTCATATAGTATGTGCACTGCCTACTGTGTGATGAGGACAGTTACTTCTGTGCATGTAATTCTACTTTATTGCTTGTTCTACATCTCTTTGTGTCTAGAAGTCTGCTTACTAGGCAAATTCTGTTCTGTCTTGTGAGAATATCTGAAAATGCTTCCTCCTGCAGATAAGTTGTGCTGAAAACTTGCTGAGTACCTTGTCCTCTTTCCTTCAGGTCATTTCCAATGCAAAGAATACCCTGCAAGGCTTCAAAAGGTTTCATGGCCGAGCCTACACTGATCCCTTTGTGCAGGCTGAGAAGCCAGGTCTGGCCTATGAAGTTGTGGAGCTGCCAACAGGCTCGGCTGGCATAAGGGTGAGGAAAGTAAAATGTAAATTTGCCCAAGTGAGAGCCTCTGTGAATCCCAGCTACATAGCTTCACTAATAAATCAATAATTATTCCGCTCTTTGGCTTCATTCACATGGTAACATTTGTTCAGTATTTGTAAGCCAAAACTAGAAGTAGGTCCTAAACACAGAATGGGTAGACATCCTTCCACTTCTCAGTAGATTCCATTTCTGGTGTTAGAAACAAATACTGATAGCATTACTGACCAGGATACTACAATGTGAATGAGGCTGTAGAAAAGGAAACAATATGAAGGACAGCTCTGGGTCATCATCATTGCTGTCTGCTTTTAGGGCATAATTTATTTAAAGCACTCTTCCAGGCTTTTTTGTTCTGGAAATCTGTGTTGGTCTAAGATCAAACTTCACCAATGTTTTGTATGGAATATCAGAAAATGATTTTGAGGAGTAATAAGAGTTCTAAGAAAAGATTCTCCAAAATAGTTTTTATTATGGGAAATACAGTACATGTAGTTACTAAATCAGACATTTTAGGTGAGGTGACAGTCAGTTGCATGAAAATGTAAGCATTTTGATAAATCTCCCCCTTTAATCCAGGGCTGTACTGTTCCAGCTTATTGCACATTTATAGCGGCTAACAAGTCTTTAAAATGAACATTTGTATCTTCTAGGTCATGTATTTGGAAGAAGAAAAGAACTTCACCACGGAGCAGGTGACTGGCATGCTGCTCAGCAAACTTAAAGAAACCGCAGAAAGCGCCTTAAAGAAACCTGTAGTTGACTGTGTTGTTGCTGTAAGTAACTCAGTGCTTTACCAATAGTTTTAAGATCTTCTTTAACCCAAATGTAATACAGTCATGAAGTTGTAGCAGCCCTCCAGTCCTTCATAAAAGTTTAACTTAGCATGGGCAGGTGGCTGGACGGACAGTAGACCTGAGGTCATCAGTTGGGCAGAAATTCACAGCATCATATTTCACTGTCAGCCCATGTATAGATAGGTAGGTGAGCCTAGCTGTGTCTGAGAAATGCAACTGTCAAGTGGAGGGTGTTTGATGGACTCCATATACTTGGCTGAAACTGGCTTGAGTCTTTATGCTGTGAATCTGACAGTTCCCAGTCCTTTCTGCATCCATCTACAATGTCCACCAGTCTCACACTGAAATAGCGCAGTGTGCTTCCTGAGTCTTAGACCCAGTCCCCTGCTGTTATATTGGCAAATCCATGAGGAGGGGCAGTGTCTCAGACTACCAAATGCAGTCTGAGAAGCTGGTGGATATCTAGATGAATGCAGAGGGGACAGTGACACGGCAGATTAGTGGCAGAAGGTCTATAAATAAATAAATAAATAAAATATTATGAGAATCTGGAAGGTCTCTTAAAGGGGTTGTCTCACTTCAGCAAGTGGTATGTATCATGTAACGTATTCTATTTCGCTTTATTTGGCTGGATTAATTTTTACGTTGCATTGTGCACTTCTCGTTTCCATGGTTACGACCACCCTGCAATCCAGTGCTTGCACACCATAGTAAAAAGTGCAGATCTTTCCGGTGGCCGAGACCACAGGAGTGAGCATAGACCAGTGCGTTAACCTACAGTGTGCAAGCTAGGGTTGCACCAGGTATTGAACTTTCAATACTCAATCAATACTTTTGCACTCGGATCAGTACGGTACTGGGATCTGCTGTTTTCAATACTAGGCTGCACTACTGTGAAGCCTAGTATCTTTTAGAGACCATGGCGTACCGCCCTCAGCTAAGGCTACTTTCACACTTGCGTTTGCAGGATCCGTTTGAGATCCGTCACAGGCTCTGACAAACGGTCCTGAACTGATCAGTTTTGTCCTAATGCATTCTGAATGGAAAAGGATCTGTTCAGAATGCATCAGTTTTGCTTCAGTTTAGTCTCCATTCCGTTTTGGAGGCGGACACTAAAATGCTGCTTGCTGTGTTTAGGTGTCCGCTTGATGGAAACTGATTCAAACGGATCTGTCATGACTCACAATGTAAGTCAATGGGGACTGATCCGTTTTCTCAGACACAATAGAAAATGGATCCGTTCTCCATTGACTTTCAATGAAGTTCATGACTGATCCGTCAGATAATACAAACGGATCCGTTCAGAACAGATGCAGACGGTTGTATTATCATGATGGATCCGTTTGTGAGGTAGCAAGTGTGAAAGTAGCCTAAGGTGGCTAATAGTTATTAAATAAGTTTTTTTTTTTTTTTTTTTGTTTTTTTTTTTAAACTCCAAAATATTAAAAGTTTAAATCACCCTCTTTCATAATATTACATATAAAAATATTTAAACAATAAAAAAGCAAACATTAGGTATCGCTGCATCCGAAAAAGTCAGAGCTATTAAAAAATTTCTCCTTTTGTGTGATATCGAATGGTATCAAGTATTGCAATACTTTTTTATGGTATTAAATTCGAATCAAAATTTTGGTAGCATGACCACCGCTGCTGGATTGCAGGGTGGTCATAACCATGGAAACGAGCAGTGTATAATGTGATGGAAAAATGAACTCGGCCAGCAAAGGAGACAATATGGACAATCACATTACATTAGTAAGTGCCTTGTATTAACTTCCTCTACATAATAAATGCCAGTTGCTGAAGTGATACAACCCCTTTAAGAATGCTAAACACAGTCTTCAGAAGAAAAGCAGGCGTTATTTGATGCAGATCAAAGGTTTGTAAAACATCTAAACGTTATAATATGTGTGTATTTATTCACTCATTTAATCTGTAAATGTATTGCATTTTCTAAAGAACTGTTTTTGAACTCCAGCTTGTATCATTCCAGATCACAATTGTACTACAAATTGTCCACAAAAACCCTAAAAACTAAATTGCTTTGTAGTATGCCTTGATATCACTGACAGCTGTGTTATTAGCCTAAAGCTGAAAATCCACCAAAAAGCCTGGAAATAGCCATGGACAAGGTGGTGTTTTTCAGCAAAATCATGTTTTTTGTGAAACCAGCCTAACTGGCTGTAAATTGGGGTCAGTGCTAGATGGGTTCCCAAAGCACAGCCTGTTCAGAGTTCATGTGACTGTTCTAAGCTTGCTATTTCTTGGTTCAGGTTCCATGCTTCTTCACTGATGCCGAGAGGAGGTCTGTAATGGATGCCACACAGATCGCGGGGCTGAATTGTCTGCGACTGATCAGTGAAACTACTGCAGGTAACAAGTGTAAACGTAGAGGGCATTTAAAAAAAAAAAATAATAATTTTCTCTAATCTCATGTTATGGTAGAATACACTGTATGCCATTGTCTTGTCCATCATACTTCACAAATGCTGTTGAAGTAGGTAAGTAATCTCACTAGTATGGGACACTCCCATACTGTTATGTTAAAGGGGTTCCCCAGGCCTGTACCTAAAATCTTTCAGCTAACCTGTGGACAGAAGACAGTTCTGAGCAGTATTACCCTTCTGTCGCTCTGCTGATTCTGCAGTCTTGGCTGGAATCACATGACCGTCTGGCTGGCTACAGGCTCTTCCTCTGACCCCTTTTTTCCTGTTCAGTTGCATAATGTAGATGTAGTTGAACAGGATAAGAGGATCACTTCTGGTTGTGACAGTAAAGGAAGAGCCTGCAGGTGATTCCAGCCAAGATCGCAGAATTGTTGGAGTGACAGAATAAGGTAATACTTCTTGAAGTGTCTTTTGTCCGCAGGTTAGCTGAAAGACTTTAGGTATGGGCCTGGAGAACCCCTTTAAAGTGTAACTGTCATTTATTTATTTATTTTTTTGTTTAACCCATTCCCGTCCAGAATTACTCCCTGGACCCATCTCTAGTAACTATAACCTATAATATTATTACACTCCAGAAATACATCCAAGCCCCTCTTGAACTCTCTTAGTGAACTTACCATCACCACCTCCTCAGGCAGAGAGTTCCATAGTCTCACTGCTCTTACCGTAAAGAATCCTCTTCTATGTTTATGTACAAACCTTCTTTCCTCCAGACGCAGAGGATGTCCCCTCGTCATGGTCACTGTCCTCGGGATAAATAGATGATGGGAGAGATCTCTGTACTGACCTCTGATATATTTATACATAGTTATTAGATCTCCCCTCAGTCGTCTTTTTTCTAAAGTGAATAACCCTAATTTTGATAATCTTTCTGGGTACTGTAGTCCACCCATTCCAGTTATTATTTTAGTTGCCCTCCTCTGAACCCTCTCCAGCTCTGCTATGTCTGCCTTGTTCACAGGAGCCCAGAACTGTACACAGTACTCCATGTGCGGTCTGACTAGTGATTTGTAAAGTGGCAGGACTATGTTCTCATCAAGGGCGTCTATGCCTCTTTTGATGCAACCCATTATCTTACTGGCCTTGGCAGCAGCTGTCTGACACTGCGGTTTCTGCAGTTTAGTTTGCTGTTCACTAAAATTCCTAGGTCCTTTTCCATGTCAGAGTTACCTAATATTTTACCATTTAGTATGTACTGGTGACTTGCATTATTCCTCCCCATGTGCATAACCTTACATTTGTCGTTGAACAGAAGACAGTAGGGTGTTTCGAAGGCTCAAAATGGGCCACTTTACAGCTATTTTTCTAGAAGAAATGTATGATTTCAGTAATTAAAGTATATTACAAAAATGGTCAGCATCACTGCCCCTACACATTACACAAATAAAAAATAAAAAAAATGACAGTTACACTTTAAATCTTACTGGATATTGTGGTGGGTTGTCCAGGATTAGGAAAACCTTCTTCCAAAAACGGCACAATTGATTGTATTTCTTATGTAGTGCAACACACAACCTGTGGATGGGAGTAGTGCTGTTTTTGGAAGAAAGCATTTTTTTTGTTTTAATTCTGGAATAACGGGTCTTCCAGGAAATGCTATGGGAGGAGCTGGTGCATTTTTACATGGTCTATTAGTTATGGTCACTTCCAGTAATCTGCTGTTGTAAAGAGGTTGGAAGGTTTGGTAACCTGGTCATTAATTATTGAAGGAGAACTAATCCAAGCATATAGATGAAAATGTGAAGTGGTTTAGTTTATGGGGTGTGTTTATATTGTGTTGTGGTCTTTCTTCAGTAAAAATTGTGCTATACGCCTTTCGGTTTATATCCTGTTATCATATCCAGAAGTATAAGAAGGGGTCCTCGAAGTATAGATTATTCGTGATTTGGGAGTGTGTGCAAATTTAAACAATAACCAACACGCAACCAGAAGCCATCTGTAACCTAATATTCTTAAAGGGTTTCAGAGTATCTTTATTTTATATTATTGTATGTGTAGTTCTCCATAGTTGGCATTGACATACATTAATGGACATGTATTTCAATTTAAGCATATATCTGTAAGTTTATACATACTATATTATTATTATTATTATTATTGCATCCCATCTAATGTAAAGTGCATGTTACAGGATTCCACCCCTAAGTTGTTGATGTACTTCAGTTTTGGATCCGGTTCTAGGCATATATATCTTTATAAGCCATTTATCACACCAGAATTTTTGTCAGTTTATATATATATAATCAGTATTTTCTTTCTTTTTGATATAGTTGCTCTTGCCTATGGAATTTATAAGCAAGATCTGCCAGCTCCCGAGGAGAAACCAAGGATTGTAGTGTTTGTGGACATGGGCCACTCTGCGTATCAAGTGTCTGTCTGTGCTTTTAACAAGGGAAAACTCAAGGTAAGCTCCAGTCTCCATTTCTCTTGTGTTATGGGGGACTTTAGGTGATTGTTTACTGATCACTAGGGGAAAGGGCAGTGACTGGTATCGCAGAGCTGCAGGGCCCCAACTGTTTCCCTAAAATAAATTGTGGCCTTGCTGTGAACCACTCCTTGAAATCTGTCAGCAGAGTGGTTTAGTTTGTAATCTAGTGATATCAGCTGGATGATTGGCAACAATAGTAACTCCAATTAAGGTGAGAATTTCCTTTCAAACTGAGATGCTCCTAGGCCATGTGGCCAATGACTGTAACATCACTGGCCTAGGAAGGGACCGCACTGCTTAAAGGGAACCTGTCATCTCCGAAACTAGAGTAATTGTTGTATAGTGTAAGTGATGCTGAATCCGAATATGTAAGTTTTATCTTCATACTCACTTCCATTCTGACGCTGTGCTCCCACAAAGCAGCAGTAAAATGCACTCACTGGACTCCAGTGCTCACTCACATAATGGAGAGGACTCAAAGATGAGTCCTCTCAATGTATTTTCCTGCTAGTTTGTGGGAGCACAGCGTCGGAATGGAAGTGAGTATGAAGATAATACTTACATATTTGGATTCAGCATCACTTACACTATACACCGCTTACTGTAGTTCAGGGGGGGTTTCGGAGATGACAGGTTCCCTTTAAAAAGTGCTGCTGTCTTTTCAGACAGCTGATCAGCGGGAGCACAGAGTCGGATCCCCACCGATCAGATCCTGAGGATAGGTCATCAGTATTAAACACTCGGGCAACTCCATTAACAGCACTAAGGTATTATAGGGCTCATTCAGACAACATTATTTTATTTTTTTTTTTTTTTTCCAGTCTGCAAAACACTGATACTGGCCGTGTGTGTTCTGCATTTTATGGAACAGCCAGACCTATGATAGAAATGCCTATTCTTGTCTGCAATTGCAGAGAAGAATAGGATATGTTCTATCTGTTTTGGGGGGGCAAGTAACGGAAGTGCTGTCTGCATATTTTACGGCCCCATTGAAATGAATGGGTCCGAAACCATTCCGCAAAATTGCAGAATGGATGCAAACACAAATATATGGTCGTCTGAATTAGCCCTTAACCATAGAGAATGTTTAGCTTGAGTACAAATTGAAGTAAACCAAACCAAATGACATGATTGCGGCAGGTGTAGTAACATCAACCACATCTGGCGGTACTGTGCACATGTATTCAGATTTCTGTGTTGTAAGCGAAGGATGGAAAATGCTCCAATGAATAAGAATAGCCATTGCATGATCAGTGTGAAATCGTCTATTTGTTGTGTTCCTCAGGTTCTAGCTACTGCCTTTGATCCTTTTGTGGGTGGAAGGAAATTCGATGATGTTTTGGTTAGTTATTTCTGTGAAGAGTTTGGTAAGAAGTATAAGCTGGATATAAAGTCGAAGATAAGGCCTTTACTGCGGCTTGCCCAGGAGTGCGAGAAACTCAAAAAGTTGATGAGTGCAAATGCCTCAGAACTGCCATTGAATATTGAATGCTTTATGAATGACATTGATGTGTCTGGATCTATGAACAGGTAATTATTCCATGTTCTTTGATTATAGGTTCCAGCATGATCTAATGTCAGTGATGATCACACCCTTTAGATTAACATTCTACTAAAATAAGCTAAAATCGTAGTGATCTCCAAATAAATAATAGCTCATGCCTATGGCCAGTTTTAAAGAGGCTCTGTCAGCATGATCGACCCTACTAAACCAGACATGCTTCCTGATAGGGCTCATCATGCTGATTAAAACTATACCTATACTTTCTTTTGTCTGTATGCTAAATATATTCAGAGATCCGCATTGTATTCATATGCAAATGAGCAAGTTCCAGCACCAAGGGGCACAGGCTTGAATCCTTTGAGCACTGCTTTGTAAAACCCCCTGTGTTCTGAACACTTCCCCCCACCACTTGATTGATAGGGCTAGACATCAGTATGCTAAGGGAAGAGTTGTGTCCTGGTGTCTACATATCATCTACGCAATGTACTATAGCATTACCACATTGAGATATGCTCAGAAGGTTAATATACATATTACTAATTATTCACAAGCACAATATATGATTATAAAGACACCAGTAAAATGTGTTAGCTTTCTAAGTACAGAAAAAAAACATGCTTCTCTATGTAGAAAGGCTATAGCTTGGTGTTAAGTGCACAGTCTTGTATGTAAATAGTCGAAGTTCAAATCCCAGGAGAGATATATTGATTTTTTTTTTTTTTTTGGTGCTCATTCACTCGACCGTATGGTTGCTGTGCCCATGTTGTGGACTGCAAACAGCGGGTCCACAATACAGCGGCATAGTCAGTGTGAACTCTGTGCTGCAGATGTGGACACATTGACTTGAATGGATCTTTGATCTACAAAAGATAGGACATGTCCTGTCTTTTGCCGTATTTTGCATAACGCTGACCCATACAAATCAATGGGTCCACAGCACAAAATTCATGCGGACGGTGCCTGTGCATTGCGGACTGCTGTTTGCAGCCTCCAGCACTGGCGCAGCGACCATACGGTCATGTAAATGAGCCCTTAACCTGTAATAAAAGGCTATACTGTAACATATAATAATAAAATACCTTACTTTATTTGAAACCTGTAATATATTATAACCAAATTATTCCAACCTGGGATTGCTACATAGAAATATGTATATTAGCTTTCTGAGCATATCTCAATGTGGTAAAGCTACAATTAGCACTGTATATAATATGTACATGCTAGGACACAGCTCTGCCCTCAGCATGTCTAGCTCTGTCAATCACAGGAAGGTGGGCGTGTGCAGAGGACGGGAGATGTTATAAAGCAGTGCTCCAAGGATTCAGCCCCACCCTTTGGTGCTCAAACTTGCTTAGTTGCATATGAATATAAATGCCAATATCTCTGCAGCTGTTTAGCATACAGACAAAAGAAAGGGATAGTTTTAATCGGCATTATGAGCCCTACGAGGCACTATGTCTGGTTTATTAGGGTTGATCCTGCTGACAGAGGCTCTTTAATGAACCTATGTTCTGAAGCTTGTTTGGCCAGCAGCCTTTCCCCATTGATTCATATACATGCATGATTTGCTGACCATGCTTGGATTTTTGTTTCTTCAATGTAAAAAGTAAGGATGAGCGAATCGCCTTCGGATGAAACATCCAATGTCGGTTCGCATAATATTTAGTTTGAATACTGTAGGGAGCTAGTGCTCCGTACAGTATTGGAATGTATTGGCCCCGATGAGCTGAAGTTATTACTTCACGAAGTCTCGTGAGACTTTGCATACTTTCATAAATTAATTTCTACTGTAAAAAAAAAAAAACATTTCCCAAACTCTGGTTTGGTTCCAAGTGGTACCTTGTCGCCGAGAAATGTTTTTACAGTAGAAATTAATTTCTGAAGTTAAAATTTGGTCAGCAATATCCTTGTCTCTTGTACTTTTATTTTTATTTTTTTTTTTAAAAAATTTTAATTTTTTTTTAAATTTAGGGTCATTGGTAATTTTGGTTTTACATTTCTCTGTTTATCTTGTTCTAAAGGGGTCATTTTGAGGAAATGTGTGAGAGTCTGCTGTCTCGAGTTGAACCTCCACTCCGCAGCGTCCTAGAACAAGCCAGTAAGTAAGATCTATGGCTGAAACTATAGACTGGTTGGTTGGTTTTGTGATCTATGACAAAATAACTCGTGCTCTGTTGATGAGAACTAATAGTATTTGTGCATTTAAAGGGGTTGTCCTATGATCAGTGTAAAAAATGAAAATCGTACATCACTCTTTCTAAAAGGTAGAACCAGCTCTGTACCTTTAAATGCATCCAGAGATTTCCCCATTCATTGCTCCAATTGCTCTGCTAGATTTATATCAAGCTGGCAGCTCAAGTGTGGTGGGGGGATCCTTTCCCACAGGATGTGTCCTTTCTGCTGCAGCTCTCTCCCTATCACTGTTCAGGAGGCAGTTGAAGGATGAAACTGAGCATGTTCAGCCATCTTGGTGAGTCAGACAAAGAAATAAGGAAAAAAAAACAGACAGCAGGTGGCGCTATACGGATACGTTTTATTGAATAACTCAGTGGATATACAAAATGTTTAATTACATGCAGTTACTAAAGTATTCAGATCCAGGTGTGGTTTGAAAACTACATTATTTTTCGTGGAAAACCCCTTAAGGTTGTTTTTTTTATATATATATATATATATATATATATATATATATATATATTTTTTTTTTTTTTATTATGCAATTTCAACTCGCAAAGAATTTTTCTCATCTTCTTTTCAACACTAGATGTGATAAATGGTGCAATTAAAAATGACAACTAAAAAAAAAAAAACAAGACCTCATACAGCTATCTGAATAGAAAAGTAAAAAAGTCATATGAAGAAGGGGAAAAAATAAATAAAAATAGGCTGTGTCCTCAACGGGTTGAAAAAAAAAATAAAATAAACTGGAAGGCAGTTGACTTCAGCATAGGTTAGGCCTATCTGAAGTGCTGCATACTAGTGATATTTAATGTTGTGTTAGCGTGACTTTTTATATCCTATAGAATGCATAGTATTTGGCTTTTTTTTTTTTTTTTTTTTTTTGGGGTTATCCTATTTTCACTTGAGAACTCTAAAGCTTAAGATCATGCTCTTACTTGTGCAGAACTCAAGAAAGAAGACATTTATGCCGTTGAGATAGTTGGTGGTGCCACACGAATCCCAGCCGTTAAGGAGCGAATAAACCGTTTCTTCGGTAAAGAAGTTAGCACCACGTTGAATGCTGATGAAGCAGTAGCCAGAGGCTGCGCATTACAGGTGAGTGAACAGCCTTTGAATGCATGGCCTGGGGACATTTCTGTTCTTGCTTTTTATTTAAGATGTTCACGCTTGTCTTAAGATCTCCTGTTAGTGATAGGCTGTGAAATTGCAGGCATTGAAGGGGTTGTGTTCTGTTAGATCACACAAAACATAAGGTTTCATTTGGGAGCATATTTTTTTTTTTTTTTTTTATATGCTTCTGTCTAGGTATTGCTGTTACATACTTGCCATGATGCCACCTGGTGTTCTTTTGATTTCTTCTCATGGTCACTCTTCACAGCATTTATATTTTATGATTTTATTTTTTCCCTGCTTGCTTCTCAATGTTTTTTCTCTTGGTCGTAGTGTGCTATTTTGTCTCCGGCTTTTAAAGTTAGAGAGTTTTCCATCACTGATCTGGTACCTTACCCAATATCCTTAAAGTGGAATTCTCCAGCGGAGGAAGGTTTAAGGTGGGTACAAATATATATAATTTATTGACAGTCATGCAGTGTTGGAATCACTTGATTTTGGATGCAACAAATCCATATTTTTCTGTGCTTAGTAAGATTGTATAAATTGTTTTATGTTTTCAGTGACTGCGAGGTGTTCCCCAAGAACCATGCTGCACCATTCTCCAAAGTGCTTACATTCTACAGGAAAGAACCTTTTACCTTGGATGCTTATTACAGTGCACCCAAAGAACTTCCCTATCCTGATCCCTCTTTAGGTAAGTTCAGCATTCTTGTCTAGGATTTTGAACTTGGTGCTGGTTGTCTTACAGCTTGCATGAAATGATGCCAATTTTACAGTCGCTTACCCAAAAAAATCTGATCTTTCAATTTTACGTTGTCATGTAATCTTTCCCACATACCGAACTACTGCTAAAGATGTGGACATAATATGGGAGCCATCATGCACCATATTTGGTAGGCATGTCGATATATCTAGCGGTTTTTGAAAAACATAAGTTACATGGATAGGAATTGACCTTCTGCACTTCTTATGCCCTCACAGTCAAAATAACAAAGCATATGATTTCTGCTGTCAAGTTTGTGTTTTTTTTGTTTAAAGGGTTTTCTGAGATTTTTCAACTGATGACTTATCCTCTGGAATGGCTGTCAGTATCTGATTGGTGGAGGTCCGACACCCAAGACCACCGCCAATCAGAAGTTTGAGAAGGCATCGGCACTCACAGTAGCACCACAGCCTTCTCTCAGCAAACCAAGCACAGAGCCATTCACTTTATAGCGCCGGTGCTTGGTATCGCTGATCAGCTCCATTCACTTCAGTGGGGCTTGGCTGCACTACGCCTTGTGACAGATGAACATGATGTCACACAGCCTAAGCAAAGCTGACAGAAAGCCACGTTGCTGCCTTCTTAAATAGCTGATTGGGCAGGAGGTTCCAGATACAGAGGATAGGTAATCAGTTAAAATATCTTTGGAAACCCCCTTTAAACATAACTACATATAGTTGTATATCAGCAAATGACAAAATTGTGACCATGGATACACAGTTAACGCCTTTTATCATTCTGTTAGATAACAAGGCATTCACCTTGATCTTCTTTTTCTGTATCATTTTAGGGCTCATTCTTTAAATGGAAAACTGTTAAGATTTACTATTTTCAATTTTTTTTTACCCGGTCTGATAAAACCATGTTTGTCTATGACAGGTCAGTTCCATGTGCAAAAAGTGGCCCCACAGGCTGATGGATCCAGTTCCAAGGTAAAGGTTAAAGTACGCGTCAATGTCCATGGTATATTTAGTGTCTCAAGTGCATCTCTAGTTGAAGTCCATAAGACGGATGATTCTGAGGAACCTATGGAAACTGACCAAGCTGGGAAAGAGGAGGAGGTACTACTGTTGTTTAGCTCTCTACAACTAGTACAGCTCACGGTACATGTGCATTACTTACATGTCACTTATCTGTTGATAGAAAATGCAGGTTGATCAAGAGGAGTCCAAACCAGAAGAAAGCCAATCGGCGCAATCTGAAAGCAAGCCTGGTTCTGAAGAAATGGAGGTGCTTGATTTATTTATTTTTTATTAAGTGTATTTACAGGAACCAGTGTTGTGCATACATTTTTACGAAGAATTGCTGTAGCTTTGCAGTGCGCCATTGGCCACGCAGTTTTACAGGTGAAACGTGTTAAATGTGTTTATCTGGTAAAAGCCACTGGCCAAAACCGCAGTGGTAAAACATGTGGCTTTCACTGTGCCGTCTTGAGCATGTGGCACATTTCCAGCCCGTGTGAATAAATTCAGTTGGATTGCATGTCGTACTATAGAAGTGGTGCTTGGCAGCCTTGAAGGGGTTTACGGGCTTATAAAAGACGGACAAAAGGACCGAATGCTTACCAACTGATTCAGTCATGGCTCAGAAGTAGTTATGTTTTTTTCTATTCTATTGCCCAGCTCTTTGATACCTATAAGGCTTACTGAAGGTGGGATTATAAATCTGAAGAACCAAAATTCCTATGATTCCTCTCCCTGCTTACAGGCATTTATATAGCTGGTTGAATGCCCTTCGCTATCCATTTGTAAAATAGTGCTATAATTAATCCCAATCTGCTCTGCCCTTCTATTGCTCACTGATGCTACATTTTCTGTTGCCAAGTATGTGAAACACAATCTCTTTTTGTGCAAGAATCTTTTTTTTTTTTTTTTTTTTTAAGGCAGATCACCCCTGCCTGGCATCATTTAATGGTCCTGTATATTCTGGTCCAGACTTGTACATGAGCAGGTCACAGCTTTATTAAAATGTGCAATGGTTTACAAAGTTTTGCACATCCACCATTACTGTATTTTACTGTATTCCAATAGCATGCATACTGCTAATAAATTCAGTTAGCCTGAAAAAAAGTATTCTAGTTGTTATATGTTGTCTGTTTTTTGTCTTAGACATCCCAAACTTCACCTAAGGAGAAGAAGAATGATCAGCCTCCTCAAGCCAAAAAACCTAAAGTGAAGACTAGCACAATTGACTTGCCCATTGATCACTATCCTCCATGGCAAATAGGAAGGGACACCTTAAACCTGTTTATTGAAAATGAGGTTTGTGCAGATAACCAATTTGGAAAAGGGGGGAAAAGCCACTTATGCTATGCAAATCCATAACTATTTTCAATTATTTGAAAGCGCCATTAATTCCATGGTGCTGTAAATCAAGAGGGAGTTACACATACATAATATACAGTAAACAAACTATTAACAGAAAGGTAGAGAGAGGTAGAGGACCCTGCCCACAAGAGCTTACAATCTATAAGGGAAGTGGAGAAAACAGTAGGTGAGGCTATAGGGTGCTAACAAGTCTAGTTATGTGGGAGGGTTTTTAATTTTAAGAGGTTCTGTTTGGGTCACAGTTTTTGCCCACAAATATTTTTATGCAGTTTTAACAAAACGTTGTGCTTTGATGCAAAATTGCATGAAGGTGCCCATGTGTATAAAGTGATGGGTGGCATTTTTATTATGGGCAGGTACCTATTTTAGAAGTATACGAGTATGGGGAGGGGTAGTATCATTTTATTTTTTTAAATAATTCGGACATTAAAGCTGTTTTCCGAGATATATGGTGGGGGTCCAACATCCGGGACCCCCCACGATAAGCTGTTCAATAAGGCAGTGTCACCCCTGTGAGTGCTGCAGCTTTCTTGCTGCTTTTCCTGGGCCGGTGACGTCACGTTCATGGTTCACCTGGCCTAGGAGCTCAGTCCCATTCAAGTTAATGGGGCTGAGCTGCAATACCAAGCACAGCTGCTGTACAATGTATGGCAATGTGCTTGGTAAGCTGTGAGAAGGCCACAGTGCTCAGAGGAGTACCAGAGCCTTCTCAAACATCTGATCTGTTGGGTTCCGGGTGTCAGACCTCCACCGATCATCCTGAGAATAGGACATCGGTATTAAAATGTCGGCATACCCTTTTATGGATGCTTGTTAGCCAGTAGCCGTATATGCCTGACTGTTTATTTGCCATGTGATTGGCATCTCATATATTTTATCAGCACGCTGTCATGCATAATTTACACTTACAACAGCAAAGGCTCTGGGATCTCCCTTACACAGCATTTTATAAATGTAATCATGGGCAAGGACACCTGAAGGCTAATTGTCGGCTGCTTGCTCCCCTTAGGGAAAGATGATTATGCAAGATAAATTGGAGAAGGAACGAAATGACGCTAAGAATGCAGTGGAGGAATATGTCTACGAGATGAGGGACAAACTGAGTGGAGATTACGAAAAGTTTGTCAATGAAGATGTAAGTGGATGTTTCTATATTGTTGCTAAAATTATGTGAAGACCTCTGTCAGAGTCTTTGCTGACAATCTGCATCATCAGTTATTACGAGTTGCCTTAGTTTTTGTTATTGTTTTTTTTATTGTGAATGGCATTGGGGGACACAAGACCATGCGTATATGCCCAGTTGCCACTAGAAATAAAGAATAGTTGGCTTTGTCTAGGTGGGCTATACCTTCTGAAGATGAATGCTATGGCTCCATCAGTATTTCCTGGACTGATAGTGTGAAGACCATCCCACATACTGCACATGGAGATATTCTCGGTGGTCTGTGCTGTCCTACACTGCTCACCTGTTGGATGTTTCTGTGAGGACTTTTATAACCAGAGGTTACCCTTGAAAGCTAGGATTACATTTGTAGCCCATCCTGGCAGCACAGAGTCTTCCCACTGCAGCATGTGATTATTGATGTGACCTGGATCAGTAGTTCTCAACCTTTTCCATACCAAGTACTCCCTAGTGACAAGAAGTTTGCAATAAGTACCCCCAAGGCAGTGAACAATAAGAAATGTTAACAAGATAAGGCTATTCTCGTGCCGCTGTCATAGGCTCTGTTCTATGCCAGCTGTTTTGTCTTCTGCACGACTAAACATACAGGAGAGCACACCACTACATACCTATTATATCCAGTGATATCGCCTGTGATACGCATGTTCTCTTTCCTCATCTGCTCTGTTAGGACAAGACCGCCATGATGACTTCTTTCAGCCAGATCTTATTTCTGAAGAGTTTGTCACACAGATATCATGGATTACTACTTTTCCATCATCCTCCCCACCCCATCTTGCCACCCACAATACTATGCTCCCCAGTATTGTACTTCAGAAACCGTCCCCCTGCAAATACTAGTGTAACATTGCTGGCTGCTAGTTCAGTTCCGTGTACCCTCCCCCCCCCAACTCAGCGGCATTTACTTTTTGGGGTACACATACCACTTGTTGATAATCTCTGATCTAGGTTAACTTTGTTTAAGTCAGGCTTAACTGTAATTTCGCTTCCGCCCCATTACTGCTGCAAACTGAGACTTATTATCTGTGCACAGTTTTGTGTAAACCGGTTGATATATTTAGTATTATTGTAATTGTTGTATTTTAAGGATCGGAACAGTTTTATTCTGAAGCTGGAAGACACTGAAAACTGGTTGTATGAAGATGGAGAAGATCAGCCGAAACAAGTTTATATAGACAAACTAACAGATCTAAAGGTAACTGTGAATAATAATTAGTAAAGGAATAAATTAATAAAAGAATTTACATCCATATATTGGCTATATAGAAAAAAAACAACTTTCCATTCTCACTTTTACATGTATTTCAGTGTCTCTAAAGACTTGTTGTTCAGAATTACCCTTTCCCCCATCACTGTTGTGTTGTTACCCTGTAAAGTGTGAACATGAAGTTTCTGATCATTTGAATCATTGATAATTTAATCATTTAATGATCATTAAAGTGTTGATTTAAGACCTGTGAATGCAGGTGCATGGAGTAAGGTTTTGTCTACATATTTTCTCAAGGTTGTTTTGAGATTCTGACTCGCTGCGGACCTGGGAACTGGCCTCTCCGAGGTCTGGGGTGAAAGCAGATGAACAACACATACACAGTGACAATTATACAGCGCATGTGCTGGCTACTTTCCACTAGGGAATGGAGCTCTTTGTTTAATTGGTATAAAGCTGTAACCCTTCAGGAAAAAAGTCAGAAACTCCTCCTACGGTGGGACGCCTCGTGTAGGGACCGGTGTTTTCCCGATTGAGACTCTGACGGCTTTCGCTGAAAGGGCTTCCCAGCTGATGTCGCTGTCAGATGATGATAACTCAATCGGTGATGTATGTACCTTCATCCTGGATGTAGTCAGGACTCCAGATGAAGTGTTGATATAATTGTGTATTATGTTCCTTATCCTTTGTGTATAGATAAGTGCAAAAGAAGAACATCATATCACTATATGTACATACTACTTATTGTATTTAATAAAATCATATTATAAACCTTCCTTTGAAGTGTAGCTGTAGTTCAGTTAAGAGGCTCTCTTTAAAGAGTATCCGAACCTGAAGTCTTGCTCTTATCAGCAAAACCCTGTCTGTCAAATTTTACAATTGCATCTTGTTACTTCTAGAATTTAGGTCAGCCTATCCAGACACGTTACCAAGAGTTTGCGGACCGACCAAAAGCATTTGATGACCTTGGGAAACAAATTCAACTTTACATGAAAATTATTAATGCTTTTAAAAATAAGGTATGTAATCATATATTAAAGGAGATGGCTGAGAGCATTATAAAATATAATGTGGCAGCATGTTATCTTAGGCTACTTTCACATTAGCGTTTCTGTTTTCCGGTATTGAGATCCGTCATAGGCTAGAATCAGAGTAGATATATCTACCAGCTGAAGGATGGAACGGAGTATGTCCGACCACTTCAGTAGGTGGATGTGCACATTACTATACAGATTAAACATGAAGTAAAGAGAGTATTGCTGAATTCTGTTATCAGAATGTAATGGTGGCACAACCCCAAGTTCCATATATTCTGCTGTTGTCATCCACAGTATTCTTAGGTTGTTGGTACACAACAGCTCTGGCACAGTCAGCTGGATATTTTTATTCTAAAAAAACTTACAGGCATCAGGATTACCAGTGAGAATTTACAGCAATGACAGTGTGGGAGGTTCCTGTAAGTATTGTGGTGTAATTTATCATTTCTGACTGCAGGAGGAGGCATACGACCACTTAGATCCTGCTGATGTGGAGAAAGTTGAGAAGAGCACAAATGAAGCTATGGAGTGGATGAATAACAAAATGAACCTGCAGATGAAGCAGAACCTTACTGTAGACCCAGTGGTGAAAGCTAAGGAGATACAAGCAAAAACAAAAGTGAGTTTTAACCATTGTGTTGTAATGCATCTGTTTGTCTGGAACGTCCCAGCACTAAACATTTTCTTGTCCTATCCTTGCTGCTTTCCTCTCTGTAAAGTATGTGATACTTGGAATTTTTCATGTATGTGCCAGGATTTCCTGTTTATTTTAAAGGAAAATGAACTATTGTTTAAATCAAGTCTTTAGGGTAAACATATTTTCATTTTTGGTATCTTAAATATCCACGTCACTGTCTATATTTGGGGGAAAAAAATCCTTGAATCTTGCAGTTTTTGCACTGGCCACTAAGCCTAATAGGAGACACTTCTTGGTCTCTACAGATGACTTTACTGCAGTTAACAGCTTCTCATGGGTAGGATTATAATGACAGATATCATCCCTCGATATTAGATTATATATTATACTATATATAATTATACACACACACCTCATCAGCTCCCTCCAGTCCATATTGTTTCTACAGCCCATGTTTCTGCTGTAAAGCATATCTCTAAAACGGAGATGTGAGCGAAGCCATAGAATGAAGGAGAAAAAAAGAGAAAACCTGGATGTGTGTCACAGTCTGGTTTTAACTGGCAGAAAAATGATGTGTGACATATATTCCATTTAATGAATGACCTCTTTGTAATAAAATGTTTGCATGATACACTTTGGCAGGTGACACATTCTGTTGGAAACTCGTTTGTTCTTTAAACAATACAATATGAGAAGTTTACTAGCCATTTTAAGGAATGTGGTACAAGTTTAAAGAGCCTGTTCCTCCTCTTAGCACCCACCACTTCTCTTCACCCTGCCTCTTTGTGGATAATTTACTCTTAATTCACTGATGAAATTTATAGGCCCCTTTTACACTGCCCAAGCATCAGACTAATAATCGCTAACAAGCCCTCATTGGAGCGCTTATTGGCGATTATCTGCTGGTGTAAAGGTGCCGCTGATTACCTGATGAATGAGCTAATAAGATCCCTTGTGCGGTCGCCTAAATCAGTGATTTTCAACCAGTGTGCCTCCAGCTGTTGCAAAACTACAACTCCCATCATGCCCAGGCAGCCTACAGCTATCAGCCTACAGAAGGGCATGGTGGGAGTTGTAGTTTTGCAACAGCTGAAGGCACACTGGTTGAAAATCGCTGGCCTAAATCATCGTTTGCCAGCAGCAGATGATACGGTCTAAACAGCCTCTGCTGCCAGCAAATAATGATTCTGTATGGGGATGAGTGATGGTATTAGTGATCCCTCCTCCCCATACTGTGAAGATCGCTACATGTTAATACAGCTTTCTCCTCCACCGACAAGCAGGAGATTGTATTCCTTCCTGACAATTGTCTGCTCGATTGAGCAGTGTAAAGGGGCCTTATATCTAGTATTAGAATAATGTCCAGATAGTGTTATTACTCATGAATATACACAACAGCTTGTTGTAAGAAGTGACCCAGAATGATGACCTTTGGCAGAAAAATTGGTGCACAAAGTTCATAAATGTGTGGTTCTGTCCAGGTGACACTTCTCAGTGTATTTATGGCAGGTAAACTTCTTGCCCACAAACGTGTCTGAATTGGTGTATGTTGAAGACAAAGGATTGCTTTCATAGCAGCCCCTGACAACAGGTTTCATGTTCCTTTTTCTCATGGAATTTACATATTTAGTTTACCATTTCTGTTTTATCTGCTTATTTTAGGAATTGACGAGCACCTGCAACCCCATAGTCTCCAAACCAAAACCCAAAGTGGAACCTCCAAAAGAGGAGCAGCCAGCCGGAGAGCAGAATGGACCAGTAGACAGTGACCCAAATAGCACGGGGCCGCAGGGTGCTGAACAAAGTGCAGACACAGCCGCTTCTGATGCAGAAAAGAAACTTCCAGAAATGGACATTGAATAAATTCCATAATCTGTTTCTATTCTCAAACAGTATAACAAAGCTTTAAGTTGTTACCTACATATGACTTGGAACACTGATCAGAGAAAAGTGACGACTGCAAATTTCTCGTAGTTTCTTAGTATATCCCTACGATTTTCTGCATTTCTTTTTTTTTTTTTTTTTTTATCTATACTCTTTGACATTCGTATTGGTTTGACAAAGTCCTTATTTTTCTGTTGTACGTTGCTTTAGAGTAAGTCCTTGTTACTACGATTTTAGCAAAGGCTGTAACATGCACATTTACCAATAGGCTTGTATCTGGAGTTACTCCAGGTCTGTAGCTTACTTTAGTAGTACTCAAGGTCTACCAATGGGTTACTAGCTCAGAAAAGCTTATTGCAGTCAGAGAAACATGTGGTACAAGAGATGTGGAAGTTTTTGTTTGCATCTATTCCACTATCAATTGTATCTTCCTCCTTGACAGCTGGTTACTGGCAGTAATCTCAGCCTCTTGCATGGAAGCCTGGGTGCTTGTGGGGGCTAACATGAAATAGGCGTATTAAAACCTGGCACTAGCTGCACTCTTCTGATAGTAACGTTTATGTGCATTTTCCTCATCAGAGTTGGAAATGGTTTGATCCATAGAGTATTATATTTTCCATACATCTATGTAAAGTTTTAGCCTTGGTATGCACACCATAAGCTGTTCTGTCCATGATTCAATGAATCCAGTGTGGTAACAATTGTTTTTAAGAGAAAGCTTTGCAGAAGGTAGTTACTATGTGGCTGCTCATCCCATACATAGCCAAGAAACATCCTTTGCAGTACTGTTGAATTTCTAAGAACCTTGTTCGTTACGTCCCCATCACTCCTAGCTCACAGCAGAATCGCTGTAAAAACGGGAGTTAATCGATAAGAATATTCACTTGAAGGGTACGGGTGGTTTCACTTGCACCCATACAATGCAGCTTGTTTGTTCAGTCATCCTTCATGTTATTTTAAACATGGGACAATATTTCGTATTTGTTTAGTGGTATACATTTCTAGTAACCATATTGGTCCCAGAAGAAAACTGGATCCTGTACGAAACGCATGAGGATTGTGTGGCCATGTTGTACTCGGGAACTTGTTCGGAGTACTTGCGTGCAACATTGAAGCATAATTTTTATGTTCAATAAAGTTCATATCCCATAGAAAACAGACAAGTTTGTATTTTTTTTTCTTTTTTTTTTAATTCTTATTGTTGTTGATGTTGTTATTACCAAATCTCTTAACACCTGCAGCAAATCCTGTCTGAAAAATAAACTTGCTGGGTTGCAATGGTGTT
The DNA here is from genome assembly GCA_900303285.1 of Rhinella marina. Classification (NCBI taxonomy): domain Eukaryota; kingdom Metazoa; phylum Chordata; class Amphibia; order Anura; family Bufonidae; genus Rhinella; species Rhinella marina. The sequence continues at coordinate 374,600 of ONZH01009539.1, forward strand.
GAGTTGTAATTTATATACATGATCAGTCATCTGGTTTGGATGGGTTGCGTGCCTTGTGGTCATGAAACTCAAACATGCAGGTACCCCCTTCTTCATTGTCATTGATACATGTCTCGAATTGAAATGTCATGAAACGGTATCATAGAAAATGTTTTAATGGATATGTGGCTGTAGAGCAGCTTTTCCCAATCATTGGCTTTGAGGCCACATGTACCGCCTTTCGAGAACCTGCTAGAAGGGTCTTAAACCGTATCAATGGGAGTACGGCTTCACGTACACAGCCTCGTCCATATTTCAGTCCGCAAACAGATCCACAAAATACAGATACTTCCATCAATAGAACTATTGTCATCTGCAATACAGGCCAGGGTAGGACATGTTCTATAATTTGCAGAACAACCACAAGGATGTGCAAAAAATGTGCATGGGTCAGTGATCTATCCTCAAAAAAAGCACATTGCAAACAGATGAAAAATAGTTGTGTACATGAGGCCTTAATGGTGTTATTGTTAATATTTGTTTCCTTTATTACTTCTAACCTGGATTGCTGCTGCCTTGGCTTAGCCAAGGGATCAGCAACCTCCAGCACTCCAGCTGTTGTGAAACTACAATACCCAGCATTCTCCATTCACTTCCACGGGAGATCTAGGAAAATCCAAGCAATTGTGCATGCCAGGAGTCAGTTTCATCACAGCTGGAGTGCCGGAGGTTGCTGATCTCTGGCTTAGCCATTACATTGTTCCCCTGTGTATAGACTGTAGCTCAGTACAGCAGGTATTAGAGTGGAGGCGAGGTCACACATTGAGTATTTTTCTGCAAGTAAAAATTACAGAAAGATTTAATGAGTTGTGAGTTGAGTTGAAATCCATGGTAAAACTCCAGTTTTTCCACATTAGACAGCATGTAGTTTGTGCTGTACTTTGTTGCTGAAATTCAGTGTGCATTCTGCATCTGGAATTCTGGAACAAATTCTGTGACTTTCATTCAGAGAATCCCAACAGCTTGAACCTGACCAGGGATGAAGTAATGATATATGCTAGTGCTATGCCTTCATTTCACGTAGAAAAACACTCTGGAAAATCTCACATAAGGCCATGCCCAGACGCAAACTTTCATGGGAAAAATCTGTCAGATAATTATTAATATTAATAATAATATTTATAATATTTTCAGGCAAACCATGAGAGAAGGAACCTAGTACACAAATCTGTGTTTCTCAATAATATATAAGCGTTGTCTAAGGAGAGCCCATGGTAGGCTGCATACGCTGTATTGTAGGCCAAAAGATGCCTCTACTGTGCCAAGTACACGTGCACAGTATTGTAGGCCAGGCAATGCGCCTGTTATGCTGCATATGTGTGTGCAGTGTTGTAGACCAGGTGATGTCCATCTGGGTTTCTGGGGAAGGTATTTAAATTAACTTTCCAAAACCGATCTGATTCCAGCATATGTTAGACATGATATTTTGCATATATTTTACCCAGAAATCCGGAGGAGCGTTGTCTAACCTACATAGTTGTCATGTATATCAACTAGTCTCCATAATAGAAATAATACCCACCCAGAGGTTCCCAATAAGGCCTTTCAACTAGAAATGTTATCTGCTTTTCTCTGATTAAAGGGGTATTCCCATCTCACAAATGTAGTCTGTATAATTACATATAGCCATACCAATATTATTACTAATAGAATGTATTTATATAAAATGTACCGTTTAGAAGATTTTCCTATTTGTATATCCATTGTTCCACACACATCAGTCAGGCCGTTGCCCCTGGTTTCGACCACCACGGGTATGTAGTAGTGGTGGCCGGCTTGCTCTTGTTCAATCCCGCTCTGAGGTAACTGCTGTATTGTGAACGCACATTGCATGAGCATGCGGAGACACATCTTGGGGTTGTAGCATTTTTGGCTGCGCTTCCAAACCACAGAGAAACGGATCCTGTTCCAAGATCAATTCATCTGTATGGAACAGGATCCGTTTATAAAGTCTGAGTTTTGGACAGATCTTGACCATTGCGTTTTAGACTGGTAGTGTCCAAAACGCAGATGTGAAAGTACCCTAAGATGTGTGTCTGCATGCTCATGTAATGTGCATTCACAATACAGCAGTTACCTCAGAGCAGGTTTGAACAAGAGCAAGCCGGCCACCACTACTACATGGCCGTGGTGGTCGTAACCAGGGGCCTGACTGATGTGTGTGGGACAATGCCTATACAAATAGGCAAATCTTCTAAACTGTACATTTTATATAAATACATTCTATTAGTAATAATATTGGTATGGCTATATCTAACAATACAAACTACATTTGTGAGATAGGAATACCCCTTTAAGGGCTTTTGTCCTGAAAGAACTAGTTGCAGATGTGAGGCTGCCTTAGCTATTTTTCTAGCTTTACTACATAAGCCTGCTTAAAAGGCAGGAAAGCATCTCTGCCAATCCACTGTATGAAAATAATGCAGCGCTCATTGCTGCTGTGTTCTCCTTACGGTTTACCCATGTGCTGTGCAGCAGCAAGTAAGTATAATTATAGCTCCTGTTGTCTCACTTCAATGGGATACATTATCAGTATAGCAAAGACAGACAACACCTTAAAGAAGAACTCCCGACAAAAATTTTATTTCATGTCCTGCTAGAAATGTACATGATATAATCTGTAGTGAATGTCATTTTCTTACCAGTGTCTAAGTTTTTGATTTATATCATCCTGAAGTTTCTTATCTGTGTCATGTGACCAGCAATTAGACCCACCAACTCACACATAGACTTATGTGTGGACAGGAAGTCTAATTCTCTATGTATTCCTATGAGACTGAAAGTGAGGCTCCCATAGGAATGAATAGAGCAGTTACTGGCTTTCTGTCCTGGGTCAGTTGGAGGTCAGGGAGTTGGTCACATGACCCAGCTACAATAAGAAGAGAGGTTTTTACTCACAGAAACTACAGATTATATGATGCACCTTTCTAACAGGTCATAGAATAAAAAATTTTGCGGGAGTTCTTTAAGACAAAAAAATTAACTTCATACAAAAACACCTCCAAAATAACCCAACTGAAAATGAGACAAGAATTACAATATCCTACAGAGATAACATGGAAGCATTGAGAGAGAGCGACAAATGGGGTCATTTATCAAACTGGTTTAAAGTAGAACTGGCCTAGTTGCCATAGTAATTCATCAGATTCCAACTTTCATTTTCCAAAGGAGCTGTCAAAAATGAAAGGTGGAATCTGACTGGTTGCTATGGGCAAGTAAGCTAGTTCTACTTTATACCAGTTTGATAAATAACTCTAAATGGCTAATAAGACAAAAGAATCAGAATGTATCGAGAGACTTGCCTCACTTGGTTGACTTGCCTTGTGGGGTACTCTTTGGGGTGCTCGTTATTAGGGAGATGAAAAAATAAGCATGAGTATTGGATGCCAGATGACACTACTCTTGGTTTTTAGGAAGAGTATATGCAAATCACATATCTTAATTTGGCTTGCATGAGAAAAGATTAGCATTCTTTTATGTTTTGGAAGAAAAACTAATTTGAATATCTCTCCCAGAAAGCCAAAGGTATGTAAATTGGCTTGTCTGACAAAAAGAAAAGAGGCAATATCCTATCTAATGCCAGAAGAACTAAGATATGCAATTTGAAATATAATCTTCCTAGAAACCAAGAGTACTGTTGCCAGGCTTACAATACGAATTCATATTATCCCTAAGTCCTATGACAGCACCAGGAGAGACAGTCTGCCTCTCAGGACAGGAAACCCACAGGTGTAAATTCAGGAGGAGCCTTTCCCTCATCCAGTGGTTTCCTGTCCTGGGAGGACAACCTACAGGTTTTGTTATTTTGTCAAGATGGCGGGGAGTAGTTTCTCCCTGGGTTTGAGGCTGGCTGAGCCGAGGTGTGCGCCGGGTGAGGTCCCCTCTACACACACCTTGAAAAGGACGGGGAAAGCACGGACTGGCGTGCAGGTTACTTACCAGGAGGTCGGGAGCGCAGCAGAAGCACGTAAACAGCGCTGGAGCGCAGCTCAGGCTTTCAGCGTCCTTCCTCCCGGCTGTTAGGGAACAAGAGGGAGACGGAGCCTTTGAGGAGCGTGTGTTTTCAAAAGGCAGAGCGGTAGTGACGCACTCAGAGCGCCCTGTATTAAACAGGAAGCACTGCAGATGTGATCCCTGGCTTCCAGTGCATGCGTGGAATATTTCTTTAGCCCAGCCACAAGCCTGCCTTAGAATTCTTGCAGGGTTCTTCCGAATCCAAGGTTACAGAGGGCACCCAGCATGGAAAGCTCTGGTGAAACCCCAAGAGACCCAGTTACCCTAACACCTGTGGTATGAAAGAGGGTATGGGTCTGATGATGTTTATTTGGGACTATGAAATGTTTGGCTTATGCTTGGTTTATGTTGTTTCTTTTAGGATAAGCTTAAAAAAAGCTGCTGCTAAAACAAGGAATGCGAGCTCTGTAAAACAAAGTTAGCCCCTTCCTGTTCTAAAGCTTTATGTAGAGTATGCATTGAAAATACAATAGTGGAGGAATCCCCAGCTATGGTTAGGTGTATGAAGAAAATGATTAGAGAAGAGGTAAATAGTACCCTGCTGTCCCAGAAAGAACACTGCCACCATAGACCAAAGTGTTCTGGAGTAAAATCCTCTGTACCTTTACATGACTCTGATCTCTCTAGTTCAGAGGAATTTTTGAAAAGCGGGGAAGTGGATACCGGTTCCTCCTCCTCCGATGAGGAAGGAGGGGTAGGCCATTTTTCCCTATTCATGATGTCGATCAGCTGGTCAAGGCAGTTAGAGCTATTATGAATATTTAAGATGCTAAGGAAGTCCGTTCAGTCCAGGACGTTATGTTTGAGGGGCTAGAAACTAAAAAGAAAATCTTTTTTTTTTTTATTCATAAAAATGTCTGTGCCACGATTGATAGAGAATGGAAGCATCCAGATAAACGTAGTTTCATACCGGGCTCCGTAAAAAGGAAGTACCCCTTTATGGAGGAGGATTGTGTTTAGTGGGATAATGTTCCCATAGCCAAAGTATCATGTAGATCCTCTCTGCCCTTTGATGATCTTGGCCAACTAAAAGATGCTATAGACAGGAAGGCTGATAGTTTTTTAAGGAAGACCTGGGAGTCTATTGGAGCTGTGTTTAAGGCCTCTTTCACACTAGTGGCAGTCCAAATCCGGCAGGTGAAGGGTGCTGCCAGATCCGGACTGCCGCAGGGACGTGTGTGGAGCCGGAACCGCGCTCCGGCCCCACACATGTCACACGGTACATACACACACATATACACATACATACTTACATGCTCCCAGCAGGTCTCCAGAGAGCCGGAGGAGCAGGACGGCTCGCACAGGTGACGATTCCCCACACCGCCCTCTGCTGGGCGCCTGGTGGAATTGTCATCTGTGCACGCCGTCCTGTTCCTCCTGCGCTCTGGAGACCTGCTGGGGAGCATGTAAGTATGTATGTGTATTTGTCTGTGTATGTTTATATGTGTGTATGTGTGCAGGTGACGGATCTGTCTTAAACTCCATTGAAAGTCAATGGAGGACAGATCTTGGTGCGGATGCGTGGACCGGATGCCTGGACCTTTCAGGAGCATTCCGTTGTCTTCAGTTCAGTTTTGTCCCCATTGACAATGAATGGGGACAAAACTGAAGCGTTTTATTCCGGTATTGAGCCCATATGACGGAACTCAATACCGGAATTTTAAAACGCTAGTGTGAAAGTAGCCTAAGCCTAATATTGCTTCCACATGCACTTCTAGAGCTCTGATTCTGTGGATAAAACAATTAGAAGACCAGATTATAGACAAAACCCCTAGGGATAAGATACTAGAATCCTTTCTGGTTATTGCAAAAGCGGCAGGATTTTCGGTTGATGCTTCTGCTCATGCAGTTAGGTTATGTGCCAGGGCCTTTTCTATGGCAAATTCTGCCCGTCGTGCATTATGGTTAAAAAACTGGTCAGGTGATTTAGCCTCTAAGAGTCGTTTATGCAGTGTTCCCTGTGAAGGTAAATACCTTTTTGGTTCCGCACTAGATGACATTTTGGAGACGGCAGGGGATAGGAAAAAGGGTTTTCCCTCTTCCTTTCGTAGGTAGAATTTTTCCTTTCAGAAAGTTTAGGGAGAGACAAAAAAGCCCAAACAAGAAGAACGATGGGTGGAAGTTCTCTAAGTTCAGAGCCAGGGGGGTTCTTGTTCAAAAATCAGAACTCAGATTCTGCTAGAAAGGACAATCCACAATGACGCCAGGGTGGCAGGAAGATTAAAAAATTTCCTCCCAGCCTGGGTAAAAATATCAAACAGAGCCTGGATTCTTCAGTCTCTAGAAGAAGGATTAAGGATAGAACCAAAGTAGGACGATCATTCCAGGCTTCATTAATAAAAGAGGTTGCGAACCTTCTTCAAAAAGGAGCTCTTATTCCTTGTCCAAGAGAAGAAGAAGATATGGGCTTTTACTTCACCCTCTTTCTAGACAAGAAACCGAATGGGGTACAGGACTATTATAAATTTTAAATCCCTAAACAAATACCTGAATTTACAGGCCTATTACCATCTTCCGATTTTTCCAGAACACCAGAAATATCTCAGAGTGGCGTTGGATTTCCAAGGACAACTGAGGCATTTTCAGTTCCAGGTATTGCCCTTTGGGCTTGCAATGGCCCCAAGGATATTTACCAAGCTGGTGTCGGAAATAGCAGCCCACATAAAAGATATCCTGTTCATACCGTATTTAGAGGACTTTCTGATTGTGGCACCATCATGTCAAAGCTGTGTGTTTCAGGTTCAGCAGGTGAAACAGATCTTGTCATCCCTTGGTTGGATTCTAAACGAGGAGAAGCAACGGTTCCTGGGGATAATACTGGATTCGAGGGTCCAGAGATCCTTTCCAGGACGTAAGGTCAGCGGTTCAATCCCTGATAGACAGCCCTCGTGTTTCTATAAGAAGGGGGATGTTGGTATTAGGAACCCTGACCTCTTGTATCCCGGTGGTACAGTGGGCTCAGGTTCATTGCAGAGCTCTGCAGTGGGAGATCTTGGAGGCTTGGTCAGGAGAGATAAGGGACTTAGAGAAAAAGGTGTTAGTCTCGAATCAGACGTGTCAGGCCCTAACTTGGTGGCTGTCTCTAGAGAATTTAACCCAGGATGTCCCTTGGAGAATTGTAAATCCCCTTGTGATCGCAACAGATGCCAGCAAGCGTGGCTGGGGTGCGCATATAGGAGATACCTTACTTCAGGGAGCATGGGATTGCCCGATCTCGGACAGTTCTTCAAACCTAAAGGAGCTTATGGCTGTCCTGCGAGCCCTTCAGGAAGTCCTTCCTCTGATCAAAGATCGACATGTGAGGATTTTGTCAGACAATGGCTCCGTTCAGTGGCGTAGCTACAACTGACTGGGCCCCACAGCAAATTTTTGTATGGGCCCTTCCCCCCCATGACCCTCCTGGCATCGCATTTGTGCATATGTAACAGTGGGTTCACATCACGTTTTTCCTATCTATATCAAACCATATACAAATATGTAGCAAACCATGTTTTTGTATTCTGGAGAGTCCAGTAAAAAATGCATACGTTAACATATATCTGTTTTTTGGGACCTGTATGTTGAATTGACGCCACTGTACGGATCAGTCTGAGGCATCAGTTAATGTATACATTAAACTGATGGCAAAAAGGCAAAAATGTGATATGAACCCAGCCTCAGTGCCAGAATAAGCACCAGTACACAGCGGAGCAGAGAGGGGAGGCCGCCATGTTCTTTTGGGAAATACAGGGCACTGTATAATACACTAGAATCTATATATAAAGATATTAGCCCTACCCTGGAATCATAAGACAATTAGGAGGTCATTTATTAAACAGAAATATACCTATTAGGCGTATTTCTGACACAGACTGTGGAGCACAGGTCCTTTACACCTCAGTCTGCAACTTTTCCCCGCTCATGCCAGGTCTAAAAAAGGTGGCGTGGGCAGGGAAGGGGAAATAGTTATTGCCATACAGTTATTGGATAACACCACCATACAGTGACTGGTTACTTCCATACAATGACCAGATAAAACCACCATATAGTAACTGGATAACACCGCCATACAGTCACCAGTTAGCACCACCAAACAGTTACCGGATAACACCGCCATACAGTGATTGCATAAACACCACCATACGGTCACTGGATAACGCCTCCATACAGTGACTGGTTACTTCCATACAATGACCAGATAAAACCGCCATATAGTAACTGGATAACACCGCCATACAGTCACCAGTTAGCACCACCAAACAGTTACCGGATAACACCGCCATACAGTGATTGCATAACACCACCATACGGTCACCGGATAACGCCTCCATACAGTGACCGGATAGCACTGTCATACAGGGACTGGATAACGCCGCCATACACTAGATAACAGCTCCATTGACACAGGGCACAGTACAGGGAATGACTAGGGGCATTGTACAGGGTATGGTAAGAGGGCACAATGCAGGGTATAAGTACAGGGTGGGGGGCACAATTACATGACCCTGTGACATTAGAAGGTCCTTATGGTGCATGCGTTTAGACACCGTCATAATGAGAGGCAGAGGAGTGAGACAGGGGCCGGGGGCCCTGAATGGACAGGAGGGGTAGACACAAGTAGGTGGAAGGGGCTCTGAGGGGGATTCATACTAGAAGTAAGGGGCAGGAGGTGGAAAGGAGGGTGGAACAGGAGCTCTGTATACAGGAGGGGGGGGGGCAGGTGTCATGGAGGCAAGCTGCTTCATGAGGAGGTAAAGCAACTAAACAGCATGAAGCTGCTGGTCTACAGTATCCTGCAGCAGTTGGAGAAGTTTCCTGACTCTCCCTCCTGTCCCACACAGAAGAGACAGTCACAGAGCAGACTCACTTACAGGCTGTCTGCTCTCTTCACACTGCTGCTCCAGCCCTGCCATCTTTCTCCTCAGGCAGCCCGTCCTGTGTAGAGGGTGTGTGTCTAAAGCTGGTAAGCCATGTCCCGCTCTGTTGGAGTGAAGAGGGGGCGTGTCAGAGCTCCGCAGCACAGGAACTTGAAAGGGAGGACAACGGCCAGACTCTGCATGCTGTTGACGCCCTACTACTGCTCCTGGGCCCCTTCTGCCCTCAGGCCCTGAAGCAGTGGCTTCCCCTGCTTCCTCTATAGCTAAGCCCCTGGCTCTGTTGTAGTATATCTGAACCATCAGGTGGGTACCCATTCCGAATCCTTGGGATCCTGGCGGTTCAGATCTTTGCTTTAGTAGAAAGAAGAGCCTTGTCCCTGTCAGCCTTTCACATCAGAGGGGTGGAAAATTGGAAGGCGGACTTTTTGAGTTGTCGGTCTCTGGATCAGAGGGAGTGGTACCTAAATCAGTTGATTATTTCCAAAATTGTGAAACTTTGGGGGGTTGCTCAGATAGACTTATTTGCCACCAGAGCAAACAGGAAGGTAGAGAAGTTTTTTCCCTGTCCCCTGCAGACCTTCCTGTTGCAGTGTATGCGCTGCTTCAACCATGGAATCAGGGCCTCTTGTATGCTTTTCCCCCGCTTCAGATCATTCCCAGAGTGCTGAAAAAAATCAGAGAAGACAGGGCAAAGGTAATACTCATAGCTCCCTTCTGGCCCCGTGGAGCTTGGTTTTCTTGGCTAAGGATGATGTCGATAACCGATCCTTGGGTTCCGGACCTTCTCAGACAAGGCCCTATTGTTCACCCTCCGGTGAAGGGGCTTCAGCTGACGGCATGTTTTTTGAACGGCACTTAGACAGAGGGTTGTCTGAATCAGTTGTCTCTGCTATGCTACAAAGTAGGAAGCCGGTGACTACTGAAATTTATGCCAGAACTTGGTGGGCAGTTTTTAGATTTTTGGGGATACCACCTTCTACTTCATGTCAACTTAAGCTAGCTGAAGTCCTAGATTTCCTCCAGAAAGGGGTGGAAAAACAGTCTAGCATTAAAGTACTTTAAAGTAGAGATGAGCGAATCATGCAAAATTTTATTCGCCGAACATTCGCCAAACTTTTCCTAATATTCGTACATTCGACAAATAGATTCGTTGAATTTGCGTACAAAATATACGTAATTATATGGCTTTTAGCGAACATTCGCGCACTAATAACGAATGTTCAGGTCAAAAATGTACACAACCTCTTTGAACACGTACGCATGAGCGAGCAAATTGCGTACGAAAATGACGGGCTTTGCTGGAGAGGATGTCACGAACGTTCCTGCATCAGGTTGCAGGCTTTCGGCTAGGCTTTCAAAAGTGACATAATTTGACATGTTTTCCTCTTGGTTTGGTTGCTGTTTACCATACCCCTTCCCCTCAGCTGTTGTGGGTGTGGTGATTATCTTTCCCCTATTTATCCCTTCCTCCCCCAGTTTTCCTTGCGGTTTATACTTTCTGCTGACTTTGTTGTGTGTGGTGTTGTTCTTGGCTGAGATCCGGTTGCTGCAATATCTGCATTAAGATAGGTGTCATTTTCCCTATTGTGTTTATCCTACTTTTCCCTGTTGTGGTTTTGCCTTCTGGAGTCTCCTGTTCGTCCGTCCTCTTGGAGGAATGGGTTGACTCTTTCCTCTGTCCCTAGCTGCAGGGTTCTTTTTTTTTTTTTTTTTTTTTTTTAAACACATTTTATTTCAATTTTTTGTGAAAGACATAACATTGGGTACAAAGAGACTTCATATCCAAACGCAATTGGACAAATGTATGCATACATTAAGTAAGGTAGTGTCAGTCAATCATGATGTACATACAGGGGCGTAGCTAAAGGCTCATGGGCCCTAGTGCAAGAGTTCAGTTTGGGCCCTCCTTCCCTCAGTACTTTGTGTGTCTTCTTATGCGGCACAAGGGTCTTTGGGGCCCCTCAGGCTCCTGGGCCCGGTAGCGACTGCTACCTCTGCACCCCCTATAGCTACGTCCCTGTGTACATACCCTTCAGACAGAAAAGCCATCACCTGTGACATGTGTGGAGTCAACGTTCATTTCCCGTGCTAGCTCAGAGATACCATCATGGAGAGAGAACAAGGGGACATAAATGAGAAAGAAGAAACAAAACTCCTATCTTCTGGGTCCTTGAGTCTTGTAAGTCAAAGCCCCCAGAGTCGCTTTTAGCTGTTGTGTGAGGTACCATTTAGTATATTGAAATGGTTCCATCAGGGACTGGATCTTCTGTTCCGTAAAAACCTTCACCACATAGGGTTTCCATTTTAGGAAGAATTTAGAGGTTAGGGCCTCTTTTTGTCTAACTGTTGTTAAACGGTCTAAGCTCAGAAAGTGATGTAATTGCCCCTTAAAGAGGCCTCATCCGGGACCCATGGGGAGAGCCAGTCCTGTAAGATGGCTCGTTTTGCCACCATCAAGATCACATGCAGCAACCAGGTTATTTTTTAAAAACACATCGTTGACGGTTGCAAATCATCCCTAGATATGGACTGAAATATGACCACCAAAGGGTCCTTGTCAAGCGTGAACCCCCATAAGGAATGTATGAACTTCAGCACTTGATCCCAATAGTCAACAATCTGGGGGCATGTCCAAATACCATGCCACATGTCCGTCTTTGGTGACTGACATTTAGGGCAAGCCCTCAGTCGGTTCGGGAACAGGGATGTAGCAGGGAGATTAAAACCATATATGGGTAAAGAAGGACCTTGTGGAGAGATATACAGTACGCACTAAGTATACCTTCAAAACTCCGTGAAAGCAATCAACACGGAAAGCATGGACTAATATTAATAAGGAGATTAGCCGAATAGGCTGGACCACAGCAGCCACATACAGCTACAGACATCGTATGCAGCCGAATTGAACAGAGAACGCTGACACAGCATTGCCTCAGCATCACAGTTGTACGGCATACAGAACGCTGACACAGCACTGCACATTGGAGAAGCGCGCGCCCACGTGGGACGCCACAAAGACCGCGCTACACACCATCCATGAAAGTGATATCGTGAGTACTATTACCCAAACATCAACATCGTGAGTACCAACATCTCTACCACTATATTATAAATAGCAACACCGCTAACTGAGACTTTTATTTAAAGTCCATATCCATTGCAATAGTCATTGCTCGAATATTATCAAGGGAAATCTAACATTTAGCCAACGGATTTTGGTCAACTGATATACCAAAGGGGCTTATTCTCTAATTGAGACACACTGCCTGAATGCCTAAGAACTTTATGTCTGGAGACTTGTTTACATATTAACACCTCCTCACAATAAAAGTGCTACAAATTAACTAGCAACATTACAAGTGTTGCAAACTAACTGGCAAAGCAACATCATCATAACCCTTTGGATATCTAACCAATATAAAAGCTTGAAATCTATCTTTCCATTTTATTCATTGGATCAGTCTTTTTGGACTATATTTTGGACTATATTTTGGACTATATTTATATATCAATATTGACCATTTTTTGCACAAACTGCACTTCTACCATTTTTATACCTTTATTTTAATCCATTTCTACTCATTTTTATTTTTATTTTTATTTTATACTATTTTCTTCATATGATACATTTATTTTATTTTATAAATATATATTAATAAATATTATTTTAACTGCTATTTAATGCTAAACAGATAAGGAGTGTGCTCATCTTATTTATTTTATTTCATACTTTAACCCCTTCAGTGACTACGGGTATAGTCACAAAGATAGAAGCACCTCTTAATCCATCCTTTGAATAAAGGTGAGCCACCATATACTCATTATATTTTTCTAAAACCATATATAGCCTTGTGCATGATCTTGAAGTGAGATTCTCTCCAGCGTTCTGAGACCACATGTTTCCTTATCTGTTCCCAACCTTGCAAAATGCGCTCAACTACATCGGGGTCCTGTATGATTTTAGACCAATGTTGGAGTAGGGATGAGGCAGGAGCAGTCACCAAGTTGTCCCTGAGCGCATTGTACAATGTCGAGATAGAGTGTCTGAAACCTGGTCTATTAATGATGTTATCAAAAGAGGTCTGGGTCGTCACCACCTCCACTTTCCTCAGTCTTTTCTTACAGAATGAGGACAATTGCAGAAATTGAAAGAGTGATCTGTCAGGTAATTTATAAAGGGTAACAAGTTCTTTATAGGAATACCACTTCTTGTGATCCGGGTCTATAAGCTGGAAGGGTGTGGTTATTCCTTTCTCTTTCCAGAGTAGGAAGGAATGAGGGTCTTGCGCTGGAGGGAATTCAGGGTGGCCCCAAAACGGCATATATTTAGATAGCAAAAAAGGGAGATGGAACCTCTTTCTGACCTCTTTCCAGGTAGCTATGGTATCCCTCAATATTACTGAGAGTTTCACCGTCCTGGGCAAGCAAGCTCTTTCAGTATGAAGTAAAGACATCAAGTTCCACGGTGCCGCCAGATTGGCGTCCAACGGAAGACAGGAATAAATGGAAGTAGAATGCAGCCAGTCCAGCACATGTCTCATAAGACAAGCTATGTTATAGCCCCTTATATTTGGGAACTTTATACCGCCAACCCACTTGGTATGCATCAGTTTGTGGAGCGAAATCCGTGGTTTCTTTCCAGCCCATATAAAGTGCGTGAAAGCCCTATGAATATCCTGGATATCCTTATGCTTTAATAGAATCGGGATAGTTTGTAGTTGATATAGCAGTCTCGCAAAGGAGACCATTTTTATCAGGTGACACCGCCCCAAAAATAAAAGAGTAAGGTTTTTCCATCTGATCAATTCCTGTTTGATCTTATGAAATATCGGGGGGTAATTTAGGGTATATATGCTGGCAGGTGTCTTCCCTATTTTGATGCCCAGATAGATGATGTGAGAGTTGGAAGGTTTGAGACCATACCCTAGAAATTCCCAAAAGGAATGGCGCATACACTTCCCTAATTCAAGGATCTCACTCTTCCCTGGATTAACACGGTAACCAGAGAGTAGTTCAAACCTAGCAATGAATTGCATTGTCTTCTCCAAATCCCTTTGGGGGTCACTAAAATATAGCAAGACGTCGTCAGCAAAGTTATTTTAATCTCCTATGAATCCTAGCCTTCGGAGAAGTATATAAAGCTGCCAAAAATGTCCTGAATGTCCCTTTAAACCCCATCTTATCCAGTACCTGTCCCAACCAAGGCCACTTGACATTGTCAAATGCCTTTTCGGCATCAAGGGCTACTATTGTTGGATGCTCTCCAGCTACAGGATTCAGATGCGTTCTATCCAGTACCGCTAGTACCTTTAGGACATTAGTGACCGCAGCCCTTTGTCTGATAAAGCCCACTTGGGCTGTTCCGATCAGAGTGGGGAGGAATTGCGCCAAGCGATCAGTCATAATCTTAGAGAGCAACTTCACATCTTGATCTATCAGTGAAATGGGCCGGTAAGACTGTGGGTCTTGCGCGTCCTTGCCTGGCTTAGGTAGCAGTTTAATATACGCCACCTTAGAGGCATCTGGTATTGTTCCCGTAGTTAGGATAATATTATAATATTCCCCTAAGAGGGGGTAATGGAGTCCCTAAGAATCTTATAAAACTCCCCTGGATACCCATCTGGGCCAGGGTTCTTGGAATTGTGTAAATTATTAATGGCCAGCTTAATTTCGGAGTCAGTGATGGGTCTATTTAATTCTGCTAAATCATCCTGAGAGATGGATGGTAAAGATATTTCATTCAATAGGGCAGTGCCATCCTGAGAAGAGGGATCCGTGGTATATAAAGTGGCATAATATTGTTGCAAGATATCGTTAATTTCACGAGGGTCTGATGTGGGCTGTCCCAGTGCAGACCTCATAGACTGGATGTGGGTAGGTTGATGTCTGCTTTTGGCCAATTTCACCATCAACTTCTCTGATTTATTACCAAAGCGGAGCAATTTCTCCTCCATAGAGGTGCGGTAAAAGCGTTCCTTCCTTTCCATCCAGAGGTCAAATGTATGTTTGGCCACCACCCACCTGTCTTTCATTTCAAGGGTAGGATTCTGGAGGAAAGAGTTATATGCTTCACGTAAAGAAGAACTAGCTTCTTCGTACTTAACCATTGAGGTTCGCTTTATGGAGGAGATATAAGAGATCAAACGCCCTCTGAGAACTACCTTAGCCGTCACCCACATCAGAGCCGGGTCCTGTTTATGTAAAGCATTATCAGCCTCAAATTCCAACCACCATCCTCTCATTAGATCTCTGAAGGATTCATCTTCCGCCATGTATGCTGGAAAACGCCACAAAATATCAGTGCCTTTAGGGATAAGCTCTAGGATATCCAGGGAAATAGGGGCATGATCAGAGATTACTAGATCATGAATACAAGCATCCATGATTCTGGTTGCCAAGGAGGTATGGGAAAGGAGATAATCTATGCGCGACCAACTAGAGTGCGCATGAGAGAAATGGGTGTACTCCCTGTCATGAGGATGTGAGACACGCCACACGTCTTTTAACGGGGACAATCGCTTGTCTCTGGATCTTACCGACAATTTAGGATTTGTGGAGCTTTTCCAGTCCTTCGCTGGTAGCACCACCGTGTTCATGTCACCCCCTACAATCTTATGTTGGACATCATCAGTCAGGGTCAAGGCCAAAGACTGAAAGAAGGCAGCAGTTTCTCCATTTGGACCATATATGTTATAAACACTCCAGGTCTCTCCTCCCTTCAGGAATCTCAAACGTGTCCAGCGACCTTCTGTAGGGTCAGTGGAGATGTCAATAACCGAGAAGGAGAATTGCTTATTGCAGCCACCAGCCGCAGGGATATGTGAGTGATATGGTAGGTAGGTTGTCACAGTGTACACGGTGTAGCCGGTGGTTCTACTCACGGTTGGTTGAATCTTCCCTGGGCAGTGTGCAGTTGTGTGGAGGGTGGACACGACTTCCCTCGCGGCACGCTCCGTACGCAGGGCTCCAGGATGGTCAGGTGAGGTGCCCTGGATGTTGAGTTTGACCGTGTCGGACGGCTGGGCCCTGGTGTTTCGTGACGCCAGTGTCTTTTTAAAGGTAGACACACCCTTTGTAATGATGAGGAGGCAGTTTGGGGATGAACAAGGTACTGTTTACTGGATTACTGAGTTCTCCTTGTTGGTACAGATAATGCACACAGGATAGTTCACCAAAAAGGTTGGGATGGTAGGCTTTCCAAGTAGGCTGGGTCTCTAACTTGCAATACGTATATAAATAGTCTCTAGAATAACAGCCAAGCTTGGGTACAATTTGAGCATTAAGTTCACACTCCTGATAGGTAAGGTGTGATTCAGATTTATGGATAATAGTGCACTTTATCATCTAGTAACTTCCGCAGGGGCTGTGGAGCTTCTCCTGGGAACTTGTAAATGATGGAGTCCAAAACAACTGAAATATGGATTACCTCCACCTGGTGTACCACTTGGTAGCACTTTGTTCTGGCTGCAGTCTGAATACTGGTTTCACTGGCTTCTGGGTTTTCCAGTGGCATTTATCTGCTGCAGAGATACTGAGGCTTGCTTCCTTTCCTTGTCCTCAGCCCTGGGATGACTCACTCATCCACTTCCTTCACCAACTACCAACTTCACCCTCCTCTATACAGAGGGGTGGTAGCAGAATGGACTAGCTCCATCTAGAGGTGAGGAGTATAACTACATCAGCCTAGATGGATAACCTTACCAAACACACAATATGCAATATGTAAAATGACATTACAGTTTAAAGTGAACCACTGTTAGTGGGACGCTGCATTATGTGTGAGAATTAAAGTTCCCCCTTTGTGATGATGTGCAGAGGCCCCGAATATTTGTCCTACCCATTGCTTGCCCAGGCGGTGAAAATCAGTAGCAGTCAGGTGGGTCTCCTGCAGAAGCGCTATATCCGGCCAGAGTTTCTTAAGGTGCCTAAGAACCATGGACCGTTTCTCAGGTGATCGCAGCACCTTAACGTTTCAGGATATTATTCTTATAGCAACAAGGAAGCAAAGGAAATGTTAGTAGTTACCAAGGAAACAACCCACCATGAAAAATCTGCATTTACTGGCCCCGAAGGATCCGTGTCCAGCTTGAGGGGACTTAGTCTGGATTGATATCCATCCTCTATTTGCAACATAACACTTCCCTCTTTCCCAGTCTCTCCTCCTGGCCTTGAGGGATAATGATACCCCAACCCAACCCGAGAAATAGTCAACTCCACACATGTCAGGCAATATAGCAACATAACTAAAACAGGTCCCCAAACCCAATGAAACATTACCCCAACAGGGCCAATTAACACTAACCCTCAATACCTCGAAATGATGAGGCAAAGCTCAAGTAACCACCACTCGCTCTGGTTATTGACTTCCTTTTTTCTGAGGAAAAGAGAAATTAAACTAAACTAAAGAAAGGCCCCTTCCCTCCTACTCCCATAACTCCTAACGAGCAGATAATACTCCATATGAGAACTGCAGACAGGTGTCAGAGAACCCTTGGTAGTCTGTTACTGTAACTCAGCCATTGCATTGCTCAGCAGCTCCATGTCTACTCTTCTTGGCTTGTCTGTATCTCGAAGGCGGTGCTGTGAGAGATGAGGCCCGAGATGATGTGGGTGATGTTTGTGAACGCCGCAGAGGGCCCGACTTGATTGAAGAAGTCAGTAGAGTCCGCCTCGGAGAATCCGGATCTCCAGAGGAAGGAGAAGTAGGTGATTCATTGGTCAAATAGCGTGCATAAACCTTCTTGGCTTCCTCCAATGCGGTGAAGGTGCGCACAGTGCCCTCAGATAAGAAAACCTTCAAGGTCGCTGTTTATAACAATTGGAATCTGATCTTTCTGCGGTTCAGGGCTGTCCAGACTGCACTGAACTTGCGACTTTTCTGTGCGACCTCCACTGAAAAGTCCTCAAACAATAAAACCTTCGCCCCTCTGAATTCCAGCGGCCTCCTCCTTTGTCTGAAAGTCCGCAAAACATCCTGTTTATCATTATAGTCCAGAAAACGCATAATAATTAGCTTGGGGGTCCCTCTTTGAGGGCGTCTATCACTCCGGGATTTCGGTGACGCGGTAAGGGTAGGATCGGGGCCTATTCTGTGCACCCTTTCAATGCAACAGCAATGACTGAGGCCTAATCCCGCGGGGAGGTCTTCCTCACATAATTGCTGTAGGTCAGCTTGCTTGACTGACTCAGGTATGCCTACCATGCGGAGATTGTTTCTCCTGGACCGATTTTCCAGGTCGTCCAGCTTTGCCGAGACCCTACGATATTCCTCCTTCAGTGTGTCGAGCTGGGCAGAGAAGGTAAGTACTCCATCCTCCACTGCATTGATGCGGTGTCTGGCCTCGTCTAGTCTGGCCTTGTTGGTAGAAACCTCCGTTTGCAGGCGGAAAAGGGAGGCTTGCAAAACTGACTCCAGTGTCTTTTGGATATCTGGAGCTAAATGTCTCGCCACATCAATGGCCAGTTGGTGATAGTCTATACTCCCCTCTGCCGGGTCACCTGTGTGTGTTGGCGGGACATCTTCAGGATGTGTAGTCACGGCCATCTGCAGCGCGGGGGAGATGCCATACGGTCCGGCGCCATCTTGAAGGCTTGCTTTTGGGAGCTGCGCAGCAAATAACGCTCCATATGGCATGGAGGGGGCAAGAGGGTACTTGCCAAGTAGTTTTTGACCCCAGATGGAGACAGATGAGCAGGATATCTGTATGGGTACGAGCTCTGGGAATGGGAGCGGCGCTCCGCTGCAGGGTTCTTTAGGGTGAGTTTGTTACTAGGTTCCTGTGTATGAACTCTCCTACAACTAAGGCCTGTTCATACTGGTAGTTAGTCAGGGCCTAGTTTCAGGAATTCCTGCAGGAGGTGACCGTTTCCCTTGTTTGGTCTTTTCCCTTCCCTCTTACGCTTGGTGTGGCTAGTCCCTTCACACCAGAGCGTGACAGAGGAATGGTGGAGCAGGAGGAACGCTCTGAGTCTGACCCCTGGCTACATATGGATACTGTATCAGCAGATGACAGCAGATCATCCGGTTGAGACTGAGATGAGCGTGCCATCCACTCTACTATCTCATCCACTTTCTCCTCCACTACAATTTTGCGCCTTGGTGGGTTAGCCTGGTGGAACAACGGCCAAGTATTGTGAATACTACTAGTAGATGCTCCGGCTACAGGTCCTTTGGCACTTCTGCCCTGTGCCACCTTCTCCTTTTTTTTAGAGCTCGAGGTCTGGTTGGAACTGGACCCCTTTTACTTATCCATTCCAGACATTTTTCAATTCACTCTTTGGCCCTGCAGCTGGTCTTTGTCCCTGTATCTCCCTGTCTCTCCCTATCTCTCCCTGTCTCTCTCTCCCTGCCTGATTAATTACTAGCCCTGAACTGGCCCTGCACTTGCCTTGCAGTATCCCTGATATGTGTAATATGGATTCCCAGAGCAATTACACCCCAATTTTCAAAAAACAGGTCTCAGAGTCTCAGAACTTCACACACAGTGCTTCTGCTCATCTCAGCAGTCGCAGCAGAAGTGATGCGTCACTGGCTTACCGAGCCTGAGCCAATCAGCGCAAGCCCTGCCCACTAGGTCAAGTGACCGCTTTCTTCCTGGGCTTTTCGCACGGTAAATGAACAGTAAAAGTTCGCTAATGAATTGAATTCGTACGCAACAGCGTATAGAGTAACTTATACGTAGCAATAGTGTATAATTTCTAAGACAACTACGTAGCGAATGCGTACAAAGCCGAAGCGAATCACCTAATATTCGGATTCGCTTCGCAGCTGAAAATTTCCAAGATTCGATACAAATCAACGAATCGACGAATCGCTTCGCTCATGTCTACTTTAAAGGTACAGGTAGAGGCTCTTAGTGTGTTGTTTGACTATAGACTGGACTGTCATCCTTGGGTGGTTTGGTTTTGTAAGTCGGTGTCCAGGTGTCACCCGTCGGGGTGGGGGGGTTGTTAGGACTCCTCCTTGAGATCTAAATACGGTGTTACAGGCAATGGTTAAACATCCTTTTGTTGAACCCCTAGGGGCCTTATCAATTAAGATGTTAACCCTGAAATGTATTTTTCTAGTGGCTATTACTTCAGCTAGAAGGATAGTGTCACGAACGTGCCTGCATCAGGTTGCAGGCGATCGGCTAGACTTTCAAAAGTGACATAATTTGACATGTCTTCCTCTTGGTTTGGTTGCTGTTTACCACGCCCCTTCCCCTCAGCTGTTGCCGGTGTGGTGATTGTCTTTCCCCTATTTATCCCTTCCTCTCCCAGTATCCCTTGCGGTTTGTACTTTCTGCTGACTTTGTTGTGTGTGGTGTGGTTCTCGGCTGAGATCCGGTTGCTGCAATATCTGCATTAAGATAGGTGTCATTTTCCCTATTGTGTTTATCCTACTTTTCCCTGTTGTGGTTTTGCCTTCTGGAGTCTCCTGTTCGTCCGTCCTTTTGGAGGAACGGGTTGACTCCTTCCCCTGTCACTAGTTGGAGGGTTGTATAGGGTCAGGTGTTATTAGGTTCCTGTGTATGAACTCTCCTACGACTAAGGCCTGTTCATACTGGTAGTCAGTCAGGACCTAGTTTCAGGGTTACCTGCAGGAGGTGACCATTTCCCTTGTTTCGTCCTTTTCCCTTCCCTCTTACGCTTGGTGTGGCTATACCCTCCACACCAGAGTGTGACATTATAAACTGCCGAACAAAAATTAATGTCATTTTTGTGCAGACATGGATGCTATTACTGCACTTACTGAACGGCTGCAGGGACTCTGCTATGAGGTAGCTGACATCCGCAATCAGATTCAGAGACCACAGGCTGGTGGTTCTGGGGGTGCTGGGTGTCAGGCCTGTTTGGAGCCTAAGGTCGCCCCCCCGGATAGATTTCCTGGGGGACGTGATAATTTTATTCTATTCAGGGAGGCATGCAAATTGTATTTTAGACTGCGTCCACATTCTTCTGGTAATGAGGAGCAGAAGGTTGGGCCTTTTCTCTGCCGACCGGATCGCAGTCTCTCCAGTCGGTAGATTAATTTTTCAAGGCTCTGGGGATTATCTATGATGACCCGGATCGTAGCTCCCTGGCCAAGACCCAGATACGTGACCTTTGTCAGGGTGAGCGCTCGGTGGAGATCTATTGCTCTGAGTTCCGGAGGTGGGCGACCAATACTGAATGAAACGATCCGGCTCTATGTAGCCAATTCTGTCAAGGATTATCAGAAAGGCTGAAGGACACTTTGGCCTTTCATGAAACCCCTGTGTCTTTGGAAGCTGCCATGTCTCTGGCTATACGCATGGATAGGCGCCTGAGAGAGCGGTCTAGGGGCCCCCGCTCTCTCAGGACGTACTATCACGTAGTGTACTGTCTTCCTATGACACTTTGGGTGAAAATTCCCCTAGGTTGATGCCAGGGGACGAACCCATGCAGTTAGGGGGGGCTACTCCTGTTTCCACTCTTAAGGATTTTGGTAATAAAAAGGGTGTGTGCTTTTTCTGTGGTCAGAAAGGACACTTTATCAATGTATGTCCATGCATTCAATCTCTAAAAGAGAGAAAAGAAAAGGGGGCCTTGAATTCTCATCTTACTCTCGGTGGGGTGGGTAGAGAAACTGAAAATGTGCATTTGTCTTCATCCTGTAATACCCGTTTTCTCCTGACTGCCAAGGTGGCTCTAGAGTCAAAGGTTGTGAGAATTGAGGTGTTTATTGACAGCAGGGCAGGGGTGAACTTGATCTCAGAGGTGCTTGTCTCAAATG
Organism: Rhinella marina; assembly: GCA_900303285.1. Lineage (NCBI taxonomy): Eukaryota > Metazoa > Chordata > Amphibia > Anura > Bufonidae > Rhinella > Rhinella marina. The sequence goes on from ONZH01009539.1 coordinate 396,245, forward strand.
GTGCATGATATCAAATTAAGAGTGGGTGAATTTCATCAGGAGCTTATTTCATGTTTTATGTTGCAAGGTCTTCCTGCTCCTGTGGTTCTGGGTTCACTGTGGTTAAGCAAACATAATCCGACCATTGACTGGTATACTAGACAGATTGTGGATTGGGGTGATTATTGCTTCGCCAATTGCCTTAATACCTTTTTTTCCGCTTTAACTACTAAGACACTTCCCTCTTTTATATCGGATTTCTCTGATGTATTTTCTGAAGGTGGATGTCAGGATTTACCTCCTCACCAGGAATACGGTTGTCCTATCAATCTTATCCCTGGAGCAAAATTGCCTAAATCTAGGTTGTATAACCTTTCTGGACCTGAGAGAATGGCCATGAAGGAATATATTGCTGAGAGTTTGCCTAAAGGACACATTACACCTTCCAAATCTGCAGTGGCGGCTGGGTTTTTCTTTGTAAAGAAAAAGGACGGAACCCTTAGGCCATGTCTGGATTTCCGTGAACTCAATAGGATTACTGTCTGTGATCCGTATCCCCTTCCTTTGATTCCTGACTTGTTTAACCAGATTGTGGATGCCAAGGTGTTCTCCAAGTTGGACTTAAGGGGGGCATATAATCTGGTCAGGATCAAGGAAGGGGATGAATGGAAGACGGCTTTTAACACTCCGGAGGGTCAATTTGAGAACCTGGTCATGCCTTTTGGGTTGACCAATACTCCTGCTGTCTTCCATCATTTTGTTAATGACATCTTTCATCATAGAGAAATGTGTTTTTGCTGTACATGAGGTGCAATTCTTAGGATACCTGCTTTCATCTTCATTTTTTTATATGGATCCAGAGAAAGTCCGTGCTGTTCTGGACTGGGACCGACCTGAAAATCTGAAGGCTCTTATGCGATTTTTGGAGTTCACCAACTATTACCGAAAGTTTACTAAGAACTATTCGACAATAGTTAAACCCTTAACTGACATGACTAAGAAAGGGACGAATGTCTCAGTGTGGTCTGATGCAGCATTGCAAGCCTTCTCCGCTGTGAAGGAGTGCTTCTCTTCTGTCCCTATATTGGTGCAGCCAGATGTGTCCCAACCTTTCATTGTGGAGGTTAACGCATCTGAGGTGGGGGTAGGAGCAGTTTTATCACAGGGCCTGTCACCTGGTAAATGGCGCCCATGTGCTTTTTTTTCGAAAAAACTCTCTGCTGCGGAGAGAAATTATGATGTGGGTAACAGAGAGTTACTGGCCATTAAGTTGGCTTTCAAGGAATGGCGTCATTGGTTGGAAGGGGCGATTCACCCAATCACTGTATTCACTGATCACAAAAATCTGGCTTACCTGGAGTTGGCTAAACGACTTAATCCGAGGCAGGCCAGATGGTCTTTGTTCTTCACCATATTCAATTTCATTGTCACATATCATCCTGGGATTAAGAATGTCAAGGTGGATGCCTTGTCACGTAGTTTTCCCGGAGGTGGTGATTTTGAGGATCCAAGTTCTATACTGCCGGAGGAGTGGTGATATCCGCGCTTTACCCTGATCTTGAGGCTTAGGTGTTTGAGGCCCAGGGAGATGCACCTGAGTCTTGCCCCCCTGGAAAGTTGTTTGTTCCTTCTGATTTGCGTCATAAGGTGTTTGAGGAACATCATTCTTCGGTGTTGCGGGACACCCTGGGAGTAAATCCACTGTTGACTTCATCTCTCGTAGATTCTGGTGGCTGGGGCTGTGTAAGTGTGTTGAGGACTATGTGTTGGCCTGTAGTGTATGTGCACGTGCTAAGGTGACACATACTCGAACTTTTGGACCCTTACTTCCATTACCCATCCCGTCCAGACCATGGACTCACTTATCCGTTGACTTCATCACTGATCGGCCTGATTAGTCTGGTAAGACAGTTATTCTGGTGGTTGCAGATCGTTTTAGTAAAATGGTGCACTTTATTGCATTACTCGGACTCCCCAATGCTAAAACTCTGGCACAAGTGTTTGTTGACAACATTGTGAAACTTCATGGCATTCCCACTGACGTGGTCTCTGATCGTGGGGCTCAGTTTGTGTCCAGATTCTGGAAGGCATTCTGTACTCGGCTTGGGGTACAACTGTTTTTTTCCTCTGCCTTTCACCCCCAGAAAAATGGACAGACTGAGCGTACCTATCAGAGTCTGGAGACTTACTTGAGATGTTTTGTCTCTGAGAACCAGGAGGAGTGGTCCTCGTTTTTGTCTCTGGCAGAGTTTGCCATAAATAATCGCAGACAGGACTCCACTGGTAAGTCACCATTTTTTGGTGCATATGGCTTTCACCCGCAGTTTGGCACATTTTCTGGTTCTGATACTTCTGGTATTCCTGAGGAAGAACGTTTTTCGTCATCATTGTCATCTATATGGTGGAAAATTCAAAATAACTTGATAAATATGGGTAACAAGTACAAACGTGTGGCTGACAGGAGACATATGAATGGTCCGGACCTAAGTGTGGGTGATTCTGTGTGGCTGTCAACTAGGAACATTAAGTTGAAAGTTCCTTCTTGGAAGTTGGGTCCAAGATTTATTGGCCCATATAAGATCACGGCCATTATTAATCCTGTAGCATTTCGTCTTCAACTTCCTCAGGCTCTGAAAATCCATAATGTGTTTCACAGATCTTTGTTGAAGAGATATGTTGAACCTCTGGAGCCATATCCCTTGCCACCTGCGCCTGTCTTGGTGGATGGTAATTTGGAATTCCAGATCGTCAAGATCATTAATTCTTGAGTTCTCCGTGGGACTCTTCAATATCTTGTTCACTGGAAGGGTTATGGACCTGAGGAGACATGGGTACCGGCATCTGACGTGAATGCCAGTCGTTTGGTGAAAGCCTTTTACAGGTCTCATTCTGATAAAGTTGGGCCTGGGTGCCCGGAGGTCCCCCGTAAAAGGGGGGGTAATGTCACGAACGTGCCTGCATCAGGTTGCATGCGATAATTTGACATGTTTTCCTCTTGGTTTGGTTGCTGTTTACCATACCCCTTCCCCTCAGCTATTGCAGGTGTGGTGATTGTCTTTCCCCTATTTATCCCTTCCTCTCCCAGTATCCCTCGCGGTTTGTACTTTCTGCTGACTTTGTTGTGTGTGGTTCTCGGCTGAGATCTGGTTTCTGCAATATCTGCATTAAAATAAGTGTAATTTTCCCTATCGTGTTTATCCTACTTTTCCCTGTTGTGGTTTTGCCTTCTGGAGTCTCCTGTTCGTCCGTCCTTTTGGAGGAACGAGTTGACTCCTTCCCCTGTCACTAGTTGGAGGGTTGTATAGGGTCAGGTGTTATTAGGTTCCTGTGTATGAACTCTCCTACAACTAAGGCCTGTTCATACTGGTAGTCAGTCAGGACCTAGTTTCAGGGTTACCTGCAGGAGGTGACCATTTCCCTTGTTTCGTCCTTTTCCCTTCCCTCTTACGCTTGGTGTGGCTATACCCTCCACAACAGAGCGTGACAGATAGGTGAACTTCAAGCTCTCTCCATCAGTCTCCCTTATACTATTATTGAAGAAGATAGGATTGTTTTTAGACCTGATCTGGCTTTCCTGCATAAAGTAGTCTCTGATTTCCATAGAACCCAAGAGGTGGTTCTCCCTTCCTTCTGTGCCGCCCCAAAGAATCAGAGGGAAGCAGAGTTTCACTGTCTAGATGTTAGGGAATGAACAGTTTGTACTGTTTTCTGGTCACAACAGGGTAAGTTGGCTAGTAAAGGGACTATAGCTAGATGGATAAAGCAGGCTATTTCTCTAGCATATTTCTATGCAGAGACCCGTTCCTGTGGGGTGGACAGCTCATTCTACCAAGGCAGTTTCTACCTCGTAGGCAGATCGAGCAGAGGCTTCCATTCAAGAGATATGCAGAGCTGCGACTTGGTCTTCTGCATCTACATTTTACAGGCACTATAGATTGGATCTCCCTGCGGTGTCTGATCTTTCTTTCGAGTCTAAAGTCCTTCAGGCTGTGGTCCCCCCCTAAATTTTTTCACTCTCCAGGATATCTCCTGGTGCTGTCATAGGACGTAGGGATAAATGATAATTACTTAATTTGATTTTCCGAAGTCCATGACAGCACCCTTTATATTCCTCCCCTGTTCCTTTTCTCTTACTAAGTCTTTGTGATGGTTGTACTACTACATTCACGGGGTGTGCAGTAAAAAAAAAAAAAAGAGAGGGAGAAAGAATCAACTTTAACCAGTGAAAAGAAGAAAAGAATGGGCTGGCCCAAGATGGATATGGATGGATAAAGGTGGTCTCTCATCTCTGGAAACTACTGAATATATACCTGTGGATTTCTTGTCCTGGGAGGCGGACCCTCTCCCCTGGTGCTGTCATGGACATCGGAAAATCAAATTACCAGTAAGTAATTATCATTTTTTTGGTCTCCCTAATGATAGAGCACCCCAAAGAGAACCCCACAAGGCAAGAGTGCTGTCAGGAACGTGCCAGGACATACTGACATTCCTGCAACAGGTAGCAGGAAGTCAGTGAGGTTGGCAACACGTGGGTTAATCTGACAGGCAGGGGCAGACACAGACAGCAGAGGGCCCCTGTGCAAAGAATGTGCCTTCCCCCCCAAGCCTTAACCTATGGTGTCCTAACATTACATACAGCAATATAAAACTTACAAAACATACAGGGTAAGGTTACTTTCACACCTGTAGCACTACGCTCCGGCTACCTGATCCGGCAGAAAATGCAAGGAATTGGCTGGACACAAACTCAGGCATTCAGCGGTTTGTGTCCCGCTGATTATCAACATTTTTGCCAGATTGTGGCCGGATCTCTGCCTGACTCCATTATAGTTAATGGGACCAGCGGGCATTCTGCATCCAGTGCAGGAGCCGGTGAATTCCAGCAGGCTGATATCTGCTGGACCAGCCTGCCTGAATCACTAACTCAGATGTGAAAGTAGCCTAATACAGTGCCCCATACCTCTTACATCCAGTGACGTCTCCTTAGATGTAGATGTTCTCAGTTCTCATCTTCTCCTTTCAGACCAGACCTCCATGATTATTTCTTTCAGCCATCTCTTCTCTCTGCAGAGTTTGACAGACAGACAGACATCTTAGTTTCCTACTTTTCCGTCATTCTCCCATCTTCTTGAACACCCCATCCTGCCACCAGCAATACTGAGACGCTGTGCTCCCCAAAACTGTACTGCAGAAACAGTCCGCCTGAAAATACTAGTTACACACAGATACTACCACGTTCAGTAATTATTGGCACAGAGTGCTCTAAAAAATAACTGCGCCCAGGAAATTGTGCCCCTGACACTAATAGTGCAAACATAATGTCCCCCAAAAATAACTGTGCTAAGCTGATACCGTGACAGAGTGCCCCCACAGTAATAGTGATCCCCAAAGTCCCAATAGAAATAATTAGTGCTCCCATTAGAGCCAATGTCCCCATAATGCCCTCATAATGTGTGCCAGTAGGGGGTACTGTGTGCCCAAAAAACCCTCTTAGTGCCCCCAGTTGAGCCAAGGTCCACATAGTGCCCTATAATTTGCACCAGTATAAAATACTCCTATATGGTGCTCCCATAGTGCTCCTCCCCTTGTTCCCATGGTGCCTGACATAATGTGCCAGTATAAAATGCCCCCACAATGTGTGCCAGTATAATGCCCTGTATAATGACCCCCATAAGTGCTCCTCTCCTCCCCTTCTCCATAGTGTGCTCCATGTATGACAGTATATAAGATAGGGCCCCTATAGTGCTCCTCCTTCTCCTCCACAGTGCCCCCATGTGTGCCAGTGTATAAGATAGTGCCTCCAGTAGATGCCCCCATAGTAAATTCCCCTTCTCCATAGTGCCCCCATGTGTGCCAGTATATAAGATAGGACCTCCATAGTGCCCTTAATGTGTGCCAGTATATAAGATAGGGCCCCCATAGAGCCCCCCATGTGTGCCAGTATATAGGATAGTGCCCCCATGTGTGCCAGTATATGGGATAGTGCCCTCCATAATGCCCCCCCATGTGTGCCAGTATATAAAATAGGGCCCCCATAGTGCTTCTCCACCTCCATAGTGGCCCCCATGTGTGCCGGTATATGAAAGAGCCCCCATATTGCTCCTCTACCTCCATAGTGCCCCCTATGTGTGCCAGTATATAAAATAGTGCCCCCCATAGTGCTCCTCCCCCTCCATAGTGCCCCCTATGTGTGCCAGTATATGAAATAGTGCCCCCCATAGTGCTCCTCCACCTCCATAGTGCCCCAATGTGTGCCAGTATATAAAATAGTTCGCTCCATAGTGCTATACAGATGAATATACAGATGAGCGCTTCCACAATGGAAGCGCTCATCTCTCCCTTGCGACGGCAAGAAGGGTCCCCCTCCGGCCCCGGGCCCCTGTGCAGCCGAACCGGCTGCACAGACGGTATGTCTGCGCCTGCTGACAGGTTCTCCTTTGGTTGTTTTGTTGTTGCTGGCATTCACCACACCCTTCCCCTTTAGGTGTAAGTGTCTTATCAATTATCCTTGCCTATTTAGTTTTGCTTCTCCCACCATGCTGTGTGGTTTATACTTTCTGTTGTATCTGTGGCCTGCTGGTGTGTGGATTCTCAGTTGAGATCTCGTGGCTTCCATTTGCTGCTGGAAAGTTAAAGGGATTCTGTCAGCAGGATATTGGGTATAGAGATAATTACATCTCTATACCGGCCTTACAGCTGTGATTGTAAAGATGTAAGTGTAATTGTTATTAGGGCAGTAGTTTACATAAAAAAGCGTTTTTATTAACATGTGAAATACCTGGATAAGGAGCCCAAGGGGAGGTCCTGCGAGCCGTTGGAGCCCGGGCACGCCGCAGATTTCGGAGCCCAGCACCGCCCTCCAGCTAATTATGCACGCCCCTTCAGCTCTGTCTTCTCCCCCGGCTGCGGCGCATCTCGCGCATGCGCCATGCATACAAGAGTCTGTGCCGCAGCCGGAGGAGAAGACAGCGCTGAAGGGGCGTGCATAATTAGCTGGAGTGCGGTGCTGGGCTCCGAAATCTGCGGCGTGCCCGGGCTCCATCGGCTCGCAGGACCTCCCCTTGGGCTCCTTATCCAGGTATTTCACATGTTAATAAAAACGCTTTTTTATGTAAACTACTGCCCAAATAACAATTACACTTACATATTTACAATCACAGCAGTAAGGCCGGTATAGAGATGTAATTATCTCTATACCCAATATCCTGCTGACAGAATCCCTTTAAGTGTCCACTTTCCCTTTTGTATTTTTGTATTATTTGTGTGTATCCCTTTCCTGTGTTTGGTGATTGGGCCTGAGAGGAGACTCCTGTTCGTCCAGCATAGTGGAGGAACAGTTTCACTCATTCCTGACACTAGCTTCAGGGTCCTTCAGGGACAGTTAGGTTCCCTAGGTATCCTGCGTATGAACTCACCTACATTCGAGGCCTGTTCATACTAGTTGTTAGTCAGGACTGGAGTCCGGGTTTCTCTAGGAGGTGTCCGTCTGCCTTCCCTAGGCCTAATCTTCATTTCCTTTCCCCCCTTTCCCTCCTGCGCTTGGTGTGATATCTTCCCCCCACACCGGAGCGTGACATTATAAACTGACAAAAAAACGTCATTTTATTCATTTTAGTGCAGACATGGACCCAATTACTGCACTGGCAGGACAGTTACAGGGTCTCTCTTTGGAGGTAGCTGACCTCCGCACGACCGTCACCCAGATTCAGAGACCACAGGCTGTTGGTCCTGGGGGTGGCCTGTCTGGAGCCTAAAGTCGCTCTCCCGGATAGATTCTCTGGGGGACGTGATAACTTCATTTTGTTCAGGGAGGCGTGTAAATTGTACTTTAGGCTGCGTCCACATTCTTCTGGTAATGAGGAACAGAGAGTTGGTGTGGTGATCTCGTTGCTCAAGGGGGATGCACAGTCATAGGCCTTTTCTCTGCCGACCGGATCGCAGTCTCTCCAGTTGGTGGATGAATTTTTCAAGGCATTGGGGCTTATCTATGATGACCCGGATCGCATCTCCCTGGCTGAGACCAAGCTACGTGATCTTCGTCAGGGTGAGCGCTCGGTTGAAATCGATTGCTCTGAGTTTCAGAGGTGGGCTACGGATACCGAATGGAACAATCCGGCTCTCCATAGTCAGTTTTGTCAAGGATTATCAGAAAGGCTGAAGAACGCTTTGGCCTTTCATGAAACTCTGGTGTCTTTGGAAGCCACTATGTCTCTTGCTGTACGCATGGATAGACGCCTGAGAGAGAGATCTAGGGGCCCCCGCTCTCAGGACGTACTATCACATAGTGTATTGTCTTCCTATGACACTTTGGGTGAAGATACTCCTGGGTTGATGTTTGGGTACGAACCCATGCAGTTAGGGGGAGCTACTCCTGCTTCCACTTTTAAGCATTCTGGTAATAAAAAGGGAGTGTGTTTTTTCTGCGGACAGAAAGGACATTTTATCAACGCATGTCCATGTATTCAGTCTCTAAAAGAGAAAAAAAGGAAAGGGGGCGTTTAATTCCCATCTCACTCTTGGAGGGGTGGGTGGTGAGACAGAAAATGTGCATTTGTCTTCATCCTGTAATATCCGTTTTCTCCTGACTGCTGAGGTGGCGCTAGAGTCAAAGGTTGTGAGAATTGAGGTTTTTATCGACAGCGGGGCAGGGGAGAACCTGATTGATGCTCAGTTCATCCGTATGCATGGTTTGTCTCCGAGTGCATTAGAGAAGATTTCTGTGTTTGCTATTGATTCTGCACCTCTATTTCAGAAGTGTTTGTCTCAGATGGTGCATGATATCAAATTAAGAGTGGGTGAATTTCATCAGGAACTAGTTTTGTGTTGGAAGGTCTTCCTGTGGTGCTGGGTTTACTGTGGTTAAGCAAACATAATCCAACCATCGATTGGCATACTAGACAGATTCTGGATTGGGGTGATTATTGCGTTGACAATTGTCTTAAAGAGGCTCTGTCACTAGTTTTCGGCATATAGCATGAGATATATAGGCAGATAGGGCTCTTCACCCTTTCCCCGCACATACCCTTATATGCCAGAAGGAATTAGCCATTATGCAGGAAAATCCACTTTTAAAAATATCTTAATGAAGCATCGGAACACTGAGAGGCATGTTCTAGTCTTCTGAGCACCGCATCTAGCGCTGAAATCCCGCGCCTGCGCACTCACTCGTTGGCCGGCGCGTGCGCAATACGCTTGCAGCGGCAAACTCTGCAAGCCCTTTCTATGTAGTGCACGCGTGTTGGCCAACGAGTGAGTGCGCAGGTGCGGGATTTCAGCACTAGACCAGAGAGTCTAGCGCTGTCCATCATCCTGCAGGGGGCATTTTTTGAACATCTAGGGCGGCGATAACAGCAAGAAGGGCGTCGCAGATGCGGTGCTCAGAACACTAGAACACGCCTCCCAGTGCTCCGATGCTTCATTAAGATATTTTTAAAAGTGGATTTTCCTGCATAATGGCTGATTCCTTCTGGCATATAAAGGTATGTGCAGGGAAAGGGTGAAGAGCCCTATCTGCCTATATATCTCATGCTATATGCTGAAAACTAGTGACAGAGCCTCTTTAATACATCTTTTTCTGCTTTAACCATTAAGACAGTACCCTCTTTTATATCTGATTTCTCTGGTGTATTGTCCTATCAATCTTATCCCCGGAGCGAAATTGCCCAAATCTAGGCTTGACCTGATTTCTCTCTGGATCTCTCTGAAAGAATATATTGCTGAGAGTTTGGCTAAAAGACACATAAGATCTTCCAAATCTCCAGTGACAGCAGGGTTTTTCTTTGTAAAGAAAAAGGACGGTACTCTTAGGCCATGTCTGGATTTCCGTGAACTTAATCGGATTACTGTCCGTGATCCGTACCCCCTTCCTTTGATTCCTGATTTGTTTAACCAGATTGTTGATGCCAAGGTCTTCTCCAAGTTGGACTTAAGGGGGGCATATAATCTGGTCAGGATCAAGGAAGGGGATGAATGGAAGACGGCTTCAAATACTCCTGAGGGCCACTTTGAGAACCTGGTCATGCCTTTTGGGTTGACCAATGCTCCTGCTGTCTTCCAGCATTTTGTTTATGACATTTTTCATCACCTTGTGGGGAGGTTTGTAGTCGTGTATTTGGATGACATACTAATTTATTCTCCAGATATGGTGACACATCAGGATCACGTTAGACAGGTATTGCAGATCTTAAGAGACAAAAAATTGTATGAAAAATTAGAGAAATGTATTTTTGCTGTACACGAGGTGCAATTCTTAGGATACCTGCTGTCATCTTCAGGTTTTCGAATGGATCCTGAGAAAGTCCAGGCTGTATTGGACTGGGATCGACCTGAAAATTTGAAGGCTCTTATGCGGTTTTTGGGGTTCACCAACTATTACCGAAAATTTATTAAGAACTTTTCGACAATAGTTATACCCTTAACTGACAAAACTAAGAAAGAGACGGATGTCTCAGTGTGGTCTGATGCAGTGTTGCGAGCCTTCTCCGCTGTGAAGGAGTGCTTTTCTTCTGCCCCTATATTGGTGCAGCCAGATGTCACAACCTTTCATTGTGGAGGTTGACGCATCCGAGGTGGGGGTAGGAGCAGTTTTATCACAGGGCCCATCACCAGGTAAATGGCGCCCATGTGCCTTTTTCTCGAAAAACTCTCTGCTGCAGAGAGAAATTACAAATGTGGGTAATAGAGAGTTACTTTCCATTAAGTTGGCTTTTGAGAAATGGCGTCATTGGTTGGAAGGGGGCGATTTACCCAATCACGGTATTCACTGATCACAAATATCTGGCTTACCCTGGAGTCGGCTAAATGACTTAACCCGAGGCAGGCCAGATGGTCTTTTGCAGGGGTGGACACAGGCAGCAGAGGGCTCCTGTGCAAAAAATGTGCCTGGCCCCCCCCCCCCCCCCCAATGGCAAATTCTCGACCTAACCTATTCCCTCCTAACATTACATACAGCAATACAAAACACACAGGGTAAGGCCACTTTTACACCTGAGGCACCACGATCCGGCACCTAATCTGGCACAGAATGCAAGGAATTGGCCGGACACAGACTCTGCAGCAGTTTGTGTCCCGCTGATTCTCTCGCATTTTGCCAGATTGTGGGCGGATCTCTGCCAGAGCCCATTAATGGTTGATGGGGCCGGTGGGCATTCCTGCATCCTGAAGTGCCCGATCCAGTGAATTCCAGCATCTGTTCTCTGGCTAGAACAGCCTGCCAGAATCACTAACTCAGATTGTGGAAGGTAGCCTAACACAGCCAGCACATACCTCTTACATCCAGTGACTTCTTCTTTGATGTAGATGTTCTCTGTCCTCATCTTCTTCTTTCAGACCAGACTGCCATGATGATTTCTTTCAGCAATCTCTTCTCTCTGGCAGAGTTTGACAGACATCTTCGTTTTCTACTTTTCCATAATTCTTCCACCTTCTTTCCCATCATGCACCCCCAATACTGAGACGCTGTGCTCCCCAAAACTATACTGCAGAAATAGATATACCACCTGAAAATACTAGTTACACACAAATAGTGCCCCCTTCACAGAGCACAAAATGCTCTAAAAAATAACTGCACCCAGTAAATAGTGTCCCCTGATGCTTATAGTGTAACCATAATGTCCCCCAAAAATAACTATGCTAAGCTGTTACTGTGGCCAGGGTGCCTCCACAGTAATAGTGCTCCCCAAAATCCCCAAAATGGGTAATAATTATGTGCCAGAGTGCACTTAATAGTAATAGTGCCCCTGCATTAATAATGTCCCTACTGTGTCCCAGAAGTAATAATGCTCCATAGTCCCCACTTGTAATAAAGCCCACAGTAATGCCCCTGGTAGTAATAATTTCTTTATAATGTGTGACAGTAGAAAAACGGCACCTTATAATGTGCGTCAGAAAAAAAAATTCCCCACGTTTTTTGGCAGTAAAAAAACAACCTCCTTCTTAGTGCCGACAGTGGAGCCAATGTCCAGAGTTCCCTCATGTGTTCCAACGACCCATACTGTGTGCCATTAGAAAAAAACACTTAGTGCCATAGTGCCCCTATAATTTGTGCCAGTATAAAAATACTCCTATATAGTGCCCCCAGTAGATGCCCCCATAGTCCTTCATAATTTGCCAGTATAAAATGCACCTATAGACTGCCCCACATGGATGCTCCATAATGCTCCTCTTCCCCTTCCCATAGTGGTACCAAAATGGGTGCCAGTATTAAATGCCCCTATATATGCCCCATAGTGCTCTTCTCCCCCACTTCTCCATAGTTGCCCCTTAATGCGTGCCAGTATATAGGCCCCCAGTAGATGCCCCCATAGTGACCCCCGCCATTTCTCCATAGTGCCCCCATAATGTGGCACCAATATATAGGGCCCCAGTAAGATTCCCCCATAGTGCTCCTTTCACCCCAATTCTCCATAGCGCCCCCCATAATGTGTGCCAGTATATATAGGGCCCCAGTATGTGCCACCTCATAATATGTTGCCAATATATAGGGCCCCAGTAGATGCCCCCATAGTGCTCATTTCCCCCCAATTCTCCGTAGCTCCCCTGATAATGTGTGCCAGTATATAGGACCCCCAGTATATGCCACCTCATAATATGTGCAGTTTATAGGGCCCCCAGTTATATACCCCCTCATAATATGTGCCAGTTTATAGGGCCCCCAGTATATGCCACCCTCATAATATGTGCCAGTTTATAGGGCCCCCAGTATATGCCCCTCATAATATGTGCCAGATTATAGGGCCCCAGTATATGCCCCCATAGTGCTCTTTGCCCCCTTTCCATAGTACCACCATAATGTGTTGGTAATAGGGCCCCAAAGTGCTCCTTCCCCCCCTTTTCCCACAGTGCCCCCCCCCCCCACAAAAAAATGTGCCAGTATATAGGGCCCCACCCCTGTCTCTTGCAACATATACTTTAAATAATTAAAACAATAAACACTTATACTTAACCTCCATGACATGAAAGAGATGCAGGCCTCTTCCGGCCTGTGTCCCGCTCTGCACGGCTCAGGCCCGCTGTGTCCCGCTGTGCCGGCCTCTTATAGGCTGCAGGCCTAGTGCCTGTAGCCTATCAGAGGAACGAGCAGGGGAAACACCTCTCCCCTGCTCCTCCACACTTATCATCTGTATCGCTGTCCTAAGGACGGCGATACAGATGAATATA